>CM076582.1:426679198-427136658 GCA_034641835.2 Pinus albicaulis
TCTACCAATATCATTTCAGACTATTGTTGCATTTCACAGGTAAACATCTTCTTGATCTTCCATTCTTTCTGTTCAGGAGTTTAGGTAAGATTGCTGACAAGGTATAAACCAAACCTGAGAGCAATGATATGTCCATATTTCATCATGGCTTAATCAAATTATTAGTTATGAAAGAGTTGAAGAAATTGAACAAGGATTGCGCTACGTTTTTTTTTTTAGTGGCTATGATGTATATTTTCCTACTCTAAGAAAGACACCTAAGTCGAAGAACAACACTCCCAAGAAGGATGAAGAACCAAAATCTGAAATAGAGGTGGAACCTAAGGTATAGGTGCAGCCCATAGTATAGCCAATGGAGGTAGATATTGATCATTTCACCAGAAGTCAAATAGAGGGGAAAGGAAAACTTGAACATATCTTGAAATCAATTAATATTGAAGAAACCCCTATTATAAAGCCTATAGAGGTTAAAGGAACAAAAATGAAGAAGAAAGTTCTTACAGAAAAGAAGCTTGATTCTTCCAGTGAAGATTCAGGATTTTTTTTTAATCCTAGGAAACCATTCACTAAGTCACAACTATCTAAGGGAGGCAAGTATGATAAATTGCATAAAGAAATAGAAAAGAAGAAGCAGCCAATAAGGGAAGAAATCTTAGAGCTATCCCCCACTAAATCAGAAGTCATCAAGACAAGGAAAGGAAAAGAAAAGGTCCAAGAAAATTCTGAAGTGGAGCTTATAAGAGAACAACTTAAGGAATCCAGAGAAGAAGTTTTAGAAGCTAAAATTAAGTTGGATGAATTTAAATAATAAAGGAAGGAGCTCGCAGAATTCAAAAAGGAAGTGAGAAAACAAATTGATTTTTATGATGAAGTTGCTGAAAGGTCAAGGAATATTTTGAGAATAATACTACCACTGCATGGGATGATGAAGCATACCTTGAGGAGAAACAGGTGGTTGCAGGCAGAGAGGAGGAAGCTAAAAGACCAAGTTAAAGAGCTATAAATATAAATGGAGATGGTGCAGGCAGAATTGAAGAAAAAGGGTTTGAAAATGGTAGTTGTGGATGACCCTGTTACTCCTTGAAAGAGGGTAAGACACAGTTTTGGACAATTTTTTCCTAGGATACTCCATATAATTAGTTAACATAGCTATGGACATATTTTTGGAGGTAAAGAATGAAAATTTCAAATTCTGGAAAATTCAGGCAAGTTCGTAGCGTACTCCAGGCTTAAAGCCGATTTTTCGCTATGAACTCGCTAAAGAATATTTTGAGGTGAAATTTCCAAAATATGTCATAACAAGGGTGAGTAACAGCATCTATTTACCTCATTTTTCCTAATTAATACCCTCCAATAAGAAGAAAAGTCTAGGAAAAGGTGCAGAAAGTGCTAAATGGAAAATGCTACAAAAACTACGCTACGAACTTGCCTTAAAAATGCTTTGTTTTTACAGCGAGGTGAAATTTTTATATTTTTGTAGCACTTAATGTTTTTAGGGGAGAAGATGAGTCATCAGAAGAGGTTAATGAGTATCAATGAAGACACCTATTGATAAAGTCCAGTCAGAAAAAAGGTGACATCGCTGCTAGCTCACCATTTGTGCCACCTCATCAATGCACAGCACATCATGAAATTCCGAGCATCAGAACCTAGATTCTAGTATGGCAGTTTATCACTTGATCATGTTCATTGCCACCTCAAGAAAATTTGTTTTATTCAATAAGCATCATCATGTATGGTTCATTTAAAATTTGTTAATGAATTTAATGGTGGTATAGTCCTTTTAGGTTACAAACTCCTTCTAAATAGAATTATCTCTATTTTCTCTCGATGTAATGAATTCCTTTTTGGATTAGATCTCTTCGGTGGTTTCGAGGGTATATCCCAAGTGGCATGCTTCATGTAAAAGTAATTTCACTCTATAAATAGGGGGATTTCTGAATTAGAGAGGGTTGATTAATGTTATGACAAATGCTATTGTTGTAATATTTTCTCTACTCAGTTAATATACAGTTGCAGAAAAAAAATTTCAAACCTAAGATTATTTGTGGGTTCTTAAGTGTTTGTCTCACTTACCTATTTTATGTCAATTCATCTTACTTCATGCATAATTACTTGGAATTAATAAATTATTATGATCCAACTTCCTTTATACATCTTGTTTGTTGTCAAAGTTATTTTTGTAAGAGTTCACATGCCTCAGCTTCCATGCATGATGTTTTTATGTAATTGAGTTTCACACTGACTCCATGCCCAATGGTAGCCATCACACATCCTTCACCTGCAAAAAAACATCCAAAATACATATGATAGTTATCCATCTTATTTTTTAAGCTTCATTATTGAATATCATACTTTTTCTTGAGAGAACCCTCTCTGGTTGGAAGGGCTAACTTCCAACACTATGCAGTTTGAAACATTTACACTGAATTAACTGTCGAGTAGCCCAATCAGCCTCAGTTTGGTATTTACTTTATATACATATATCAAATCTATCTAAAGCTAAAACAAGTATTCCTAAGGAAGCATTGACTTCTCTCTCTAAAAAAATGTTTTTTTCGATCATTGATGCTCCCTCTAACAAATGAGCTTTTCTTCTATCGTCAAAAAAAACAAGTCATATATATATATATATATATATATATATATAGGATCAACCTTGATCCAAGTGTATCAAATTTGAGGAGATTTTAAAAAGCCTTATTTTTTCTTACAAGTATAAGACTTCTTTTATGTACCTCACCGGCTTGAGGTAGGTCTTATGTACACTTCCTCTTCCATTGAGAAATACGATCTCTACATCCATATGATATAATAACATAAATTATAAAGATAATAAAATTTTAACAAAAGAGTACCTAACAAAATTTCCCTTCATAGTTTTCTCCCTCTTACTGAGGTAATCATTCGCTTTGTAGTTCTTACCATTCAATAATAATTTTCCTTGCAAGTCACCATTCAATTCTTCCCCCTTCATAGTTTTCTCCCTCTTACTAAGGTAATCATTTGCTTTGTACTTCTTACCATTCAATAATAATTTTCCTTGTAAGTCACCATTCAATTCTTCCCAATATAGATCAAAGAATACTTTAGTCTTTCTAATATGTTTTCTCTCTTCGAGTCCAGAATATCTCTCATTACATATTTCTATTTTCTAGAAAAGTCTTCTTGTCACATTTTTTCTTTCTTATTCCATTTGTTTCCAAATCCTTGTAGCCTTCATTATGTACTTTTAATCCTCATTAGGAGGCCATGGAATAACAATTATAACCAAGAAAAGAATTCAAAGACAAGAGACTAACTAATAGTAACAATAATAATAGTAATAAGGAATAAAAATACTTATCTTTTGATAATAATGTTAGATCCCTCTTGATATATAGTCTTCTTGTATCCATCTGCAACTTCTTCGCGTCATATATCCTGATGCCATTCATTTCTTGCAAAATCTAGGGTTTCTATTTTCAACAGAATTGTCTAATCCTAGGTTTTTCCCATAAACCCTATGCTTTATTCTCCAAGCCATTTTTGGATGGGATTTTTAACTTCAAACACTAGACCTATACAAATTCATTCTAAGTTCATAAACTCAAACCCTTTCTGTTTGCAAGGATTTACTAACCTTAGATATTCACTTGATTGTCACTTGAGAGTACTTTTAGTATGTATTATAAATATTCTTTCAAGTCCAACCATATTTGACATATGTAATATTATATACATGTGTTCAATACCATATAATCTCATCCCTTCAGCAAACAAGGATGTCATGTTTAGGATTTTTTAGTCATATGTGTTCATATGATTTGGTCCTCAATTCAAGTAGTCTTTGTTTCAATAAGCTCTCGAATTCAGCCTTCAATCTTGAAGAGGAACTTGGCCCCTTCTTCAATGATGTACAAAGGATACATATTTTACACAGGACTATACAAGTCTTTAACTTATCTTCAGGATGCCAATCATTATTGGCACAAATATGGTTCATAATTACCCAAAATTTAATCTATTGATATGCATTGTGTCTTGTGAAAAATATTACAAAGTATCATAAACTCACATATTCAATTAACTCTTTTTATATCAAGCCTTGGATTGTAGTTGAACATAAAAATTTATTGCAATTCTCATGACTTCATTTTATCCAAGTAGTTGCAATGAATTTCTAAAAGAAATATGGCACAGGATTATAGCCAATGACTGAGACTGATTCTACACAACTTTTCAAGGCAATAGAAAATTTTGGTTTACCATAATTTTGATCCTTTGGAGAGATACACGCTTATATCCTTAAAATATTTAGGAGGTTCGACCCTTAAATTCCAAAAATTAATTGAGCTAACAACAAATCTTTCAAATTCTTGAACATGGGTGATCTGCATTTGATACTTTTTGATATGCTTTTCTTGACCACAAGTTTAATACTTCTCAAGATATATTGACATGGTATTTTGAATCCAAAAACAAAATTGTGATATTTTTGAAGTCATCTGAACTTATATTATTTGACATGAACTTTTCTTCTTCAATTTCTCAGATATTCTATATTTTTTCAATTGAGACAAGCAAACAAAAAGGAAATATGTTGAATCTACTTCTATCTCTTGAAAAAGATATTCTTGAACAGATTGTATTTTTAACTTTGATACAAGTATGAAGACTTTGATTTAAATGAGCAATGACACATGCCTTGCAAGGTATCCTGGCTTTGTACTCCATTCATCCACTTGAGGCATCAGTGCTTCATTCATTGAGATAACCTTTAGAAATAAATTTTTCTATAATAGAGAGACAAACATCCAATCCTCAAAGGGTTTCCATAGAAATCATACATCTAGACTTCGACTTCAATTTTGTTTCATGCCTTTGTCTGATACGAGCTAAAATCAAGGAAGATCTTGATTTTTATAGGAATATTCCACAATTTTTTCTTCATAAGACTTTGGCCCAAAGGTTAATCTAATATTTTTCAAACTCCTGAAACCTACTGTTGATATTTTCGAACTTGTTGGAATAGAGATAATTTTGACCTCTTTAAATCTGATAATTTCTATTTTTTAGCATATGAATAGAGGTTGAGATCATTTGGATCAAGCATATTAATATTTATTCTTGCTTAGTCAAGGCCTGAGGCCTTCAATAAGTACTTAAACCTAGAACCAATCATAAAAAATTTGACTCTCATTTAGGGCTTTGGTCTTCTTTCAGAGAATTGAAAATTATATCATGGACTAGGCATCTAACATACTTCCACTCTTCTTCTTAAATGAGATAATTTAATAGATAGATCAAACCCTAGAGATTTTCTTAAATTTTTTGAGGTTTCTTTTACACCAAGCTCTGATACCATGTTGATTTTCAACATGTCATTTACATTGATAATTGTTTCTAATAATTTAATTATTTTCTCATTTTTATCCATCACATCATTATTAAACAATTACACATAATACATCAACCATTTAAAATTTATGACAATAATATCATGAAAATACAACCACGCAAAGAAACACAATATTTTACCCTAAGAAAACCAACATGGTGAAAAACCCAGCAACTGTTTCAATAGAGAATCCTTCAATTCAACAGAGATACATCTTTTTCAAAAACTAGGTCAAACCTAGTCCATGGTCCATCCTCATAGTAAAGCCAATATGGAAACTAAAGTGATTGATTATATCTTCATAGAATTATTCTTTTTCCTTATATGGAAATATCCCTTCTACAAGGATTCACTACTTTTTAAATTCAACCTTCTTACCTCAGACCTTGCTGCCAGAGAGATTCCCTATTTTTTGCCTCAGAGATTCGAGCTTTTTTTCCCTTGGAGGAGGATGAAATGTCATATATTTATACTATTTTCTTGGAGGCTGAAGGGATGCAACTATAATAGGTCCAAACTGAACATTTGAGGGGAAGACTTGAATAGGAGGAGGTCGACATAACATGTTTTGGAGCAAAACAAATTTCCTTTCTCAAAATTCAAATATCTGCTTTCTCAACCGACATGAATAAAATGTATCTATATTTTTTTTCCTTTTAATTCAATCATGAAGAACATGCATTACAAATATATAAAGGAAAAAATAATTATGAACACCGACCATAGTGACAAAATTCAACATGGCAGAGGGAGCACCCAGTCAAGGTGACCAGAAAGCAGACATAACACAACATGTGTTGAGGTACCAGGGAGGTACAATTGGATATGAATTAAGAAATATAGTTTCAAAGATATACAGATTCAGATTGGGGAGAGAATGTTGAAAAACTAAGTATATTCCAGCTATTTTATCAAGTTGTGAAGAAATGTCGCTTCGGAAGCTACTCATGGGATTTTTTTATCAGGTGCAAGAGAGGATTGTGATGACAGGTCAAAGCACATCGAGACCATGATACCACCACATCTGGGACATGATATATAAGGGAGCAGTGAGGCTCCAATAATTTTCTATAGACAGGAAATATGTTGACATTCTCACAAACCCTTTGTTCCAGGGTGAAGTTTGTATACTTTAGGGACAAGATTAGATTATTTGAGAATGATTCCCCTCGTAAGAGGGAGTGTTAATTTTATAGCGTCAAGGGGAAAACATTCTTCCTAAGGTCAGGGGTATTAACCAAGTCAAGGTTATTGACCAGAGGCCATGTAATGTGGCTAGGGAGAATGGCCCATAGAGAATTAAGGCCTTGAGTGCTCCCTTAGTTATGGGTTACTTGGCTAGTGAGTTGAGTGAGTTCCTTATAGCATCAAGCAGGAGATTTACCATTCAATCATCATGCAAAAGTGTTAATAACCCATGGTTTCACTGTAATTCATAAGTGTTCACCAGGTTCCAAGTGACGAATTGTTGATCATGATGTTGATATATGATTCTTTCCACAGGTAGTGGATAGATACATCAACATATCTAGCTCATTAAACCTTTTTCTAGAGAAATTTTTCAACAAGAGAACATATATATAGTCATTATGAATACCTTCCTAGATAAGAGGGAGTGCTGATTTTTGTAGCTATGGTCGGTCTTCATAATTAATATTTCATCTCTTCAAATATATATGAGATAATAAATACAAGACGTGTTATTCATGTCATCTTTCAAAATAAAGAATTTGAATTTTTTAATTTTAATATTTGGACACGAAATAAAAGTTGTCCCTCCACATGATCAAGTCATCTAGCCTTATTGTGGCACCCATTCGGCCTCCCAAGAAGTATATCTATATGGAATTTGACCTCCTCCTCTTGGAACCATTTGATCACACACACAAAACATAATATCTTCTAATATAATTGAAGGATAAAAGAACAGTAAGGATAGAGACAAATCCAACATCTTCTATCTTTAATTTGACCTCGCACGTGCGACTTTCTCTCTTTATTGCAATCACATATGTGGTCAGGTTTTTGGGAATATTTGGTAGAAGGTATAAGTTTTTATTGGTATAGAAGAAGGCCAAAATTCATCCCTAGTAGAGTAGATTAGGCCAAGTCTTTTTTTAAATTGCGTGACTTGATAAGAGGGCAGTTTGACTAGGTTTGACCAGGTCTTTCTTGTTGGTCATTTTGACATTCATTTTGACTAGAATGATTGAATGTATGATGAGCCTAAATATTGCAACAATAATGTTGCAACTCCTAAGGCTACCAAATTTAATTATCAATTTGGGGTTCTTACAAATTTAAGAGGTGTCGGCACTATATGTGCAGCATGCAATGTGTCCTTCTTTCGTTGATCTAATGCAATAAAGTGAATATCATGAAATCAAAGCCTAAACTAATTGCAGAAATGGAAAGGTTAACCTATTTTCAAGCCTAATATAATTTTTTATCGCTCAACTATAAATGATAATCCTAATTGCAAAAAGTTCAAGGCTATACTACTTGCAAAAATGTAAACATTAAGTTAGCAAAATGTAATTGTTGCATTGAAATGAAACCTAGTATATGGAATGGAAATAACAATACTTGAAATAGAAGCCATAGCTTATGAATAAAGAAAGAAAACTAATCTAAATTTCATGAAGGAAATATTCTGTAGTCAATCACTGCATTCCAAATATTTTAGATCCATTGACAGATTTCTTCAAATGTGGAAATCAAGAAAATCATTATTGTGTTATCCAATTCATAAATCAATCCATTAACCCAAATTTCGAAGATGAATTTCAATGGAGAAGAGGCAAGGCTTAAGAGGTATTTGTTCTTATTAAATCATGGATTCATAGCCTAGGGGTCATAATTCATGCCTAAGAGTCAAAAACCAGGCTTTTGTAGAAAATCTGGTCAAGTTTACATGTGCTACAGGACTGCTACTCCCGAGATAACTTGTTGAATGCCCGAGAAAATAAAATGAAAATAATATGGGAAAAATATTTTTATTAATTAGGATTCCCTAAGACTCCATTCGAAGTGTAATCACTTAAAAATACCTCTATTAACATGTGTTAAAAAATAGCAGAAAATTACTACTCCAAAAACTAGAAAGTCAAGAATCAGTGAGCTTGTTAGCCTACCAAATGCCTACCCTAATCAAATGAAAATTCTATGGGGTAAAAAAATTTAGTAACTTGAATGTTTTTATGACCTAATAAAAATTTAATTAACTTGAAATTATCTCATTACCACGTTCTAAAAATTAGAAGAAAATTTCTATTAATTTGCTGCAAGAGACTTCCAGAAGAGTCTAGATTTGTGAACTAGAAAACCAATCCAAGTAGCTCAATGATGAGTATGAATTTTAAAAAATTCTCTAAGTATTAATCATTCTTGTGAATCTTAAAATATCCTATAAAAAAACTCGCTTCAATCATTTAACCAATATGACCTACAACAAAAGAAGCATGAGTAGTAAATGTAGAAATAAGAGATGCAAGTGAAAAATATATTAAAAGAAAATAAATAAATTGTACAAGAGGGTTATGAGGCTCCTAGGATGGACAAGCCCAAGGATAATCAAATTCCAATGAAGGAAACCAAGCTTTAGAAGCTAATAATGACACCAAACTTCATTATTTTGATAAATCCAAATATCCCTGCTAGAAATGAAAGTGGAGCTGCTAAATAACAAGTTTTCGCCACAAGAAGAATAAGAAATGCATGCCCCTAGTGTTGCGGGAAAATCTACCCTAAGGTCTGGGTTGAGGAACCTAACAGAGCGGAAGGCATACAATCACAAAAAGCATTCAAATTAAAATTCCTAATGCGTAAACTAGAAAATTAGTAATAGGTGACCTTACTCGTATGTCATACGTTTGAGGTCGATCCCGCATGGTGCATACCCTCTGCTACTCATCATGCTTCAAAACCTGCAACTCACTCAAGATAAAGCACAGATACTAGTTTTACAACATATATATCCTAAATTTCAGTATTTTATATCATATAAACTCATAAAATATTCATGAAATAATGATTACAATATCACTAACATGTATATGAAACATATAAGAACATGGCATCTGGAACGGGATGGAGCTTATTTTATTGATGTATGTAAAAATAAAGTGGCGATATCACTTGAAATAATTAATGGCTCCAAGTGAAACCATCCTCCGGATCCGTCCATCCCAAGCCTTAACAATCTTCTTCCATAAGAGGTGCACAAAAGATGTCACATAAGGAGAGTGAACATCACAAGGAAACAAGGGTTTCCAGAACCTAGGAAGTGCAGGAGGCACAAGGATAATCAGAATTGATATGGGCTATAATAGGCTATAGTATCAATAGCATTCTCTCTCCTCCCATGGGCCTTCCCAGTGAGGTGTATTTATACTTCCTCAAATCAATTTTTCAGTTGGGAAATAGTTTGGCCATTGGCTGGTGTAGGTGGTTCTCAGGTAAAACCCATAAACCCCACCCAATTAATAGGGAGTTAATATTTTTTTAATATTTTAAATTGTATATGTGGGTCAGATATGAGTGTACCTGCATCTGCACGTGCAAAAGTCTGGGCAAAGTCACATATGGAATTAAAAATATTTTTTTTAAGAAGTTAACAAAGTTTGAAAGGAAAAGGTTGCCCAAGGCTAATGCATAATTCATCAAGTATATAAAGGAGATAAATGATACTATAACACCTTAAGGGAAATTTGAATTATTACTTAGACAAATATATGGGGAATCATCCTCTTTGAAAGGAGGCAGCTTTCCCCTCCAAAATCCCTCAAAAAGTGGATCTAGTTCCCAACACTAGGAATCTACATTATATGACGGGGAACACATTCCTATATTTTCTCAATCAATGGAGCTCCAAAAATTTTCAATAATTTTATGATATCTTGTTCATTTATTATCTAATATTGGTTCGTCCTATAGTAGTGAGTGAGTCCCTATATTATCTCATTCATAGTTTACTTAAAAGTCTCTCAATATTCAGCAAAAAATAATAATATTAGGCACATATAAAGTAAGGGGAAATACAATTACTAAAGACACGTTACTACTATAAATTACGTCCATAATGTGCAAGTAAGGGGGTCAAATGCATACTTCAAGTGTCTAGAAACAATCAAATGTGCCTAATAAATTATACAATTTTGAGGCCCATCATCTCTCCGCTACTAAAATGTTTGCATACCCTTGAGCAACTCAATCCTTCTACTTGTCGGGCCATGTGCCTCTATTGTTTTTGTGCCATTGGTTTTCTCATTATTTGCTCTATATATTGGTCTACTCCTTGTTCTTATTTTTGTTCCACTATCTACACATCCATTTATTTCTGCTCACCATAGAATCACCTATATTCTAATTATTGTCTTAATTATTTGAAATTTTGGGTGGATTCATCCTCTTGTAGTGCTCAAGATTAAATATATGACTCTCTAATTCCTTTGAGATGGTTGGTTTCTCAACCTGGTGTTCCAGCAGTGGTCCTGAAGGGATTGTGCAAACTGCTACAGTATTGTGTGTCTTCTTGTACCAATCACACATATCCTTATAAGATCATAATTCCATGTAGGAAATACCTTTAAAAACATAGATAATTCATGAGAATCATGTTCTCAAGGGTTAGAGGTTTTTTCTGTGGTAGAAATGATGGAAGAAGGGGTGAAAAGGAGTATTTTCCATGGACAAAAGTGTAGATTTGGGTGCAGGAGAGGAAAAGTGGGGTGGAAAATGGATGATCAAGGTGTGATAGACTTATTTTTTTCATTCCCATGAAGAAACATAAGATCTGACCCCTCTCTAATTCTATCAAAATCTTGTAGCAAATATGGATAATTCTATATAAATACAGGACAATACTGTAGCAAAATTTTAAAATTCATATCTCTCAAATGGTAGATTGGATTAACCTAAAAAAAAACTAGCATATTTCCATCATCCTTATACATAATCCCATAAAAATATTGGCCAATGGATGCACGAATTTTGAGAAAAATGAAAAATGGTTGTAGGTGATGGTGGCCAATATCTTGAAAAGTGTGCGCTGGAATCACCGTAAATTTTTTTGAGCATGTTTCCATTATCCTTATGCATCTCCCCGTAAAACAGCACAACCAAAATATGCATAGTTTTTGAGATATGGTCAAAATGATTTTCTTCCTTGTGTATTTTTGCAATATTGTAGCAACATAGAACTTTCTTGTAGTGACTATAGGACACGAGAAAAAAATAATGAGAAAGAATTTTAAATGATACACAAAAGTTGAAAATGGATTAGGGTGATGAAAACAAGGTTTATGGTTATGAAAATGAGGTCGGTGGTGATGAAAACGAGGTTATATGAAATTGAGGCTAATGGTGATGAAAACAAGGCCACTAGGTAAATATTGAGTTTGGCCAAGAATTTAGCTTGTGGATGCTTTTATTTATTGACTCCTGACACTTAAACACATTGAGGAGAAATTACTTAGTACTCATGAAGCTCAAAGTATTCGATTACATACCTTTCCTACATATGGAGCTTCTTGATTTTGTTGATTCTTTGGATTGAAGACTTGTTTTGCAGGTGATGTTGGAGCCAAATACTGTGTTGCAGGTGTTGCTGGGAGGCCTAATTCTTCATTGATGATTGTTGTCAAGGGTTTGCTTGGCTTCATGGTTGGATATTCTTTTCCTTTCTGCATGGTTTTCCAACCTTCCTTTTCATGTAGCTATATTATTTTGCAATAGATGATGTTAAGGCCCTCACGTCCTCTTCTCTTCAATTATTGCTAAGTAGTGGTGGTTTTGTTTGGATTTTTAAGACTGCTACAAGAAAAATAATTTCTTGTAGCTGTCACAAATACTGAATAAAATCCCCATTTATTGGAGCTCTTATTTTTTTGGGTACTCGATGGAGATCAAATAAGGTAATGATACAAGTATCCATGGCTAATGATGCCTTCCCTGAGTCAAATTGGAAAGAAAAAGTCGTTGTTTTATTTGTCTAGTAAAACGGGCCTATAAATGAGACTACAATGCTCAAAATGATGGTGTAGGATGGCCTGAGTGGAGGGTTGGAACTTTGGATAGGTGGGAATAATTTTTTTAAGCTCAAATACACCATCCTTGCCTTCAAAAATTGAAAAATTAGCCCTCTTACGCCTTTTTAACAAGAATGTATGTATCATGTATCATTATAGGACAATCTTGTAGCAATACAGGATTAAGGAAAAATTGGGTGCAGTTGTTGCTAGGTGATGGAGATATGGATAAATTATGATGTAAATGCAATGGTTAGGATGGGGGAATGTAGAAATGGACTGTGGACTATGTTCCTTCATTTTTGTTACCTCAATTTGCTAGATGTTTGTTCCTTCATTGTTGTTCCTTTGACTAGATGGATGCATGTTCCCTACTGGATGAATGACTTGTCATTCCCTACTGGATGAATGATCTAGCTGGATTCATATTACTTTATTATTGCTCCCTTGACTGGATGGATTCCTGATCCTTCATTGTTGTTCCCTTGACCAGTTAGATGCATGTTTCTTCATTGTTATTCCCTTGACTGGCTGGATGCATGTTAATTCACTGCTCATTTGTTTATTTTCCCTTTTTTTGGCATTGACCTATTTCTTTTCCTTATGCATGTGGAAGAGTACTTGCATGCAAACACACATGCAACTGGAACATAAAATATCTTCTTCTTTTTTCTTTTTTTTCACTTTTTCTTTAGACCTACTAGCTACCTCATTGAGACTTTCAACCAGTAGGTATGCCTAGAGGCCTCATAAGAATTTTTCACCTCGGATCTAATTTATTTTTATATTTGTTTTATCTTTTTTCCAACCCATTGAACACATTATGGAGGCTTTAAATCAATACGCCAATCTAAGGTGCCTCAAAGGAGTTTTTCACCTGTGATTTTATTTTTCTTCTTTTTCTCTTTTTCCCTTTTTTTTTTTTTTCTATCCTACTCTACTTGAAAAAAAAAATGAAATCTCTTTAAAGTGTAGGAATACTTCTAATGGAGCCATGTGCAGAACAAGATGACGAATAAAATCGTGTTTAGGCTCAAAAAATATGTTTTGAAATGTACCTGAATATGAGAGACCAGATGCTTTGATTGAGATGAGATCATGAATTGTTGAAGAAGAATGTGTGGTTGCAAATTAATGATTGTTTGGAACCATATTTCAATATATTTGTGATTCCTTTGGTTCACTTGCACATTTGGATCACTTTTTTTGTTCTCTTCTACCATGACATTCAAATCTTCTTCCTTTTGTTGATTATTATCTTGAACACATGGAAGATCTGATGGTAAACATGAGGGAAATTTCACAATATTTTATTATGATGTACGTTTTCCATCAAGTGCATCCCATTATTATTTGGTCTCCTCATTTGAATCTTCGTTTTCCTGAAAGTTTTCCTTCAATGAAATCAATAGAATCTATTTTTTGCAATACTCTTATTGAGCTAAGATGAATACCATTTATATCAAGAGGATTTTTTTGGAAATTTTTTACCTCAACATTGTAAGTGGGTTTAGTTAATAGATTTTTTGGGTTTGGAAATGGGTGTACAGATATTTGAGTGGGGGTGGATATTTGAGATGGATGTGGTTAAACTTGTGTTTGTGGTGGATGTGGATGGTAGGGATAGCATGGAGTTGGGTATCGAGGATATTGAGGATATTGTGAATATTTCCCATAAGGTCCTTTCCAACCTTGTTTCCAATATTGGTTTTGGGGTTGATATTGCCAAGGTTTCCAAGGAAAAGGTGTGTTCCAATTACTTTGAGATGGATGTGCCTAACCTTGAAATTTTGAATTAGGTTCTTGCATCATATCAGGTTGACTATGTTAAAATTATCCAACTTCGGTCAAATTTCACTTTGGACATCTCATATGATGAAGAAAATAATTGAAATAGATTCATATTTACGAGAGGACCAAAACTGATCTAAATATCACCCTATTTGGTTAAGCGGAACTTGATTTTTTGTATTCATACATGTATAATGGAATGGGTCGATCCTAAGCACAAGCGAAATTGATTAAGTCGGCCCCAACCCCAAGTGGACCCTCATGAAAACCTATAAATAGAAGTGACCTCAAGCTCATTCTCACACATTGATCTAGATACCTTCTACTCTCATATTTTTGTCTTGGCTCGCACTGGTTTGACAGAAGGAGCTTGCGTGGGGTCTGAAATCACAAGCGTGAGGTTCACTCTGATTTAGGGTTTTCTGGATCTTAGCCGCAGGCTTTCTACAAATATTTTTCAACCATAGACATGGAAACAGAGGCTTATGCCTATGTCCATGTTGTCATAGATGCGGGCACAGATTCCTATGGTAGCATCTAGGGCTTCATAAGGTAGATCAGGTATTCAGAATCTAAAGACGCAGGCATAGAGGTCTAAGGTAGTGTCGAGGTACCCATAGTTGTAGGAAAATAGGCCTATGGTAGTGTATAGGGATTCATAAGGTAGATGTAATATCTCAAAATTATCAGTCAGCTAATTTTGGATATTAATTTCGATAAATTTTTGCTTTTCCTAAGTTTGACAGGAAATAAAGGGGTGAGGAGACCCATGAATAAAATATTAGATTATAAGCACTTTTCTAAAGTCACTTGAGCACATATTTACTTAATAGCGTGGGGCCTAGGAGGATGAAGTGGCAGCATGAGGGAAGAGGCAGTGTGGGCATCGTGGGCCCATGACAGCGCAGTGAGAGAGGGACAGCATTGGCCAAGTGGGATAGCATTGTTGGTGGGGGGGGTCGGATGAGAGCAAGGCTCTCAAAGCATAAAAAGGGGAAGAGGCTCCTCATTCTCGGATTCTATTATGCATCTCTAATTTCTTTCTTTTGACATTGAGCATGGTTTTGTTATTGAGCGAAGTCTGCAAGTGTTTTTCAGCACACTGAGTGTCTCCGAGCACAGATCCCAACCTCAACCCTGGGGGACTTCGAGTGCTTGCTTGGGTGAGGAGTTCTATCCATATTTTTGTAGGAGGGAGCCATAGCATCTTTAGCCACGATTACGCATTTTCTTGGATAGCATAGTCTCTTGGGGGGATCATGCAATTTGTAGTAGAGGCAGTTCCAGGAGTGAGGAGTTATCAGGGATTTCAGCTCGTGGTTAGTGTGAAGGGACCAACCCTTCACTATTCATCATTTTGAGATAGGAGGAGGAAACCATTTGCAGAGGATCATTCATGGCCAGTGTATCCCACTGGGACAGCGTTATTCCTCCAAGGAGGTGATTTTCCAGGATTGGCCATTCCGGAATTCCTTTCTGGGATTTTTTCGGTTATTGGAGGAGAGCCCATTCCTAGAGTTTCACGTTTTTTTAGCAGGGGAACAGCCCCAAAGAGCTATTCCATTTTAGCAGTAGCAGTAGTACGGTAGCAACAACAACAGCATTCGGAGATTACGCAGTCCTTGGTCGAGCATCCATTCAGTGAGAATTTCTGAGAGTATTTCCAGCTTGCCGAGTGCAAGCCAAGGTGCCATCATTCTGATCATCATTTTACTCATTGTATCTCTCAGTTACATAATAAAATGGCTCATTGTTTCTCCATATTTTGCATTATTCGTGTGATGTATCTCTATTTGATGTAAATGCTTATTTATGTGGCTTTATATTACTGTTTATTTCTATTCGGAATCATGGTATTAGAGCATGATCTTTGGCTCAGCTTGTGGAATTTATTGAAAACATATGAAAAGCAGATAGTAGAGATCTACTATAATGGAGGGATTAAGTTTTTTTGCATCTTTCTTTAGAACTATGAAGGATATCTCTAAGGAGATCAATGAAATGAAGAAAGAAAGGCAAAGAGAAACCTCAAGAAGGTTTCAGGATGAATAAGGTCCCAGTACTTCTTATCAGCAGCAAAGAAGACTAGAGAATCATACATATCCTCAAAGACCTACTATGCCCACTTTCTTTGAAGAAGGTGACCGGTATAGAGATGAAGAAAGAAGAAACATGGAACCGGAGACTCATGAGACTCTTAGTTTATATCTTGAAGAGTACAAAGCACAGTCTAGAGCATTCAAGGAGAATCTAACTCTCTAACAATTCTTCAAACTCAAAGAAGAATTAATATCATATAGCAGCGATAGGAGAAAGAGGCACAAAAGATTCTATTTTACTACATTTGATGGATCTTCCTCAAGTAGTGTAAAGGCTTGGAGGAAAGATTTATATGCATTTTTTAGGATACATCCTGTAGCTGAAAAAGAGGTTGTTGAGATTTCAGCACTTCATCTTCGTGGTGAAGCCAATGATTGGTGGTTTGGCCACATGGAGCATGCAAAGGTGACTAAATATTCAAATTTATTTCACAAGCTGAGAAAGAAGTTTGATATGAGAAAACTAGATATATGTCACAAAGAGACATCTCCTAAGGAATCAAAGGAGGATGTCACTCTTGTCACTCTAGAAAAAGAGTTACTACATTCACCACCAGCTGCAAAAGTACTTCTATCCGGAGGAGAGACACTTGCATCTTTGCAAGATAGTCTTAATCTCTTGAAATATTGTTGGGGCCCTTGTTTTGAAATTAAACAGTTTTGTGTTGCGGAGAATAGGTGGCGGAGCATAACCACGGTAGACAGAGAGTTGTCACGGTTGCGAAGAACTGAAGAGCAGGTGGCACGGCTGTTGCGGAAGCAGGTACAGATGGAAAAGGGAAGGAGAAGAAGACAATCAGTGGGATTCCCAGAAATCAAGGAAAGCACCAAACAACCAAGTGGAAAAGAAGGAAGGATTATCAGTCGCGCTGGAAATGGAACAAATAGGCAGCCGGTAAGTGGAAAGGGGAGGTTGGCTTAGTAGGGATCAGGGAGCAAGAGCCGTAGGAGAGCTCTGTTCATGTTGTTATGTTCTCTCTCTCTTTCATTGTTATGTTCTGTATCTTGTAATGCGATTGTAATCAGTTCTTCCAGGCACACTCTGAGGAGTGATGTAATAGTCTTTTGTTGTTAATGCAACACTTTCTAATATAAGGTTGTTTTTCTAAGTTTTTTCTTGTGTTATAGTTTAGTGGGACATACGGTTATTTTGAATTTTTGGTTATCATGATGATCAAGTTCATGAGTATTGTTATCTATCTTGTATTTACACTTATTCGAAGTACTTAAGTTATGGATGGTTTGTGCATTTTCCACGCTTGATCGATAGTTGATCTAATCCCAGCTTTAGTAAGGTTACAGCATGCCTCGGGTGAGACTCTTTGTTCCTAGGAGCAGGGTGAAAATGCCGGCGTTGTGCTAGACTATTGTGGTAACCCTTGTTGCCCACCTTTTTGAACCTGAGTCTCCCCCTGAGACCTCTTTTCTTGCCAACAAATGGTTCCATTTCCGAGACCTGAAATCTCATTCTGGAGTTAGGTCATGGTATCACAGATCTTCGAGAAAGAAATATGGAAGTGGTGGGATGACCATCTAGACCAGTTCATAGCTCAGCAAGCGGAAGTGAGACAGCGAAAAGAGAAGACTGTTAAGAACCGGATTCTATTCTCTAAGTCTGCCAGTGACATCTATGAGATCTTCTAGGGAAATTTTCCTAAGGAGCTCTACAACTGGTTGCAGAGACTACAGACCAAGGCAGACCCGAGAGGTTTGCGGAAGGTCTGTTGCAAGTGGGTGCACTCAGATCTGGTAGCACTCCACCGGTTAGATACCAATTCGACCCGAGCTGTAGATTTTTGGGTGCAATCTACCTTGGAAGGATACATAGTAGAGTTCGCAGCTGAATTCTACCAGTATTTATCAAAAGCGGAAGACGTATTCAGATCAAGGCTGCGCGGAGGACTATTGAGGGATATCCCCCTTTGGATCAAGGATTTTATGGTGGATGAAGGATTGTTGGAGTTTCAAAAATCTGAGATGGAGACCTAAACCTTTAGTACTGGGGGAAGGGACTGAAGGAGAGATGATACAAGTAAGTTGAAAAGGGGGAATAGGGATATGGATGCCGAGACCTCCAATAGGTTAAGGGAACGACGAGCACATCGGAGGGCGCAACTCGCCTTAAAGTGGCAAGAAAGGGTTATGAAATAATTAGAAAGACAAGAAAGGAAAAGGAGAGACAAAGGAGAGGCGCCTCAGACGATGAAGCAAATGGAAGGTCAGACGAGTTCGCAAGATATAGGGGGGACCACCAAGGAAGTGCGGCAAGTGTATAGGACCCCAGCCCAAGCAGAAAATCGAAAGGAGTATGACAAAAATGAGGAGCGCCCCAAGGAGACGTCCGATGTGGAGTTGCATGTTGCAATGGAGCAGATATTTCGAGAAGGGTCGACACCCATAATCCCAGGTAACTCTATTCCCCAAAGTTCAAGTAGCTCTAATCCTGACCTTCCCCTGGTACTCTACCAACCGCTAGGTGAAATTTTTGTTAAATTACGGGAATTAAGTAAGTTGAATAGCATTCAGTCCACAGCAGTAATACACACTAGAAACAGTACTGGTACTACCATTTCACAACCGGGAGTAAGGGGATTTGTTCTAGTAAACCCCACACAAGGAAGCATGGCAGGTTCATTACTCGGTACCCAGAGTTTTCTAGGAGGGGTAATGATGATGTGGAACAAAACTGGTACCTCTGTGAAGCCATATGGAGGGCTCGACAGACACCAGACACAGGTAAGTTGGTAGAATTTCAAACTACTCTCCAGGAGAGAGCTCTACGCTGGTTTATAAAGTGGTCTGAGACTTATCAGAACCCAGCGTTAGACAATGTAAAAAGGGATTTCGTGAAGGAATTCAAATTACCCCAAACATAACAGCAAGGTTTATCAGAGATGTGGGGGATCAAGCAACGAGAAGGGAAAACTACATGGGATCTAATGAGGATATTCAAGGATTTTGTTGGAAAACTCAGCTATCCGATCGATCCCAATCACCAAAGGGATTGGTTTATCAAGGCCCTTCTCCCACTAACAAGAACCTCATTGACACAGAAAAAGATCGAGACGTTGCAATATGCATTAGAACAAGCCATGAATATAGAGGCCATGGCAGGATACCCGCAAGAATTTAAAGGAGGTGCTTCAGCTTAGGACCCTTCCATTCTGGGACTACAGCATCAAATAGCTAGCCTGACAGAAAAACTGAAGGAAATTCAACCCATGCGTCCAGTGAGGCCAAATGTATGGTGTACACACTGTCTAATAGAAGGACATGTGGTAACCAAATGTCCTCGATTGCGGAGCCATAATGTGGGAACACTAGCAACAGGGGCGCCAGGAGCTCCACCAGCAGGAGGGGTCATGCAAATAAACACCCAAGGATTATATCCACCGCAACACCCATACACGGGGTTCCCTGGGCAACAAAATTTAGCTACAACCGAGTATTGCGAGATCTGAAAAAGCATGGGTCACTCACCTTGGCTATGCCCCATACTACAAAAGTACTCAAATGTCCCGAACAACGTATACTGTGAGTTTTGTGCATCTACCACACACAGCACAGAGCAGTGTAGAGCTCTGGATGCTTTGGAAAAATGGTTAGACAAGCCTACATATAGAGTGAACGAGGCTTCTAGAGGACGAGGAGGAGGCATGAGAGGAGGCTAAGCGGGAGGAAGAGGACTAGTACGATGCTACAATTGTGACCAAGAGGGCCATGTGGCTAGGGAATGTCCACTTCCTAGAATACCCTGGTGCTCTCAGTGCAGGTTTAACACGCATGCAACAAAAGACTACCTAGAGCTCATTAAAAGATGGGAAGAAAGGGCCAGACAAAGAGGAACAAATCTGGTAAATGCAGAGCCAAGAATAATCGAGGCTCAAGCCATGGAGAATGTAGCTATAGTGATGCGGGGAGGCAAAAGAGCCGGGGAGGATGCACAAAAGATGGACCCAAAAAAAATGGTAAAACCAGCATCTCCAAAGCCAACATTCAGGCCAGAAAAACAGAAGCAATTCTTTCAAGAGGCAGTAGAATAATTTTCCCAGCTTGGGGGAAGCAAAAAAATCAAAATGCCGCAACCGAAGGAAGGGGATGAAACCCAAGCCAATTCAAGTACTACAATTGAATATTGGTTCCGTCTATTTCTAAAAATTGTTAACAACGCACCCATGTTGGAACAATTAAAATAGAACCTGGAAAGAGTAGTGTAGAAGACCACAGATCCAGGGGAATGATATGGCACGACACAGAAATATATACAAAGAGTGAAGAGAAATTAGAGAAATACAGGCAAAGAGTTCTGGGTGAATACTCAAGTTGCAGGATTCCAAATTAAGACAATGCTTGATCTGGGGTCTGATATAAATATCTTGCCCAGAAAAATGTGGGAAGCATTGGGGAAACCAAGGTTAACATACTCACCAATTCAACTCTGTATGGCAAAGCAATACTGCATTGTGCCCATAGGCAGGTTGGAGGAGGTCGAAGTCGACGTTGCGGGAGTAAAGACATACACGGACTTTGAGTTCATCAACATTATAGGAGACAAAGATCCCTATCCAGCATTACTAGGGATCGATTGGGCTTTTGAAAACTATGCAGTAATAGATTTAAAGAAGGAACTGATGATTTTTTAGGATGGAGAGGTCAGAGTCACCCAGCCGCTCGACCTATATCAAGGTCCCCAGTACACATAGTTTGTCGATAATGGAGAAGATGCTCAACTTCTCGACCATCTTTATCAAATGACTACAGGAAGAAGGGAAGATTACATCAACCCAATGGCGAGAGGATCAGTGAGCTGGAGGAGCATTCAAAGCTCATACTTGGGCTCAGAGATAGCCTGGGATGACTAGCAGCAAGAGGGATACGAGACCAGCACAAGGAGATGCACCACCATTAGAAGAATCAATTGGATCAGGACTGAGCTAATAGATTACCCAAATTTATCCGATATGAACGATGTAAATACTTTCATTATCAAAACAGAAGACAAAGTACCTGAGGATCAAAGGGTCCCACTCATGGACGTGGCCTTGCAATCCACGGCTGCAATATGGTGGAAAAACCACCGCAACTCACTATCACAATGGGACAGAGTTTCAGTAGCATTGAAAGCCAGGTTCAAGGTATTAGAAGGACCCCAATACACTCAAAAATTTCAGGGGGATTCAGGCCCCAGAAGCATTTGAAGGAGTGTGAAGATCAATGGAACACTACAGGATACTCGCAGGAGTTGTGGGTCCACAAATTTATACACTCCCTGGATGGAATTCCACAAGCCTGGTACCTAACGGAGGAGAGGAAAAGGGGAACTAGCACTTGGCAAGAAGTTACGAGGAAGTTTACACAGTGCTTCTTATTTGAAGGAAAGACAGATATAGTCACCCAATCGTTACAGGCCATTAAAAGGGTATTTTTCTTCCCAGAGAATTAGGAGGAGGACGAGCAACCACTCCCGAACCAAAGCATCCGGTAGTTAGTAACATGCAAGAAGATAGACAGTGAGATGGACGATGATAATCTAGAGGGACTTAGACATCTCTACTTTGAAGAAACAAAGGGAGAGAGGGATATTTAGGAGGACCTGACAACCAAGGGAATTCATTTTCTTCCCCTCAAAACCAACAAAATGAATATTGGGACCGAAGAGAAGCCCAAACTAGCATCAATCGAGGACTACTGGGATGCTAAGATGACTAAGGAAATATTCATTTTATTACAGGAATATGATGACTTGTTGTTGTCG
Source organism: Pinus albicaulis (assembly GCA_034641835.2). Taxonomy (NCBI): domain Eukaryota; kingdom Viridiplantae; phylum Streptophyta; class Pinopsida; order Pinales; family Pinaceae; genus Pinus; species Pinus albicaulis. The sequence goes on from CM076582.1 coordinate 426,701,252, forward strand.
TCCGTAGCTGACTTGAAAGGAATCAAAGGGAACTTGGGAGAAATGTGCATAACATTGAAGCCTGATGCAAGACCAATCAAACACAGACCCTATCGGTTGAATCCAAGGGTAAAGAAAAAGGTTAAAGCAAAAATCGACAAAATGCTAAAGGCAGGGTTGATATTTCCAGTGGAGGAAGCAGAATGGGTAAGCCCCATAGTTATACAAAGCCAAAAGGATAAGGCAGAAATTGGAGTCTGTGTTGACTATAGGATTTTGAACAATGCATGTATACATGACCCATTCCCCACCCCGTTCAGTGGCGAAGTCCTAGACAATGTTGCGAGGAACGAAGCATATTATTTTACAGATGGATTCTCAGGGTACCATCAGGTAAGGATAGATGAGGAAGATAAGAAAAATACAACCTTCACCACCGAATGAGGCTCCTTCACATACCACGTAATGCCATTTGGTTTGAAGAATGCGCCAGCAGTATTTTCGCGCATTGTCATAGCAGCATTCCACGACTACATCCACAAATTCCTATAGGTTTATATGGACGACTGGACCGTCTATAGCCTATTAAAATACCATACCACACTACTGAGAATTATGTTTGATAGGTGTAGACAGCTACAAATCTCATTGAACTTATAGAAGTGCATCATTGCGGTGTCGTTTGGAACATTGTTAGGACATGTTGTATGCAAACAAGGAGTCTGCGTGGATCCGGAAAAGGTAGTAGTGATAATCAACATGGAAGCTCCAAAGACTATGAAACAGTTGAGGTCACTGTTAGGCCATACAGGTTATTACAGGTGATTCATCTACAACTACTTGAAGATAACAGCCCCATTGGAGAAGTTGTTGCGGAAATCGGAAAAATTCAACTGGACAGAGAGTTGCGCAACGGCCCTAGACACCTTGAAGGAAAAATTGGCAAGTGTACCAATATTGGTTCATCCGGATTGGGACAAGCAATGTCATGTCCACATTAATGCTTCAAGAATCACACTCGGAGCGGTTCTAGCCCAACCAAGGCACACTAAAGTTGATCACCTAGTGTACTTTGCAAGTTGGAAACTATCAACAGCGGAACGGAACTACAGACGACGGAAAGGGAAGCATTAGCAATGGTGTACTCCCTCCAAAAGTTCCACCACTACCTATTAGGAGGAATGTTCGAGTTTTTTACAGACCATTCAGCTCTGAAGTATCTAGTGAACAAACCGGTCTTGGAAGGAAGGATATGCAGATGGCTCCTACTCTTTCAAGAATTCACTTTCGAGGTGATAGCCAAACCTGGGTGACTGAACGTGGGACTAGACCACCTGTCAAGGCTCGAAACTGAAGAAAACGAAGGATCTTTGGATGATTAGCTTCTAGACGCCAATGTTTTCAAAGTAGAATACATCCCATAATACCTAGATCATATCGCAACCTACCTAACACCAGGACAGTGCCCAAAGGAATATACTGCAGTACAGAAGAGACACCTATTAGTCCGAGCCACAGAGTACCAGCTCATCACAGGACACTTGTACAAAATGGGGCTGGAAAAAATCTTACGAAGATGTGTCCTGGACCACGAGAGGGAGGCCGTACTATGGGAGTGCCACTCTAGAGTTGCGAGAGGACACGTAGGAGCTAAACCGACAGCTAGAAAAGTACGACATGCGAGCTTATGGTGGCCGACGGTACACATTGACAGTAAGGTGTTCGTAAATAAATGTCATGTTTTCCAAAGGACAGGATTTCCATCGCATAGGGATGAGCTTCCACTACACCCAGTAAAAGCACTATACCATTCAAGAAATGGGCAGTTGATTTTATAGGCCCGATTGCACCCATTGCAAGAAACTCGTAGGCCCGGTATATCATCACTGCAATAGACTATTTGAAAATATGGGTAGAGGCAATGCCGATGAAGGATTGCACAGCCGACACAGCGACATGGTTCATATTTGAAAACATAATCAGTCGATTTGGCTACCTGAAACGTCTGACAAGTGATCATTGTACGCATTTCATCAATGCCACCATTAAATCCCCACTCGAAAGCTTCATGGTACAACATCACAGGAGCAGCCCCTACCACCCACAAGCTAATATCACGGTAGAGGCATTCAACAAAATCCTCGAAAAGGGATTAAAAAATATCTGCAATGCTCAACGAGACGACTAGGACGAATGTATACCAGCAACTCTGTGGGCATACTGAACGACTGTCAAGAGGCTCAATAACCAAACGTCGTTCCAGCTCATGTACGGGAGAGAGGCCGTAGTACCAGCATATTTTGTCATACCTAGCCTTCTAATCGCAACCTCACTCCAGCTATCAGAAGAAGACTCCTTGAAGGATAGATTACAGGAACTGCAAGTGCTAGAAGAAGACAAATTTTTAGTAGAATTCCACCAAACTATCTGAAAATAAAGACAAAAACCGTGGCACGACTGCCATATCAAACACAAAACTTTCAAGGTTGGTGGAAAAGTTTTACTATATGACAGCAAGTACCAAAATTTTCGAGGGAAACTGCAAATGCATTGGCTAGGACCGTACCACGTAATCGAAATCAAAGATTCTAAGGCAGTGCACTTAGCACAACTAGACGGCCAGATATTTCCAGAATGGGTGAACGACACACGCCTAAAACCCTACCATGAGTAAGTTCTGCATTTCATTTCAAATAAACTCTCGCAAATGAGAGAATTCAGTAGGGTAGATTAGGCTAGAATAGATGGAGTCAATAACTCTCTCGCACTTAAGAAGAGCTTAGATAGGATTCCAAATAAAGACATTTTGTAGCAGAAGAAAAATTTAGTGTTGCGTTGCGGAGACCACAGCGCAACCATTTGTGTTCGGGGGGGATCAGGTTCAGCGTGTCAGCCACGTCAGAAGGAAAATCATGTCGAACATCATTCCAACATCATTACTCATAGTACCCATGTCAGTCCGTAGGATTACCGAGATTTGAAAAATAATTCCCATAATAAGCATCACCCATACTGCAATAAATTTTCCATAATAAGCCATAACCATCACCCATCACGTCTACCCAAACCCCGAAGCCACAGTCAGCTTTGTCAGAACCCACATCAGCCCTGTAACTAATCGCATGATTATAGTCGTGGGGAAAGGCAGGGAAAATTAATTAGTTATGGGGTCTTATCAACCTCATGTGTGTTGGTTACTTACATAACCTGCATGATGTAAAGTGCGAGAATGCCGGAGAAGTCCGAGTTAGAATCAAAAACAGTAAACGCAGCAAGGGAAACGCCACCAGAGAAAGAACAAGGAAGAAGTTCACAAGAAGGGATTCATAAGGAAAGATGAGGAATAGTGCTGCAAGTGTATCAAAGAAGATCTAAGATGACCAGCGTAGCGCCAGCAGTTGTTGAGCATGATATCGATGAGAGGATTCACAAGATGGAATTCCTGGTAGGAAAATATGACAGTGCCGCGTTGATTGATACCGACCTCACAGACTCCTTCCAATTTCCATCAATGAAGAAACAGGTCTACATGGAGAATTATGCAATAGAGGCGGGACAGTAAGCACAAAGGGTACTTCCAAAGTTCAGAGGTGTTCAGAAATCCACCATACTGAACCTACAGAACCTGCCAGTGTTCGGCACTACGGGGGCTGCAATGCAATGCACCAAGTTTATACTAAGCAGAATTCACAATGGGTTGCTCTGGCTGGGAAGAGAAATCCCAATTCATGTGGAATACATTCATAGATTTACCGGGTTGTCACAGCAAGGGAGAGACGTCTCCACGTCTTTCTAGACGGTGTCCAAGAGAGCAAAGAAAGCAGGGGACATGGACTACTACAAGAAGTACGACACCAAGAAAGGGGGAAAAGGAGCTAAGATAGACTTAATCAACAACCTAGTGATCAAATTTGTGTGCTACTTGATTGCAAGCAAAACAATGAGACATTATACAAAATGGGAATGTATGCTAGACATTATCTCAGTTGCGGAGTATTGTCTTCAGGGGGCACAGCTGAACTGGTGCTCGTTTCTGCTTAATGAGTTGTTCGAAACATGCGAGGACAACTATAGGAGGGCCCCGAGATTCATCTACGGCTACCTTGTAATAGTGTTGGCCATGTGGAAATGGATATTTCCAGGAATAAGGCAACCACTAGAAGTGGCACCAGGCCAACCGCTAGCAATGAAGTTCACACCCTGGAAAACATCAGGGGAGCCCATCTCAAAGGAGGTGCAGGAGGAGGCGTTCAAATTCTGGTACAGCTAGATGGTGGATGTTGCGATGAGCCAACAGCGAATTCCATGGACCCTGCTAGACAGTTATGCGACGCAAATGTGGTTTTGGGTTAACCATAAGAAAACTTACATCCGGCCAGCCTGCGTGCCGGAGTCAACCTTCAAGATGAGGCCATTGAATTCCAAATCGACGAGCGGGCTTTTCACGCAAATGTATGCTCTTGGCCCGGAGTAGAAATGGAGATCAGAAGTGGAGTCTACATCTACTCATTTGATGGCATGCTGCCAGACCTATTGAAGAGCGCGAATATCTGAGAATAGAGAAGAGCCAACTCCAAGGCCAACTAGACATGGTGACCAAGGTCTTCCAGGAACTCTGACCCATGGTGACAGCCCAAAATAATCAGATACCAAGTGACATGGCACAGGACGACATAGTCAGACGGTTCATTCACGTCTGCGTGGCCTGTTCGAATCTCAACAGAGAAAACAGGGAGCTGAGGGCAGCATTGGATGCTAGGCCCGCGCTATCGGACCCGACCGTCATTTACACAAAGAATATCACAAAGCGATAGACACAGATCGCCGGGATGCAGGAAATTCTAAGTACTACAGCGAAGGAAGCGTATGGCCTACTGAAGGGTCTACACGAGTGCTCCACCTCTCTCACCTTGAAGATGGAGCCAGTTTCATCAAAGCTACAACAACTATCCAAACATATTTAGGAGGCTACAGACCCGGACAGACTCGACCAATTGTATGCTCAAGCGGAGGAGCTCGAAGTCCAGATACAACAGATTGAAGAGCATTCATCCACAGCCAAGCAAGCCCTACGAGAGCTCAGAAATCTGGTGAAGACCACAACACAAGAAATACAACAAATAGCTGCTAAGGCAAATGTTCAGATCTCTAGCGTCTTCGACGGTCTACCGACCGTCGCAGGAGAAAAAGAGGTCGCTCTGATCACAACAGAAATGGACCTACTTATGCAAGGATGGCAGCAGGCCATTGACAGCTTCTGAGAGCTGAAAGCTTCCACACTAACAAAGGTCCCAGAGTTGGGGCCTTTGTTTGGGCATGCAGAGGAAAAGGAGCAAATAGAACGGGCCGCGGAGTCAAGCGAACCAATGGAGACCGAGGTGGCAGGAAACAATTGACTTAGGATGAGTCAATAGGATGTGGTTGGGGCTTGTTGGGGCCCTTGTTTTGAAATTAAGCAGTTTTGTGTTGAGGAGAATAGGTGGTGAAGTGCAACCACGGTAGACAGAGAGCTGTCACAGTTGTGAAGAACTGAAGATCAGGTGGCGCATTTGTTGTTGAAGAAGGTACAGATGGCAAAGGGAAGCGACAGAAGACAATCAGTGGGATTCCCATAAATCGGGGAAAGGAGAAAATAGCCAAGCGGAAAATAAGGAAGGATTGTCAGTTGCGTTGGTGATGGAACAAATAGGCATTTGATAAGCAGAAAGGGGAGGTTTTCTCAGTAGGGATCAGTGAGCAGGAGCCATAGGAGAGCTCTGTTCATGTTGTTATGTTCTCTCTCTCTGTAATTTTTCTATTTTGTATCTTGTAATGCGATTGTAATCAGTTCTACCAGGCATGCTCTGAGGAGTGATGTAATAGTATTTTGATGTTAATGCAACACTTTCTAATATAAGGCTGTTGTTCTAAGTTCTATCTTGTGTTATGGTTTAGTGGGACATACGGATATCATTGTGATCAAGTTCATGAGTATTGTTATCTATCTTGTATTTACACTTATTCGAAGTACTTAAGTTATGGATGATTTGTGCATTTGCCACATTTGATCAATACCTGATCCAATCCCAGCCTTAGTAAGGTCACGGCACACCTCGAGTGAGACTCTCTATTCCTCGAAGCAGGGTGAAAATTTCAGCGTTGTGCTAGACTACTGCGGTAACCATTTTTTGCCACCTTTCTGAACCTGGGTCTCCCCCCGAGACCTCTTTTCTTTCCAACACATATAGAGTTCCATGCGTGATTCAGGAGATGCATGAGAAAGAGGAGGTAGATTCCAACGCGAGTACATTGATGGAAGAGCACCCATCACTCTTACTAGCAGTTGGAGAGACCATTGTCCCGGTTGGAGGAACTCTTCTGGTCTTGCAAGAGGTTCCCACACATCATTTGATCCAAGGTATGCATCCACCTTCATCTCATATTGTTTCAGTACCTCTTATTGAAACTTATGGAGAAATGCCATCAGGGCTATTGCATGACCAAGGATTAGAACAACATGCTGATTTGAAGTAGCAACATATCACAGCGCAGAGGACCCTTGATCTAATAAAGGAGGAGATGAAGAGCTATCCCATCTCATCATTATTGAGCTACATTCAACCCTTTGAGTTGAAGTGTAGAATTTCAGAAGATGGGATGAGCATGATCCTATGTACAATGGCCGGCTATGAGTTCTACATTGCGCCTTACGATGAGACAGCATATGTATCACCACGCAGATACACATAGGACGAGGATGTGCAGCATACTTTGGGTAGATTATTTATTCCTACTTTTTATGGGTCACCTAAATGCATAACTAAGGCTTGGGTGAAGGAGCTAGACACCTATTTGTGGCAGCACCAAGTTTCAGAAGAGGAATCCATTAGAGTAGCAGCGCTGCATCTTGAAGGTAAGGCTTATGCCTAGTGGTTTTATGAATCTTCTTCATTAAATAATGAAATTATATCTACTTATGCAAATTTCACTAGGAGGTTAGTAAAAATATTTGATCAATGACATTCTGAAACTTCATTGGGTGAGCTAGCCAAACCCAAGAAATCAGAACCTTTGCATAGGTTGGGAGGATCCATGAAACCAACTCCATTTCAAAATATTATTGAGGGGGTTGATTTGAAAAATTCTTTGCCAAGGGAAAAAGCCCCACTTCAACAAGAAATTTCTTCTCAAGAGGAAGACATGGAGATTTATCCTTCAAGAGGGGATCAAGACAAAGGATCTCTTAATGATGAGGTGTTCCCCCATGATGAGGAAGAAAAGGAAGAGATGGAAAGTGCCTCCAGCATTGTAACAGTAGTAGGAGATCCACCACTATTTGGAGATGGAGATGAAGCCATTGCTTCAACTATAGGGTCTCTTGTATCCTTGCAATAATTTCCAAAGGATCTCACATATGAGGATCAGGAGTAGCGTGTGTCTATGTTGATAGGCAATGAGACAAAGCAATGGATGAAGCATGTTCCAACATTGACCACAGTTTTTGGGACATATCCCATGACAGATCACCTCTTTTTGATTAATACTCGTGACACCAATATGACTTTGGGTGTGCATGGGTTGATTACATTGGAGAATAACACCTTAGACTATGAGATCTTGCAGAAGGTAGTAGAAGATGAGAAGGATGACCAGCATCAAGTGATTGGGAACATACACACCCATCCTTTTCAGGATATTTATGCATAGAAGCAGGAGGATGATTTGCATAGTGAGGGCAGGGACAAATCAACCCACTCACATGTACATCATTTTCTAGGCCATGATGTTTCATTACATGGAGGCATTCCACCAGGGATACCCCCTGATTTGAAGATGGTAAAATTATTCTCTCAACATGGTGCAGAATTGATATATTTGGCTAAGGAAAGATCTTTGGGAGGAGCTAGCACAGCGCAGAGAACCTTTGATGGGTTCAAAGGAGGGAGGAGAAATTTTCTGATATGGACATTTTCATCTCCCACTTAGCTATTTGCACTAAAAGATGATGATTCAGGAATCTATGAAGGCACAAGCATGGTGTCAAAGGGCTACTCCAATGCCTTGGAGCAGCAAATGATACTTCCACACATGAGGAAGGTTTATGAATATGGAAAGAGATTATTGACACTCTTGTATGCATTGGCCAAACTATGGAATTTTTGGATGGGTAATACCTTTCAAGAGGAGGTTGACCTCCATGTACTTCAATCTTGTCTTGGGAAATATCAGTTGCAAGGGAGGTAGAAAAAGTGGAGTATCCATACTCCAACATGTGGCTTTGGCATTGAGCATGTCAAAGAGGAGAGCTATGATGTGATAGGTGCTTCATTTCAGATTTCAATAGTGATGTCATTGTTGGGGAGCATAGACCCATATTGGGAGTCCCAACTATTGGTGTAATATTCCAAGAACCTCTTCACATATAAGTTTCTTGATGGGAAAGTGATATATGGGAGGTATAGAGTGGTTTATGGTGTCATTTATTTCCATTATCAAATCTACTTGACTAGAGACTCCAAGATCAAGGAGGAGATTCTACATGCAGCATATGAGGCACTCTTTCAGGACATGTAGACTTTAGTGAATCTTATCACACCATCATGGAAGGATTCTATTGGTAGAATCTCAAAGAATATGTGCACCAACATATCAGGAGATATGTAGATTGTTTGATGTATGAGGAAAGCAACCACCTTGCAAGGTTGTTTCAGTCACTTCCCCTTTTGATGAAGAGATGCGAAGGTTCATCTAAGGACCTCTTCACTAACTTGCCTACAATATATGGTAAGGATTGTGTCTTGATTCTTATTGATAAACTAACCATGTATGATCATTACTTTTCCATACATTTGCAGCACATTGCTCCACAAGAGAGTAAGCCTCACTTTGGATTTCATGGTCCTTTTGGGATTACGTTCAATGATGGGATTGACCACTTTCTAGAGGACTTTGGGCAAGACTTGTTTTTCTTGGCTCATATTCAGTTAACACCTAATGTACTTTACTATTTTCAAGCTTTTGAGAAGCTTATGGCAGCAAAAAAGTGGTTGGTGGCCACTTATCATATCATGTTTTGAGATAGCAAGAAGCAGAACATCGTTGGTCTCACTTGATGGAATATTGTCACCATATAGTATGCCAAATGAAACTTAGTTAAAGTTTATTTTGGATCCCATATGGTGAAGACACTATATTCACTATATGTGGGATGGATTGGGCAAGAGGGATTCTTGGAACCAAAGAGTGGGATCATGAGAGTCCAAATGCATTTTGGCTTCCTAACAACCACATTATTTCAACCCAATATCAGCATTTCCATATCTATCATAAATGGAGAGAAAGACAGCGTGAGTTGAATAATTTAATCTCCCATTTTCAGCCATGCAACCCTTATACATTGCAGAAGAAGGGGATTGGTGATTGTTTCTATGAGCTACCAAGGATGGCTCAATTTGTTTGGATGATAGCATGGAGATTAGAGTTTCTCATTGGAGATGAGGCACCGAGCGGAGATCCCAACCTCAGCCCCAAGGGACTTCGAGTTTCTTCTCGGGTGAGGAGCTCTATCCATCATTTTGCAGGAGGGAGACATAGAATCTTCATCCAAGATTACACATTTGCTTGGATAGCACACTCTCTTGGAGGGATCACGCGGTTTGTGGTAGAGGCAATTCTGCAAGTGCGGAGTTATCAGGGATTTCAACCCATGGTTAGTGTGGAGGAGGAAACCATTTGCATAGTATCATTTAGGGCCAGCATATCCTACTGGGATAGTGTTATTCCTCCAGGGAAGTGATTTTCCGGGATCATCCATTTCGGAATTCCTTTCTGGGCTTTTCTAGGTTATTGGAGGAGAGCCCATTCCCAGAGTTTCACATTTTTTTGAGCAGTGGAACAGCCCCAAAGAGCTATTCCATTTCAGCATTACGGCAACAGCAGCAACAACATTCATAGATTACGTAGTCCTTGGTTGAGCAGCCATTCGATGAGCATTTCTAATAGTATTTCTAGTTTCCGAGTGCAATCCAAGGTGCCATCATTCTGATCACCATTGTACTCATTGTATCTCTCAGTTACATAATAAAATGGCTCAGCGTTTCTCCATATTTCGCATTATTAGTGTGATGTCTCTCTATTTTTGTAAATTCTTGTTTATGTGGCTTTATATTACTGTTTATTTCTATTCGGAATATTACAGTAGATCGGGCCTTCAGAATCCATAGACGCGGGCACAGAGGTCTATGGTAGCATCCAAGGACCCATAGCCATAGGCACATAGGCATATGGTAGCATCTAGGACTGTTATAGAAACTGGCACATCTCCTTCTCCATGGGTCCGAGACTCAAAGATGAATCTATATTACTCTGAAGTTTAAGCTTAGTTATAGCAGTATCCAATAGTTAATTACAATGCATTATAGTTCTCAGAATTAGGATCCTTCAATAGAAGTATGTTTAAGATTATATTATGGATGTGTTAGTTGTTTTATTTCATTATGAAGATATGTATCAATGGATCATTGTAATCTTGTTTTCTGAGTCATTTGATGATGATCTAAGAAGAATAATTTGCAAGGATTTTCCCCATAGTGGGTTTTTCCCTAGTCTCAGACCAATTGCAGTGTCTCTATGTGTGCATGTTTTTCTTCCTATGTTCCTTTATGTTCCGCTGCATTGATGATGATGTTATTTTTCTTTCTACATATTTGCATATGAAGATTAATAATGATGTAAATATGAATATTGTTATGATGTTATGGGGTGAAATTAATTTGATAATGAAGAAATAAAATTATCAAAGCAAAGAACAATATATCCCTATGAAAAATAACATGGTATCTGAGATGGGTTGAAGAAAATCCATGGATATCAACCCCATGAAGACACTTTTCATGAAAGCATGAAGAGGATGGTGGAGACCTAAAATAATTCTAGGGTATAAAAAAAACCATAGGTAGTTAGTGCATAAGGGTTTGATGGTTAGGGTTTGATGGTTAGGGTTTGAGATAAACCCTGGTCTATGGAAAATAATTGAGATATGAAACCCTTACATGATCAAATTCAAGATGTTTATATTTAAATGAAGCCTTGAATGGGATAGTCTCTAGTAGACCTCGTTGTTGATAAAGTTGATTGACGGAAACATTGTTATCGGATAGCTCTTGAAGGTTGGTTCAAGAGGGAGAGTATTGTTAGTATGAATCTTAATTCCAAGCGTATGAAAAAATACCACTTTAGATGCGCATAAAAACAGCCCTAACAACAAATATGGCTGCTAATATCCTCAGATTTTCATTTAGGTGATCAAGATAAATGCTACAAAAATCTAGATCTATGCATTAGAAGACATTAAGCAGTAGAAAAAACAAGATTTACTCCATGCATCCAATAGACAAGACAAGAATATATCGAATGAATTTTGTATTAATGGCACCTGGGAGGAAAACACAAGAGGGTGTTCCCTATTCTCCTCAATGGGATGGGTTCTTGTAAGTCCTCAGCACTTCAGATCCAGAATTTCTCTCTCTTGATGGTGCAGAAAACGCAGACAAAAATAGTAGCAAAATATGACTATGATGGTGGATCAATAGTCAGACCAAAAGTATAGATTCAGAGTGATCTTTAGGCAACCAAAGGTGGTAAATGAATGGGAAAACCCTTCTATTTATAACAAAATATTGAGTTAGTCTAGATATTGGTGCATAATTAGAATATTATTAACCAAATCAAGATCCAACTTTTATGGAATATTTTATTATATTTGTTGGAGGGAAAAGGAATTCGACTTGGGTCAAATCCCTTTATTTGTAAATAATAAATAAATAAATGATTTATTTATCATTTTAAGGATGTGGTTGAGTAATAATAAAATAAATAATTATTTATTTAGTTATTTAAGGGAGATTTAGTCATATTTAACAAAGAATATTATTTAAATAAGGTTTAAATAATTATTCTTAGAAAATAATAAGATAAATAATTATTTATCTAATTAATTTCCTTGTTTTGGGTTAAATGTAACCAGGAATATTAATTAAATTGTTGTTTAACTAATTATTCCTTGAGGGAAATCAAACAAATGTATATTTATTTAATATTTCCTCATGGGGCTTCCCGTTTAGACCATAAACAACTTAATAAAGGTGGTTTACTCAGTTATTTTCATAGTGAAAGCAATTTTACTTGGGGTAAAATTGGTCTTACATGGTGTACTTGGGTCCATCTAATGGTAATAGGTTAGATGACCAAAAAACGATGTAACAGATTCCCCCCCAGCATGCGAGCGTTAGGAGCTAATCGTATGACCAAAGTACGTTGTAAGAACTCAATCACTAGACAACGAAGGGGAAGTCAAAGAAAGAGAAGTATAATGTAGACCAAAGTGCTGAAAGAACTAGACCCTGAGGAGGCGAGACTTACAGGTGCGACAAGTATCTTTGATGAGTAAGTACCTATGCTATAGGCGGCGAGGGAGGCATACCTATGCCCGCAGAGGCAAAGTACAAAAAATAAGGCGTCCGAAAAACCACAGAACTGGCCAATATAGTACATGCTGGAATAAACATGAGCCAAATAAACAACACAATAATGAATCCCACATACATATTCTGCCTAGGATAGCAGTCAGGACTTGTACAATAATATCTGAGTACATGAGGTATAAATGCAACCTAGATGCCCCTGAAAATAGGAAAGGGCTCTGAAAATCTGACTGATATATGCAAACAAAAAGGCACTACAAGCGGCTAAGGCCGACATCATCAAATGTATGGAGCTGCATCAAAGGCTGTGTTGAAGAGGTCATCTGGGTATGTGGGGGCTACCTGTAGGGCCACCCCCTCATGAGGGCTAAGACATCTCACACACACCCGAGCATCACCGATATCAACTGCTGCATCACTGAACCATCAAGTATATGGATCTCCATCATGCTGAAAGGAGTTGGAGCTAAGAAACAATCAAGTCAAAGTGAAATAAGGAGTCCCTTTTCCTGATCCGAGGCACCGAACAGGAGTGGAAGCTGGAACCAAGGTACACTGCCCTCTAGACCTGTCTTCTGGAATGAATGAGTTGATGTCGACCTAAGGAGGTTCGCCATAGGTGAGGAAATAAGGGATCCTAAACTAAGGCACGAGAGAAAATAGTAGAGCGACTAACAGACTGACACCAATGATGATGATGGAATGGGGGGTACTAAGTAGCAAACGGATGACTTCCCTTGTTAGAGCATAAAGGGCATGGATGACCTGGCAGCAATTGACACAATATCATGAGGGATAGGGGATAGTGGGACTGAAGGCCATAACGTGTGACACGAGAGAGGGACCAAGCATTGAAGGATGGCTAACTATAACGGGATTCAAAGGGAATCGGGATAGACTTTGTGAATGCAATGATGACTCAACTCGGATGCTCTAAACAAGGGTGACTCGATGGTGCTCCCACATAGAAAAGGTCTAATGGGGACCATGAAAACATGATTACAAGATGGTAACTCACGACGAAAGTCGACACGAGCGTGGACAAGTATGGGGGCAAAGTGGTGCCCCTCAGTATGAGTGTTGCAAGTGAAGAAATTCGATTTTGAGGAGGGGTGAAGTGACGCTTCTTGGAAAAAAAGTGTCCTGGTGAAGTATCAAATCACTAAAAAATAACAGATACCCATTTTAGGGCTCGGTGAGAGCTTTCCAATAGTACAGACGGTTTGGTAAACGGGGCTACGGTTGGGTCACAGTGGGCGAAAGAAAAAATGGGGGTTTCTCTTTTAATAAGGCATTTTCCCTCCAAACTCACTCATTTTCATGTGGAGCTTTGGTGAATGTAGAGGGGAGAGAAGGCCCTAAATCTTGCGGCGATCGTAGCGGACAAACCTACTGTTGGAATCGAGATCCTTCAGTTGTAGGTAAGAGGCCCAACCCTACTCTTTCTTTTCAGTGGATTAAAAGTTCATATTAGGTCCCTAGAGCTCGGGAACATACCCATGCTCCTCCTCACAGCTGGGTCACACTTTTTGGGGAAAAAAGTGCGACCTAGGTAGCAGGTTTTGGGCAAAAAACTGCGACATGTCCCAGGTTTGGGCCTGAAAAGTGCGACCTGTCAGGGGGGGGTTTTCTGGTGTTGTTTTTTGGCTGAGTATTGGGTTTTTATGATGAGATATAGTTTTTCCTATCTGTATTCTGACAAATATGATGGTTTTGTGCAGATATGGCAGAATTACAGATCAACTGGAGAGAAAGAGACCTGGGTGCATTACGGTCGGAGATCCACGAGGATCAGGGTGTCCGTAGTGCACTGGCCAGGTTTGGGGTTCTAAAGTTTGTGGAGAACCCTTTGATGAGAGCTAGAGAGCCCTTATTAGCTCAGATTGTTAGCTATTGGGACCTAGACCATGAAATCTTTATAGTGCAAGGGCACTGGATCGAGTTGACGGTCCAGGATATATATCTCCTGACTGTTATCCCACCACTTGGGATGGTAGGGAATACTCAGCCAGTATTACCGTGGGGGTGGAATATCATAGAGTTTGTAGAGCTCCATTATCGACCAAGTATCCAAGTTAAGGGGACTTGGATACCCATTGTGGATTTGGAGAGGTTAGAGACCCGTGCTGTGGCCGCAGCGGTGCTACGGATCCTGGGCAACAAGGCACTTCATCACATCACAGGAGGGCAGATGATGCTGCTGGAGATTGTTTTGAGTGGGACCTACTATGGGTGGGCCCAGATGATGCTGTCGTCATTGAAACGACAGTTTTCTCTATGCAAGTGGCAAGTGAACCATGACTTTGCATATGGTGTATTTTTGTGCTTGTTCTTCTTTGAGAATATCCCGACACTTCGACCTCGCATACAGCTCTAATATGGGGGCCTAAGAGAGCCTAGGATGTGTCGGTGGGGGCGACTATTGTGTAGAGGAGGAGGTGGGGTGGTAGGACGGGTGTTTCGACCCGAGTTCTTTTCTCATTAGCATCAGAGGCCACTGTATATAGACGACTATCCCTATAGTGGAATGAGTTATTGTGGGGGCCCGGATTTTCCACTGCCACCTAGTCAGATATGGGGGCCTAATGGTAAGTGAAAAATTGATAATATTTTATGTGCATGTAAAGGTCTAGAATATTGTATGTGGTACTGATTCTTTCACTTTTGGTATGCAGATACAACACCAATAAAATCGGTCGGATATATGGGGCGACCTGCAATATCGGGGACCGCAGGACCTAGTGGAGCGAGGTCGCAACAAAATGAGGATGCAACAGCCCTCTGGAGGATATCCGCCATAGATGTGAGAGGCTTCTGACTGGTGTTTCAAAGCATGGCTGGTAGGACTTAGATGACCAGTACATAGAGCCATGTATTGGTCTACCCTTTGAGTGGCGAGGGGTCATGCAGTGTATGGTGATGGCCGAACAGGGTATGCGTTATCTACAAGCTACGGGAGCAAAGGCATTGGCTCGGGATCCTTCAGATAGTGATTAGTGTGTAGGGTTAGGTGGTGCCCCACAGTTTTGAGTTTTGTAACATGCTATAGGCATTTCATTTGTATCAAAGTGGATGGAATCTAAAACAATTTATACGACACATATTATGGACATGCATCGTTTTGATATCTTTATGTTATTGTCTTGTGTTAAATGCGTGTGCTGAATTCCAATCTAGAATATTGTTTGAAATGTTATCTACATAGTGATTTTGTGCTCTAGGCACATGACTAAATGTAATGATTTCAAATTCACGCATCAAAAGCTTCACTCGTAAATATCTTCTAAAAAGGATAGGATTATGCACATGATAGACACCATTCAATTGCATGACAAGAAGCAGGGAATCTAAACGAACATGAAGGTATAGGATGTGATGTGAAAGGGCATCAGCTAATAAACCTCGTACTGCATCATATTTTTCCTAGTTATTGGTAGCAGTACCAATGAATGCCCCGTTCGAGAGAACAAGGGAGTTCAAGGGGGTAAAAATGGCCCAACCTGCCGAGGCATAGATTCTTGGAGTAGCAGCTTGCACCATCAGCAAAACCAATATAAGGTGTGGATGGTAGGTCCATATGAAAGGTGCCACAAGACAATAAATGGAAGGATGATGAACAATGTTGGCAACCTGAGCACAAAGTAGAAATCGAACACACTCCGCGGGAGCGAGTGATCTGGGTAAGATGTCTACTACTCACACATTGATGGTAAGGTGGAGTGTGGGAGCTACCGGAGTTGTAACTTATGCTGAGATCATGAAAGTCACCATGGGCATGGGTGGTGCTATCCCATTGATAGGCGGGAAAGATGAAGTCAGGGGTGGACATGGCTTCCATGATGTCATCATCGCAATAAAATATGGAGTGACTGGAGGAAGGAAGACCACATGATGTGGCAAAGCTACCTGATGCATCATCATGAGAATAAAGGCTCACATGTGCATTGTCATGGGGGATGATGGAAGAACAAGCAGATAAGGGATCTACTGATGTTGAGCCTAGGGTGATCGTTGAAGGGAGGTCAAGCGAAACAACAGGGGAAGATTCGAAGGGAGCTTCCACCCAAGGTCTCATGGATGATGAAAGGTAGAGGATGGTGGCCGCAAGCTCCTTCATTTTGACATCAAGGGGAGGAATGTCAATGGGAGTGGGTAAATCCTCAGTCTGGCCTGCAGCATATTGCGCAAGTACGGGAGAGGCGGATTGGTTTTGTTCAATCTCGTACTCCCGAACTACCTCTAACGAGGCGTGGTAATGCGTCAGGCGAGGACAATGGGGAGAATAATGGCCATGGAGATCACACAACGCACAAGGTTGGTTAGTGTGAGAATTTTTAAGATTCTTGGTTGCGGTCGAGGAAGAAATAGGGGCTTCAGGGACCATAGACTCAAGGAACGCAACTTTAACCATGGGCTTGATACGGGGTAGTTCAGGACAGTTATGGGTGGCATGGCCAACGACATCACACAAAGCATAGGGCTTTGTGGGCGGGGGAGGTGCAGGGTCCGTCGGGGTAGCCTTGTCCTTGGAGGCCCTCTTGTGATCTTTTCCCTTCTTACCCAGAGCAGTCGCAACAGGAGGGGGTTCCAGTTGAGGTGGTTGAGGCACTGTTGCAGCGGAAGAAGTCATGGGACTGGTTGAAATAGGGTCAAAGCAAGGTAAGGTTTGGGTTTTCCTAGAGGGGTAGCAGCTAGAGGATCAAGGTACCAGACAGGAATCCCAAGGGTCAAGTTAGGAAGAGAGAGGGTGGCCATGACAGATGCCGTATAGACTCCTGGTGGGGGAGCTAGGAACGGTATCTGACCGGAGGGGTAATAGCCAGGCGGGATGGCTCCTAAATGGTTAAGGCCTGGAGGAACCATTCCAGGAGGGTAAAGAGGCTCATGAGTACCAACTGAAGGGCCAAGAGGAGGAGGTCGAAAAGGTTGAATCGAAGGGCTAGGAGAAGGCTGCGGAGGGCGAGGAGGATGCTGACTAGACGAGGCGGGCCGCTTGAGGGAAGTCCGAGATGATTGCATCATTCAAACATTCGATGAGCTGGGATCAGAGACAGGATGAGGAAGACCAGGGAATGTACCAAGTAGTGAGGAATCTTTGTAGACTCCGGGTGAAAAACTGGTCGAAGGATCGACAGTTTACTTGTTGGCCACCAAAGAGATAGTGGACTCAGGGGAGGTCTGAGACTTCGGTTCGTAATATGTCAACTAGTCAATGGTGACTATATTTTCGTTATGAGGGAAGGAAATCTTGTGGTGGACCGCAGAAGGGATAGCAGACATCGCATAAGTGTAGCTACGACCCAATAGAATGGTGTAATATAAGGAGGCATCTATGACTTCTATGTCAATGCAAACAGTCTTGCCTGCAAGAGTAATGGGAAAATTGCGGAAAAATCCAATGGGCTTGGAGGCGTGGCCATCCCACGGTCAGAGATCCAACTCAGGTGATCCAATTTTCTTCCAAACCGAAGCTGACATCACGCAGGTGGATGCCCCCTCATCAATAATGCACTGGGAAACGTTAGCGTTCCGGATCTTGACTGGGATTTGGAAGGTGACAGACACAGGAAGAGGAGGATGTTCTAACCAGTCAACATCAAAGACAATCAATCGATCATCAGAAGGATATATAGTGCCCATGGAAAATAGTAGAGCTTTTCGTTGTAAAGGGTACAACTGGAGGAGTTCTAGCATTGAAATGGTAGCAGGGGATTGTGCGAAATCATCGACTATGTTGTACGAATGGGCAGCTTTGCCAGAAGCAGCATTTCGGCATAGTGGTCCCTTAGGGATCTTGGTATGAACCTCTGCCCTAGGCTGAGGGATCTGCAAGGGACCCTTAGGTGTCGAAAGAGGCTCTGTAGAGACCGAAGGAGGCAGCTCGGGGACAGACGTAGCGAGAGGCTTGTTGTACTGACGGGACCGAGTATGAAGATTGATGTCTATGGTTAAAGGTTGATCAGAGTTCATCATGAGAATCTGGTAATCGGGGTTACCAGACGGAAGATTTTGAGTGGCCACCTGACCTTCAGGTGGTTGGGTAGCCACAAATCCTTGTTGAGGGAAAGGATTAGTAAGCACAGCCGGTTGGCTAGGCGCTGCATTGGGAGGTACAAAAGGGGAGGCTTGTTGTCCTCGCAATGTTGCTTGAGACTCCCATAGTTGTCGCATCTATGGAAAAAGAGGACAATCATGTGTGTAATGGCCATGAACACTACAACAAGAACAAGGCTTGTTCTACTTGGATTGAGTGCTTTATTGCTGGTTCGTAGTGTTAGGGGCATTACCTTGATTAGGTCCAGGATTACCAGGGAAAGCTTGATTTTGAGTGACTTTCCTCTTCGTTTTTTAGGGAAGAGGATAAGTCACACCCTGCTGTGCATGCACCTGCCCCCGAGGGGGCGGTGGTTGTTGTTGTAGGGGTTGAGAAGGCAAGGGAGGAGGAGGTGCTAATGCTGGGGGAGCTGGAGCACCAGGCTATGGATACGGATAACAAGGAGACTGGGTAACAGTGTGGTAAACAGGAGGTTGGGAAAAAAGAGGAGGCATGCCATATCCTGGATACATGCTACCGAGAGGGGGGAAAATGCAAGAGGTGCTGGCCCCCCCTGAGGAAAACTAGAGCCCATGGGAGTTTGACCAATGATGACAAAACAAACACAGCACAAAGGAAAAAGCGACCAAAAATGGCAGGGAGGTGCAAGATCAACTGATTACAATGTCGAAACAAGGGCAGGGAGGTGCAGGATCAATTGATTTCAATGTTTTTAGAGTCTTTTCTTGGCAGTGTTAACCAAGCCCTTTTTCGCTTATGGTGTGTGTGTAAAAGTGTGTAAATTTTAATTTTTAAACCGAGACGTTTGTAGAGAAAAAGAAAAAGTGTGTTGTATAATTGTAAATAAACCTGCAAATGACAATATATAGGCCTGCAAAAAAAGAAAATAAACAGCTAATAATGCAATAATCTAAACCCAAGGAGGCGGGTCTCTCCACAACTAGTCTATAGGTGAGTAAAAAACTAATCAAAACACACTAAAAAAGCTAATAGCTCTAAGTTCAAGAGGGACGGGGATCTAAAAGACAAAATCTGCTGGAAAGTGGTGTAGAAAACAACAACAAATCAAAGGAAAAATTGTTGCAAACAAGGTGGTGAAAGGCTATCTCCTTAAGGGAATTGGAGTGAACCCTAGAGGAAAACCCAAAAAAATCTAGATGAGGTGATTTGGATGGATAACAAGCCAATCTGAAGCGGATCTGAAGGTGAGGTATCAGATCTGAAAAAATGGCTAAACACTCTGAAATTTCAGACAACCAGCAACAGCAGAAACTCTTCCATGAAAGTGGAGGGTAATGAAGCCCTGGGGGCTAGGTTCCCACTTAGTTGAGCGAAACAGAACAAGCACAGGTCCAAAACGGGCGGAGACGGACGTCAGACAATCCTGAACAGAGGCTCAGACAAACCCAAAAAACTTTCAGAAAAATCCCTGCAAAAAATTCTAGGTCACAGTTTCTAACTTGTTTTCAGCAGAGGTCGCAGTTATTGGGCTGAAAGGTGCGTCCTGAGGGTGCAAGTCGCAGTTTTTGGGCTAAAAAGTGCAACCTGCACTTTCAGCACTCTTGGCGGTAGGTTTCAGAAAAATTTGTCATCTCAACTGCGACTGATGTCTATCACCTGCGTAATAGGTCCGAAAACACATGGAAGTTAGAATTTTTATCGTTTTAGGGTTTTATAGGTTAAAAACAACATCAAGAAAAGAAAAAAAAAGGGGCTGAAGAGAAATCCTAGGGTTTGAAGCGGCTGGATATGCAAGGATCAGAAAAACGACAGTGGTCATAATCGTAAACCCGTGTGGAGTCGCCAGTTGTTAGTATGAATCTTAATTCCAAGCGTACGAAAAAAGACCACTTTAGCTGCGCATAAAAAATAGCCCTAATAGCAAAGATGGTTGCTAATATCCTCAGATCTACATTTAGGTGATCAAGATAAATTCTGCAAAAATCTAGATCTATGCATTAGAAGACATTAAGTAGTAGAAAAAACAAGATTTACTCTATGCATCCAATAGACAAGACAAGAATATATCGAATGAATTTTGTATTAATGGCACCTGGGAGGAAAACACAAGAGGGTGTTCCCTATTCTCCTCAATGGGATGGGTTCTTGTAAGTCCTCAGCACTTCAGATTCAGAATTCCTCTCTCTTGATGGTGTAGAAAACCCAGACAAAAATAGTAACAAAATATGACTATGATGGTGGATCAATAGTCAGACCAAAAGTATAGATCCAGAGTTATCTTTAGGCAACCAAAGGTGGTAAATGAATGGGAAAACCCTTCTATTTATAACAAAATATTGAGTTAGTCTAGATATTGGTGCATAATTAAAATATTATTAACCAAATCAAGATCCAACTTTTATGGAATATTTTATTATATTTGTTGGAGGGAAAAGGAATTTGACTTGGGTCAAATCCCTTTATTTGTAAATAATAAATAAAGAAAAGATTTATTTATCATTTTAGGGATGTGGTTGAGTAATAATCAAATAAATGATGATTTATTTAGTTATTTAAGGGAGATTTAGTCATATTTAACAAATAATATTATTTAAATAAGGTTTAAATAATTATTCTTAGAAAATAGTAAGAGAAATAATGATTTATCTAATTAATTTCCTTGTTTTGGGTTAAATATAACCAGGAATATTAATTAAATTGTTGTTTAACTAATTATTCCTTGAGGGAAATCAAACAAATGTATATTTATTTAATATTTCCTCGTGGGGTTTCCTGTTTAGACCATAAACAACTTAATAAAGGTGGTTTACTAAGTTATTTTCATAGTGAAAGCAATTTTACTTGGGGTAAAATTGGTCTTACATGGTGTACTTGGGTCCATCTAATGGTAATAGGTTAGATGACCAAAAAATGGTGTAACAAGTATCATCTCTCGTTGAAGATAGGTATTCTTTGACTTATTACTTACTCTTGTTTAGATTTATGGATCAGATTATGATGATTATTACTTATACTTCCTACATGTATATTTTGAGTACCTAGATGTTTCTAACCTTCTTTGATGAGATGTGATAAGCATATCCTTCTTAAGTATCATTTGAGATGTAGGAAGAAAATGTAAAGAGACACCTGATGAAAAGTTGAAAAGTCGCTTATGTGAAGATTCACAGCTATCTGAATACTACAAGGTATGCATGGCATTTTGTATTTCGGCAATAAAATTGATGGCTATGTTAGCCCTATGATATGTTGAGAATGTTCCCTCCTCATATAGCTCATGCATGCATATGGAAGTGATCTATAAATATGGTTCCTATGATGAAATGGTAATCCTGGAATTGAACATCTTGATCATGATGTGTAGAAACTATACAACATATATGTATATCATGGATTCAAACCGATATAGCAATATACTAAAGCTAGATACTAAATCACTTGTAAAAATCACTTGGAGAAATTAAACACAATCGCCAACCACATGAAGCAAAGAAAGAATCAAATCAAACCACAACACAAATTATTTCCCAGGGAAAGATTTCCACTCAAAACTCCACTATCTTCTATTGTATATTCAACTTGGATACATGAAACAAATACAATTTCCTCTCCTCACAAGATTCTCCAGTACTCAGTTATCTGTCTCACATTGTCCTTAACAAAAATTGACCAATACTTAACCAATTTCAGCCCTCTCAACAGCCTACCTTGCTCACACAATTCATGAGGAATGTAATCCCTAGATAATAGGATATTTATCTTTCCTTAACTATGCAAGTATCATGGGAAATCCAATGATTTTTTGGGTGCATGGGTGCAACCCAATTATCCTACAACTGATATTCAACATCCCTTTCACCTAGATCTCAACTGGGTCTCCACTGGAACTGACATGCATGCAGCTAATAATAGTAAATCCTCAGTTGCATGTGAGATCATTGATTGTGAATTAAATAATATTTAAATCACTTGAACTCTCACTAGTGTATCTAATAGTTACAACTAGCACAACTGAGTTTAACTCACTTAACTAAGTTAAACTGATTACAACCTACATTAACTAATGCACCTCTGCACTTCAAACTCTGTTACAACTAGAATTACTCTGCATTCCTCACCAACTACCCTCAACTATAAATTCATGATTTAACTGAGTTTATCACACTTAGTTAACTATTACAAGTTATTTTGAGATTAGATTACATTTTATTGTCCATCTTAATTGAGGGATAACTAAAATAGACATGCACCAAATTTAGCCCACACCAGTGTAGGTGCTGCTAAGACCTGTGGTCCCACACTATTGTAGGTGCTGCTTGGACCTCTTGTTCCCACATTAGTGTAGTTGCTGCAATTTCTTGTTTAATTTCAACACTCCCTCTCAACAAGAAATGGATTATCCTTCACCCTGATCCTGCCTCTATGGTATTCGAATTTTCTCTCGGTGAGTGCCTTCGTCAGAATATTCGCATCCTGATATTCCATGGGAATATACTAAAGTAACATTATGCGCCTCTGCACACAATCTCTAAGAGGGTGGTATCGAATATCAATGTGCTTCGACCTATCATGAAACACAGGATTAACCTAGAGTTTAATGCAACTGTGGTTATCACAATGTATCACTGTCGGATCCATCTGAGAACCAAACAAACCAACCATGATCGTTCTCATCTATATGGCCTCACATGCATCTTGACTTTATGCCATGTACTCTGCCTTGGTTGAACTGAGTGCCATGGATCGCTGCTACCTACTGTACCAAGAAATTTTTGTTGATCCAATGCTAAATATCCCTCCTGATGTGCTCTTTCTGTCTGATGGATTTCCTGCCCAATCTGCATCCGTGAAGCCTTGAAGATTCACTCCCTCTCTCTATTTTTACTATAGACCATACTCTGATGTGCCTTTGAGATAACGTAATACATGCTTACCCGCTTTCTAAAAGAGCTTGGTAGGCTTAACCATAGCTTGATTCAATCGGTTAACTGTGTAGTGAATGTTCGGTCTCGTGTTCACCAAATACATTAGTGAACCCACTAACTGCATGTAGACAGTAGCATCCACTACTTCTCCAGAAGTAGCAGCCTCTTTCCTCCAATTTTCTGGAAGAGGAGTCTCCATGGTTTTACAGATCTCCATGTGAAACTTACCTAGTATCTCTTTGGCATAATTGCCTTGAGACACAAAAATTTCACCATCCTGCTACCATATTTCCAAGCCAAGGAAATAATGAAGGAGTCCCATGTCCTTCATTTCGAATTCTCTCACAAGGTCCTCTTTGCAAGAAAGTATCAGCTGCTCATCACCTGTCAATATTAGATCATCAACATAAAGTAAAATAATCAAAAGCTTACCATCAACCACAATCTGGCATAGGTTTGCATCAGCTTCACTTTTGGTGAAGCCCAACCCGGTGAAATAGTTGTCAATCTGAGTGTACCAAGCACGAGGTGCTTGCTTAAACCCATACAGTGATCCCTTGAGTCAGAACACATGCGACTCACTGTCAAAGATTTTGAAACCTTCTGGCTACTCTATGTACACTTCCTCCTCAATGACTCCATTGAGAAACATAGTTTTCACATCCATCCGACGAATGTGCCACCCCATCTACGCTGAGAGTGCAAGGATAGATCTGATGGAATAATAACTTGCGACTAGTGCAAAGGTTTCTTCATAGTCAATCCCCTCAATCTGTGAGAATCCCTGAGCTAAAAATTTGGCCTTGTACTTCTCCACACTTCCATCAGCAACTTTCTTTACCTTGTAGATCCATCTAGATCCAACCACTGATTTGTTGACCAGTCTTGGGACTACCTCCAATGCAATGTTCTTGACAATGGATTCATGCCCCTCTACCATAGCATCAACCCAAGTTGGTTGTTGCACTGATTCCTCAAAGGAATATGGTTTAGGCACAATAAATTTTTCCATAAGAGCCATGTATCCAGTAAACATGTCAGGAGACTGTCTTTGTCTACGCAATGAAGTAGGGGGCTCCTACATTCTCTGTTACATCAAGTCTCAATCTATCAGATTCTGTGGTGTGCCTTCTGCCATATTTTATTGATGGCTCTGCGTGATTTTTTTCCTCCACTCCATGATCCTCTGCATGTGGTTGATCCACAAATTGAGGTTCATTCTTGGGAACAAATAGTTCCTCCTCTGCATGCAATTCCAGCTCCCTCTCAAGGGAGAACTGCATGGCTTTCTCCTCATCAAATTTTATATCCCGTCGCACAACAGTAATTCTGTTGTTTGGAAAATACACGTGATATTTGTGGGGAGTTTCAGTGTAACCCACAAATATTCCAATCTCAGTTTTTGGTTCTAGCTTCTTCCTGACATCTTTGGTCACTTGCACATAAACTGATGAGCCAAAAATCTAAAAATGTGAAACATCAGGTTTCTTACCAGTAAAACCCTCTTCAGGTGTACTCATGCCAAGTATCCTATGAGGACAATATTTCTTCACAAATATTGTTGTGTTGCATTTATCTGCCCATAGATGCAACGGTAGGCCCTGATCATGCGACATCGCTCATGTTGCACCCACAATGGTTCTATTTTTTTCTTTCAGCAACCCCATTCTACGATGGGTTATGAGGTGCTATCAGTTCTCTTTGAATTCCTTCTTTGCTACAGAAGTTCTTGAATTCATTGGAGATGAACTCACCACCATTATCGCTCCTAAGAGCCTTCACTTAATTCCCCGTATTTTTCTCCACCAATGCTTTAAAATCAAGAAACTTTGAGAATTTTTTATCTTTCTTCTGCATGAAGTAGATTCAGTACTTACGAGAAAATTCATCAAAAATTATCACATAGTACTTTTGTTTTGTTGTCGAAGCAACAGAGAATGGTCCACACACGTTTGAGTGGATTCTCTCAAGGATTTTTGAAGCCCATATCTCCTTTTCATGAAAGGTAGCCTTTGCATACTTCCCCATGGTACACCCCTTGCATGTATCTAATTGAGCAAGTGTTCCCGTTAGAAGTCCTGTAGAAATCTGTTGCATGACTTTCAAGGCTCCATGGTGTATATGGCCCAATCTCCTGTGCCATAACTCACCCTCATCTTGGCTCACCACTTTTTTCCTTGCCCATCATTGTTGCACAGCCATCTACATCAAGTTTATAGATATTCTTAACTTGAATCCCTATCTTCTTGGCTTTTCCTTTTTTTTGTCACGGGAAAGCTTTACCTTCACTAAAAACAACATCATAACCTCTATCCTCGAACATTGCAACAGAGACAAGATTTTTCTTTAAGCCTGGTACATGCATTACACATTTTAATTGAAAGGGTTTACCTGAATGTATCTGAAAGTTAATAGTACCAATCTCAGTAGCAATGTATCGTCTGTCATCACCCATTTCGATATGCATCTGGAGGTCCTTCTCCTCCAAACTACTGAAAAGTTCCTTGTTGTTGGAAATACTAAGAGGGGGGTGAATCAGTATTCCTTTCAATTAGAGAATTAGTTAATCTTCAATTATTATCAGTGTTTGTACAATGATAACAGTAAACAAAAGGAACACAAATGCACACAGTTTTTAAGGTGGAAACCCTTTCCGAGACAAAAACCACCTGAATTCTTTTCTAATAGTTCTTTAATATTCAACTCCAATTGAAAATAAAGCTCCAACTTCCTAAAATCTAGAAAATCATTCTTCTCTAACTCCCACTGGAACGCTCCAGTTCCCGAGATTCTTCAGTAGTCAACTGAATGGATGCCTCAACACCCAATGAGCTACAACTCACCCTAGCGCCACCCTACCACCCTAAATTTTTCATAGGCTTGAACCTGTTGGTGACTTCATGCACCAGCCTAGCACCACCCTACCACCCTATAGAAGAATAAAACAAGAATGGACTCTCATACCAGGGAAAATGGTCCACTTTACAATAATATAAAATGATGTAGAAGAAGAAGACACACTAGACCATAACCCCAACTATGACACAACCACCTAATGATGATCCTAGACCTCCCAACACCACTTCTTCAACTCTTGGTAGATAGACACTTGTACAATTTTTTACAATGATTTATTACAATGATACCTTTACAATGATTGTATTCAGTGTTTCGCACTTGAAGACTTCATGTGCTGAACTTCTTGCTCATGTTCTGCACCTTGATTGTTGCTCTTGTCATGCTACCCTCTGCTTCACCTTGCTTTGCTTTGTTGCGCTAGAAATTATAGTCCTTTGCAGCCCTTGACAACACATGATCTAGATTTTTCTTGCCTTCTAGGATCTTGATATTGAATCTGGTGTATCTCTGTTATTTCAGCTCCCCAGTATGTGATTTTTGGTTCTGTAGTAGTACTCTGAGTGTAATATTCCAAAATTAGCATGCAACTAATTGGAATATTGATTTTTGTTGATTTCACTTAGGAGATGAATAAATGGGTAAGGAAGCCCATACATTTCAGAAATATGAATAAAATCCCTCATAGTGTGAAAAGGGATCATCATAGGAGCTGGATTTCACACCCTCATGTGTGAAAAGGGGCATTTGCATGTGGACAAGTTCAAGTTTGACGAAGTCAACAGCGCTAGGATAGGAGGTGGAGATCATCTTTAGAGACAACACAGAGATAGTGGGAGGAATATTCCTTGGTGGAGGAAACCCTAATGAGTGGGACCCAAGGTGAGAGGGCTTCCATTTTTATAAAAGGAGGGCGAGGCAGCCATATGAAGATATGTTATGGATTATTGAATTTTTGGTCTACATGACTATTGTGCTTTCTTCAACTGTTTAGTTGAGATTGTTGTGTTGCTTAGCACAAGGCATTCTTGTTTAGGACTTCCTTCTCCTTTATTGAGAGGCCTCTTGAGGGAGCTTGTACTTCATTTCTCCACATCCAGGCTCAAATCAAAGCCACCTCCTTTAGCTACAACATTATTTCTGCTGAAGTATAACGTTGTGTTGCAGGGTGTTGCAGTGGAGGTTTGACAGCACCACTTCCAGAGCTTGTTTTTCATAGGAGGGAGCTTCTATTCCTTTGGGAGATCAGTGAGGAAGATTCTGGAGCAGATTTCATATCTTGGTTGTAATATTCCTTTTTTCATAAATATGACAAGTCTGTGCCAGAGATGGACTGTGGGGGCATTTACCGAATATGTCACCTTCTAATGAAGCGTGACATCTGGAGGCTTGCTGGCCCTTTGCAAACTCTGTCTACAGATATGTGAAATTTCCTAGTAGGAATGGCTCGCAACCCAAGCCTGGAAAACGCATTTCCCAGGAATGGAGGCAACAGGATTTGATCCCTGGTCTGGGATCCTTTGAATATATCTATCTAGAGCTGAAATCCAAGAGTGGGCTCAAAATAAATATCTCTAGGAGCTTAAGACAAGTCTCCTTTACCTGTTTATCTTCAGAAAATGCCCAATGAAGAGGGTTGCATCAACAAATGAACATGTACTATCATAGCAACGTTATATGAGAGAGCCAATGTGCATGAAACTATAAATAGTCATTGAATATATATAGCAGCAAGAGAATATATAAATACTTGAAGAATCACTCACTCAAGCTGAGCAAAGAACCCCTCAATGGTATGCATATGGAATCATATCACAATACTGCTACACAAGAATGCTTGTGACTAAAAATGTGCAGTCAATAGATGGTACTGCTGCATATATAATTTCAATACATGGATATGGAGGTATAAGCTCAAAGAAATATGGGGGAGCAAGATCTCAACCCCTGAAATCAATAATACATCAATCCTTGGGAGGATTGGATGAAATGTACAAAAAGGAAAAATGCCAGAGTTGCTACCTCTAAACTGGAATAGCACTGCAACTCAGAAAATGGATGGAGATGGTTGAAGATACTGCATATTCTGAATATATCTCCTCCAATGGATCTTTCAAGAGAGAGGCTGATCCAATCCCTGAAAATCTCTCCCTCCAAACTAGTGGTGCAAACCCCACTGCAGTTCTGCTCAGAAATAACGTAGTCAAAGGAAGGGACTGCGCTATGAATGATGAGAGGAGCTAGGCTTGATACTAAGATATAGAAAATGGATCTGAAATCTCCTCTAGTGGCCTCCCGGATGCAAAGAAGCTCTCTCCTCTAAAATCAGAACTTTGAAAGTGATGCTATGGAAACCTCCGCTGCAACCCAGCAACACAATGTTTCCTGCACTGCTGAAAACGCTGTACTGAAGGGAAATGCTTTGGCCTTGAACCAAAATGTGGAGAAGCTAAAGAAAAAACCTTCAAGAGGATTCTCAAGAAGAAGGGAATAAACAGGATTTCCCTTGTGCTAAACATCACAGCTATCTCAGTTAAGCAATTCGAAATATCAATCCATGAATGAGAAAATGGTTGTTTCTTCCTTATTTTATGCCAATGAAGGCTCCTTGGCCACGAACCCCACACATTAGGGTTTCTTCCTCCACAAGAAATTGCGTTGGCTTCCCAAGCAAGCCACTCCTCCATCTATTACGTATTTTGACTTGGTCAACATGACCTAGCCTCCTTGCAATTATTCCTTTTCACACATGGGTGTGCAAGACTAGCTCCAATGATGCTTCTCTTTCATTTCATGAGGGAATTTATTGATATTTTATTTATGTATGGGTCTCCTTGCCCATTTTATTCTCCTCCTAGCTTAAATAAGAAAAATTAATGTTCCAATTACCTTTATGCTAATTTGGGAACATTACAGTCCTCCCCTCCTAAAGATTGCTTGCCCTCAAGCAAGTGTGAGGTTAGAACTGAATTATTCCTCCTCCTCTTCTTGTAGAACCCATGTATGATGCCTGCCTCCAAGTAGCAAGGTGCCATCTCATCAACCAAGTCCTCACAATGTCCCTCCCAAGTATTCAAGTTAGCTGTCAATCTATCATCATGCAATGGTGAGATACTCAAGAGGATAACATAGTGATTTTTAGAGGTCCTCTCGAATATGGAGTCTACAGTGTAAGGAAAAATATCACCCCCATATGGTCCATCCATCCCCAAGATATGTGCCATGCAAATTGAGTCACCTCCCAACTAGGCAACTCCTGAAGTCTGTCATCCACCTTTGGCTCCGGTAAAGTAGGTGGGATGAAAATCTACTCATGGTAGACCACATAGTCTACCCCATGCTGTCTACCTTTCCACTTAAGATAAGTGTAATGTGTCTACTGATCCTGGGCTGAAATAAGGTTGCCATCAAGTGGCAAGATGAAGGTTGGGCCTCCAAAGGCCTCTCCCCCAACGTTGCAAATCATGCTAGCCCAAACATCTCCACATGTGATGAGTTGGTAGTCATCCTCATATGGCATCATATCCATCATATGGCTCACCTCATAAAATAATGATTGTCCTGGAATGGTGGCCATCACAACTATCATGCTCCTCTTAGAGCATGCATTGCAAAAAGAGAGGGATCCTCCTCCCTCAAGGACACACCCAACCAAGGTGTCTCTCTCCTGATCATGTTCCTTATAAGAATAGGAATAGCAGCATAAGGAGCCAAGATAAGCATCATGCTGGCTACCATGTGTAGCAAGTGAGTGGGGCTATGGTTCCTCATGTGTAGCCAGTGCAGCTTGATCCCCAACTGCAATAGAGAATGTAAAAGATTGTGGTTTCCCAACCACCTGTGTGTTGCTCCATTCTCCTTATGTGTTCGGAGGAAAGGAACAATGTAGGATGCAAAGTGAGCATGCCCTCCAACACATAGCTCTTCCCCAAGTCTCCCTAGGGGATGTTCATCAATCCTTCTCATGGCCTCCAATGACCCAAGAAGACTAAGAAAAGGAATGCCCCTTATTGGAGCAATGTCCTGCACAGAGATGGTCAAAGGAAGTATACATGCAATATAAAAATCAGAATGTATATGACTAACATTCTTACCATCTGCTCTGCTCATGTAAGTGGAGTAGCTCATGGATATGCCTCCCCCCATCCTCAAGGAGAGAACGAATGGTTGTGCTAGCTCTCCCAAAGATGGATGTGCCTCCCCTACATCTGCATGACTTTTGCATCTCCCCATGTGCTGATGTGTCCCCTGCTCATGCAACTAGTCATCTAACACCATGCAGGTAAAAAGATCCTTCGGATACTCCACCCAAAGTTGGGAGCTCCAATGTGGATCCATCCTCCATAATGATAGCGCTGATGATCCCTCATGTAGACTCACTGTCATATGGTTTCTTCCTTATTTGACATCCCCCATGCCAAAGATATAAGTGGGAATATTTCCATCCTCCCTCTGATGCTTCTGCCTCAGCACAGAACCTGAAATGGGAGTGGGTAATAGTGACGATGAGAGAAAACTCCCCTCCTTCCTGTAGCTACCCAAAGCTCCCTGAGTTGTATCAAGATCTCCAAAGGTCTCCACCTTTATGAAGTCAATGAGTGGTGTCCCAAAATGTGGAGCATCCCTCCTCCTCTATTGATCTAGTGGTCTCCTCAGTAGAATGTCTCCATGCAGTGAGACATCATCATCAAAGGTAGATTGTATACATGAATGGATAGATGTGTCCATGCCCTCACTACGCAATCTAGTCTCCCTTGATGGTGCATCAACCTCTAAAAATGATTAAGGGTAATTACTCCTCATCAACCAATGCTGGCTCTTTCTCTTACCTTCTTCTTGTGTCCCCAAGTTTCCACACCTCCTCATCAATGGCACACATGGATCATGTGTTGTGCCTTGATCTCTATACATGAGATCCTAGGGTCCCTCTTGCAATGATGCAATAATCCCTCCACTTGGAGCAAGGGCTCCACCTTCCTCTGCATGAGGTACTAGATACTCTCTAGTTGTGCCAGCGCTATTGCTCCCAACCTCCTCCTCATGGGTGGGCAACCTCCCAATAATGGGGTCCTCCTTTGGGAAAGAGACCCTTATGCTCCCCTGCTCAAGTGTATATGATGAAAATATTTCCTCCTGCAAGGTATGGTGTAAGGTCCCAACCTCCCTTATGGTTGTATGAAGTAGAGTGGAGTCCCAAGTTTCATCCATCACATGTAGGGTTTTGTTTTGAGTGTGTTCCTCCACATGTGTTTTATGAATCCTCCCATCAAATCTCTTTACTAATGCATGAGATAAAACATGTGCATTTTTAAAAGGAAAGGGTTAAAAATTCCACCAGGTGTAAGCTTTACCTCTCCAGTGCAGCGCTGCAAATGTGGTTGCTTCTTCTTCAGAAATTTTGTGTTGCTGCAAAATGGAGTATAGCCCCTCCACCCAATCTTTGGCTAAAATTGTAAGTGACCCATAAAAAATTGAGAGAATGGATCTATCATGTTGATGCTTCCTCTCCTTGGTCACTCCTCCTTCTTCTCTTATCTCAATTATGTCACTGTTGGACATAGGATTGCGTTGGTCATCATGGTGTGTGGCTACATGCTCCCTCCCACTATGTGAAACTCTAGAGTTTGTCCTGGAATCAAAATCCTTTGGAGATGCTCCATCCATCTCCTCCCTTGTCTCCTTGAGACCTCCATGAATTCTTTGAACAGATTTAGGAAGAAGCCTTGTGGGCTTATCCTCCTTCCTTCTCCCAAGAGATGGAGTCTCTCTCCTGTTGGTCTTCTTATCTCCTTCTAGATGAGAATAAGAAGTGCAGGGGTCTTCCTTTTCTTTTTTCTCTTCATCCTTGGGGAGGTTATTCTTCTTTTCAAAAATGGATGATATCAATCTCATCCTCTTCATCTTCTGTTCTCTTTCTGGGGCTTTGAGGGCCACAGGCTGAGCCAAGAAAGGTGCTCTGATACCACTGTAATATTCCTTTTTCTGAAATATCACAATTTTGTGCCAGAGATGGACTGCGAGAATATTTACTAGATATGTCACCTTCTAATGAAGGGTGAGATCCGGAGGCTTGCTGGCCCTTTGCAAACTCTGTCTACAGATATGTGAAATTTCCTAGTAGGAATGGCTAGCAACCCAAGCCTGGAAAATGCATTTCCAAGGAATGGAGGCAGAAATATTTGATCCCTGGTCTGGGATCCTTTGAATATATCTATCTAGACCTGAAATCCAAGAGTGGGCTCAAAAAAAATATCTCTAGGAGCTTAAGAAAAGTCTCCTTTGCCTGTTTATCTTCAGAAAATGCCCAATTAAGAGGGCTGCATCAACAAATGAACATGTACTAGCATAGCAGTGTTATATGAGAGAGCCAATGTGCATGAAACTATAAATAGTCACTAAATATATATAGCAGCAAGAGAATATACAAACACTTGAAGAATCACTCACTCAAGCTGAGCAAAGAACCCCTCAATGGCATGCATATGGAAGCATATCACAACACTGCTACACAAGAATGCTTATGACTAAAACTGCGCAGCCAATAGATGTTACTGCTACATATATAATGTCAATACATGGATATGGAGGTATAAGCTCAAAGAAAGATGGGGGAGCAATATCTCAACCCATGAAATCAATAATACATCAATCCTTGGAAGGATTGGCTGAAATGTACAAAAAGGCAAAATGTCGGAGTTGCTGCCTCTAAACTGGAATAGCACTACAACTCAGAAAATGGATGGAGATGGTTGAATACGCTGCATATTCTAAATATATCTCCTCCAATGGATCTTTAAAGAGAGAGGCTGATCCAATCCCTGAATATATGTCCCTCCAAACTAGTGGTGCAAACCCCACTGCAGTTCTGCTCAGAAATAACGCGGTCAAAGGAAGGGACTACGCTGTGAATAATGAGAGGAGCTGGGCCTGATACCAAGATATATAAAATGGATCTAAATCTCCTCTAGTGGCCTCCCAGATGTAAAGAAGCTCTCTCCTCTAAAATCAGAGCTCCGAAAGTGATGCTATGGAAACCTCCACTGTAACCTAGCAACATAATGTTTCCTGCACTGTTGAAAACGCTATACTGAAGGGAAATTCTTTCACCTTGACCAGAATGTGGAGAAGTTGAATAAAAAACCTTCAAGAGGATTCTCAAGAAGGAGGTAATCCTAAACAAGATTTACCTTGTGCTTAACAACACAGCTATCTCAGTTAAGCAACTGAAGAGAGCAAGCAATTTGAAATATCAATCCATGAATGAGAAAATGGTTGTTTCTTCCTTCTTTTATGCCAATGAAGGCTCCTTGGCCATGGACCCCACACATTAGGGTTTCTTCCTCCTCAAGCAATTTCATTAGCTTCCCAAGCAAGCCACACCTCCATCTATTGCGTAGTTTTACTTAGTCAACATGACCTAGCCTCCTTGCAATTATCCCTTTTCACACATGGGTGTGCAATACTAGCTCTAATGATGCTTCTCTTTCATTTCATGAGGGAATTTATTGATATTTTATTTATGTATGGGTATCTTTGCCCATTTTATTCTCCTCCTAGCTAAAATAGCCAAAATTAATGTTCCAATTAGCTTTATGTGGCACTTGGCCAACCCATTTTATTTCACCTACAGCGCAGTATCCCTTAGTGATTGCATTATTTTCAAAGAGCATTTGCAGTGAGGGTTTGCAGATTGTTTGGAGGGTGAGATCTTCAGTGTTAGGATCCGTCTTTCACTTGGAAGATCCATTGGAGGAGATTTTTAATATTATGTGTCATCTTCAGCCATCTCCATCCAATTCTTGAGTTGTAGCTGCTACTCATTCCTAGGACTGCAACTCCGGTATTTTTCCATTTTTGCATATTTCAGGAAATCCTTCTAGGATTGTCTTGAAATTGTGTTTCAGAGCTTATATCTTCACTCTCGTCATTATATGAGTTATATTATTTCAAATTTGTGTATTGACACTCTCTAGTAGCAGTTAATCTCAATAAAATTGTGATGCCATAGCCTTGGGCAATATTTGTGTAGCAGCATACTTCATTTTCCATGTACATGTTTTCTTGAGGCTTGTGTTGCCTAACTTGAGAGATTATTTCCTCAAGATCTTGTATATATTTTCTGCTATAATACCAATGTGATGGCTATTTGGTTCTTCTTACATTTCATGTGTTGATGTATCACTGCGCTTTCAATTTTATGTTCAAATATTGTTGCATCCCCATTTTGGGATATTACAGTGGTATCAGAGCATAATCTTGGCTCAGCCTGTGGAATCTCAGCCATTATGCTATCAAGAAGATAGAAGAAGAAGATAAATACCATAATTATGGAGAGAATGAGTTTTATCTCATCTCTTTTCAGAAGCAGGAAGGACCTCAACAAGGAGATCAAGCAAAGAAGAGAAGAAAGAAGCAGTGGGACTATGCCCTTTCCTTTTGAAAAAGAGGATAAATTGCAGAAAGATTGAGGACACTTGGATCACAATATTCTAAGTGAATACCTTGCTAAGTACAAATATAAACCTAGAGCCTTCAAGGAGACTCTAGATTTACCTCAGTTCATTCAG
The DNA here is from genome assembly GCA_034641835.2 of Pinus albicaulis. Lineage (NCBI taxonomy): Eukaryota > Viridiplantae > Streptophyta > Pinopsida > Pinales > Pinaceae > Pinus > Pinus albicaulis. The sequence goes on from CM076582.1 coordinate 426,736,056, forward strand.
CTAGAGGAAGAAAGAAGACATTGCAGCAAAGGGATAATCAAGGGCAATAGTTTTCTATTGTTTACTTTTGATGGTTCATCTACAGCAAGGGCTTGAGCAAGGAAACTAGATGCATTATTCCTTCTACATCCACTGGTAGAAAGAGAGGTTGTAGAGATTGCAGTGCTGCACCTTGAGGGTGAAGCACACATTTGGTGGTTCAGCCATTTGAGTCATTCAAGAGTATCTACTTTTGCAGAATTTACTCAAAGGTTGATTAAAAAATTTGGCAAGGAGAAATCAGAGGAAAAGCCCTCACCACCATTGGAGGAGACTTGTACCAGCACTTTCACAACCTTGGAGGAGCAACCTTCAACATCAGCAATTGGGGGAGCCAACACATTGGAGGAAGGAACTCTTGCAGCCATTCAAGATACTTCCAAATTTCACCAAGGTATGCCTAAGTTTTTATCTCCTATTGTTTCAGCAAATTTGATGGAGGGTTGTATACCATTGCATATTACTTATTTGGAACAACAGAATTGCACTGTGTTGTGCCACCTTGACTTTTTCAAGGAAGAGATGAACCATCATCCTCATATACATTTGATGAGTTGCACACAACACTTGAGGTTTGGGTGTGAACTTTTGGAGGATGAGATGAACCTTGTCCAAAACACTCCTATACAAAACCATAGGTTCATCCTTGAGTTGGAGTATGACACAACCACTACATCATTGGAGAGATTAACAGCGTTGTGATTAAGCAGCAATGAGGAGGTTTTGCCTCCAACACACTTGGATCCTTATGGATTCAAGATGCTCATTTGTGTGAGATCTTCTCTAGGATATCTCCAAGGAGTTGCATTTTAACATCCCATGAAATGCAAGAAGAAAAATCTGATTTGGGAGGATGGTAGTCTTCATTGGAAGAGTACCAAGGTAGAGGATGATGGGAGACATCTACATGTGGATGGTGAGCAAGAGGCTGGAAAGCTACTTGCAAATCTATGATACTGGGCACCATGAGGCTTGGTTGCGTTGGCTACTCTTGAAGGAGTTTGGCCATCATGTGACATATCCTCTTTCAAAAGGGATGTGGAAGAACGAAGTTTGGTAGGATACTTGCATCATAGGGAAGCAAGGATTATGGATGCATTTTGTTGATATGACATTCTTCATATGACTCATTATGTTTTCATCACACGATTTATATGATGGAGGTATGAGGAGGGAGCAAAAACTTTTGTTGCTTTGGTTGTTCTTGAGAGAGCAGGGGCAGACTTGCTCTCAAACTTTGCATGATGTTTTAGGAGTAGGAGATGGAACTATCATGGTGCAAAGGGGCTACTCCTTAGCCTTGGATGATCAGGAGGTACTTCCACTTTGGAAGGAATTTCCTATATATAGGAGCATTATGGGAGAGGTCTTTGACAATGAGCATGTCAAAGAATGGAGCTATGAATTGGCAAGAGCCTATTTACATAGGCCAACAGCACTGTCACTTTGGAGCTTGGACTTGTTGATGGAGTGTCCCCAGGATCACTTCACATTTGATGCACTTGGTGGACAAGGAGGAGGTGAGAGTGATGGAGTAGTGGATGGAGACATCTATTACTATGGTATGTTCTTCTTGACTTGGATTTCCAAGCATAAGGAGAAGGATCCTCATGCAGCACATGATTCATTTCTCTTCATGAGAGTATGTCATACCACCATGGAGGGCTTATTCATGGATCCTATCATCATCTTATTTTCAGTACATGGTAATAATTTTGCTTTTGCATCTATTGATTACCTAACACAGTATTTTCATGCTCTTACCATTTTTATGTAGTGAATTGCTCCACAAGAGGGCAAGCTTCTCTTTGGGCTCCATGATCAATTCTGAGCCAAATTATATGATGGAGATAGCCATCTTTGTGTGGCTTTGGGAAAGTGTCTTTTTATTTCTTGTATGCTCAGTTGGTACACTCAGCCATTTACTATTCACTAGTAGATGTGATGACACATACAACTAGCAATTTGTTAAGAAACAACTTGCCATGTTATTTTCTGAAACAACAGTTAGGAAAATTGCACTATGACCACTTGGGAAACTGTTGGTACCTTACAGCACCACATGAAACCTTCAATATTTCCCTCATTGAGGTGCTAATCATGATTTCATTTGCTGATGTTGTTCTTATTTTTATTGGGAGCATGATTGGGGGAGAGACACATTGGTTGGATGTGTCCTTGGGGGAAGAGATTCCCCACACTTTTTGCATTACATGTTCCAAGGGGAGCATGAGAGATGATATGGCCACTAAAGTAAGACACTTTTTTTTCCATGATGTGGGCCATCGGGTTGATTGGATGCCATGTGGTGATGATTTTCTATCCATCACATATGGGATGGTTTGGGCCAGCTTGATTCACAACGTTGGAGAGATCTTTGGAGATATAGTCTTCTTCTTGCCACTTGAGGGAAACCTTATTGTAGTCCAAGATCAGCATATACTCTACACTTATCATAAGTGGAGATGAGGACAGTGTGGGGTAGGCTATTTTTTCTACCATGTTCAGTTATTCAGCCCTCCTACATTGCCGGAGCCAAAGGTGGAGGAGGATTTACATAAGTTACCATCTTGGAGGGTGGCTCATTTTGTATGGATGATAGCTTGGGGATGGAGGATCCACATGGGAATGGTGATTCCCAATGAATTTCAGATCCCATGCCTTAAAGGGACCTCTAGACAGCACCTTATTGTCTCCTTGAGTACTCTACTTACTCATGATGATAGCTATTTAGCTAGCTTGCATGCTTGGGAGGGGCAATATGGAGATTTATTGATGAGACAACATTTCATTCCTTGGAGGAGCTCATCATATGGGGATGTTATAGTAGTAGGAGGAGATACTTCTCAGTTCCATCTTTGCAGTTGCTTGAGGACAAGCAACATTTAGGAGGGGAGGACTGTAATATTCCAAAATTAGCATGCAGCTAATTCGAATATTTATTTTTGTTGATTTCACTTAGGAGATGAATAAATGGGTAAGGAGGCCCATAAATTTCAGAAATATGAACAAAATCCCTCATAATGTGAAAATGGATCATCATAGGAGCTGTATTTCACACCCTCATGTGTGAAAATGGGCATTTTCATGTGGAAAAGGTCAAGTTTGATCAAGTCAACAGCATTGGGATAGGAGGTGGAGATCATCTTTAGAGACAACGCAGAGATAGTGGGAGGAATATTCCTTGGTGGAGGAAACCCTAATGAGTGGGACCCAAGGTGAGAGGGCTTCCATTTGTATAAAAGGATGGAAAGGCATCCATATAAAGATATGTTATGGATTATTAAATTTGTGGTCTGCATGACTATTGTGCTTTCTTCAACTGTTTAGTTAAGATTGTTATGTTGCTTAGCACAAGGCATTCTTGTTTAGGAATTCCTTCTCCTTTCTTGAGCGGCCTCTTGAGGGAGCTTGTAATTCATTTCTCCACATCTAGACTCAAGGCCAAGACACCTCCTTTAGCTACAACGTTATTTCTACTGAAGTACAATGTTGTGTTGCAGGGTGTTGCAGTGGAGGTTTCACAATACCACTTCCAAAGCTTGTTTTTTAGAGGAGGGAGATTATATTCCTTTGGGAGATCAGTGAGGAATATTTTGGAGAATATTTCATATCTTGGCACTTGGCCAACCCATTTTCTTTCACCTACAGCGCAGTATCCCTCAGCGACTGCGTTATTTCAAAGAGCATTTGCAGTGAGGGTTTGCATATTGTTTGGAGGGTGATATCTTCAGTGTTAGGATAAGCCTTTCACTTGGAAGATCCATTGGAGGAGGTTTGTTCAACTTATGTATCATCTTCATCCATCTCCATCCATTTCTTGAGTTGTAGCTGCTACTCAATCCTAGGACCGCAACTCCGGCATTTTTGCATTTTTGCATATTTCAGGAAATCCTTGTAGGATTGTCTTGAAATAGTGTTTGGGATCTTAGATCTTCACTCCCATCATTATATGAGTGATATTATTTCATATTTGTGTATTGACACTCTCCAACAACAGTTAATCTCAATAAAACTGCGTTGGCATAGCCTTGGGCAATATTTGTGTAGTAGTGTACTTCATTTTCCATGTACATGTTTTCTTGAGGCTTGTGTTGCCTAACTTGAGAGATTATTTCCTCAAGATCTTGTATATATTTGCTACTATAATACCAATGTGATGGCTATTTGGTTCTTCTTACATTTCATGTGTTGATATGTCACTGCTCTTTCAATTTTATGTTCAAATATTGTTGCATCCCCATTTTGGGATATTACACTAAGTCTTCTTTCCAATTCCACAAGTCTGATCCAATTTCGATTCTTCAAGAGAGAGTTATGCCCAATCTCTCACAATGACCTAATTATGGACTATTTTAGTAGAGCGCACTTGTACAGCGTGCCACGTCTCATTGTTTCTTCATTACGCTCTGAAATTGATACAACGAAAAATACATTCCATGAACTATCTGCCACTTTTTACAGAATTCCAATCTGATACTTAGAGAGAGAGTTATGACAGTTTTCCCAAGGTCACTTCTTTGAGATGAAGTTCAGGAGCCTGCAAAAACACTGACTTCCATAGATCATATCTCCGAAAATATTGCGCACCCTGATCTGAAATTTTTACAGGAGCTTCCTCAGGATTTTGGCTTCCTCATAAAAATTTCAGGTTCTGAACCTTCATAGAAAAAAGGTTAGAGCGCAAATTCCACAATGACGTGTTTCAGGTAGCGAAATCCTTACATAAGGAGGATATGAGGATCACAATTTATATAAATTCTTAGGATGAGAGGGGCTTCAACAAGTGAACATGGGAGGGATTTTAAGAGCTTAAAAATTATTAATTATTGACTTTTCAATGACCCATGCCACAACCCCATGGGGTTTTAGCCCACTAACTGGGGTTACAAACTTCAAACTTGAATATCTCTCAAACCGTGAAGAATTACATGGTGTGTCATATATCAACGGAAACATATCGACAAGTAGAAACCATCAAAAGCATTCTTGACCCAGCATATAGTAATTTGGTAGGTCAAAATTCCCATGCAATAATGGGGTAGCCACTAGTGCTGCTTGGGTTGACATCAATGACAACCGCTGATCAACACTTGTCTCCCATCATGTGAAAGGAAGCACCACTATCCAAGTACCACACCTAACCCATTGCACTTGACACCATGCCTGAATTGAGCGAGAATTCAAGCTCAAATTGCGAGGCCAAAGCCTCACCATCTACAGATCCTGACGCCTTCTTGTTCTTCTTCTTTTGTGTACAATTTGTGGCATAATGCCCATGCTCATGATAGTGAAAACACTTCACTCTGGACATATCACGCTTCTTGCCATCTTTACCCGACTCAGATTTGGAATGAAATTTCTTTCCTTTCCCCTTCTTTGCATTGGCAGCCAAGCACAATCTTCTTCATCCTCATGCTTAGATGAATATCTATCTCTGGTATTCCGTCTAAACTGCTCTTGTACCAAATTCGACCACAGTCATTCCCAATCTGACAATTTTTCCCTTCCATTGACAGAGTCTTCATAACTGTGCCAACTCTTGGGAAGTCCTAGAAGAGCTAGGCTCACCAAGTCATCATTCGTGACTGTTATTCCAATGCTCCCCAGCTCATCCCAACATTGGACAAACTTTGTTAGACATTTGGAATGGTTTCTCCCTTTTCCATCTTGATCTTCTTGATCTTGTCTTTCAACACCAATTTCCTATGGTCGTTGTTGCTCTAGAATAGATCCATCAAAGCTTTCCACATAGCATATGGTGTCGCTTTTCCATGGAGAATTGAGACAATGTGGTATTTTACTCCCTCCAATAGGATCCTCCTCACCTTTGCAACTTTCTTTTGCCAGACATTGAGATTTGCAGCATCTGCCATTATCAATGAATTCCTTCAAGCCATTGTCTTTGAGTACTGCCTCCATTCTGTCATTCCAATAAATATAGTTAGAGTTTCCCTCTAGTGCATACTCCAATCTCAAGCCATTGAAATCCATTTCGATCTTGAATCACATGTAGCACCAACAAAGTCTTCTACAAATTCGAATTCTATTCAGTCACAAACTCAGCTTCTTCTTTACTGCAGTAATTTCATGTTCTTTGATACCATGTAGAAATTATACAACGTATATGTATATCATGGATTCAAAATGATATAAAAATATATTAAATATAGATACTGAATCGCTTCTACAAATCACTTGTGTAAATTAAACACAATCGCCAATCACATGAAGCAAAGAAAGAATCAAATCAAACCACAACACAGATAATTTCTCGGGGAAAGCTTGCTGCTCAAAACCCCACTATCTTCTATTTTATATTTAGCGTGGATACATGAAACAAATACAATTCCCTCTCCTCACAAGAGCCTCCAGCACTCAGTTATCTGTCTCTCACTGTCCTTGACAAAAATTTACCAATACTTAGCCAATTTCAGCCCTCTCAACAACCTTCCTTTCTCACTCAATTCATGAGGAATGCAATCCCTAAATAATAGGATATTTGGCCTTCCTTAACTTCACAAGTATCATGGGCAATCCAATGAGTGTTTGGGTGCATGGGTGCAAACCAATTATCCTACAACTGATAGTCAACATCCCTTTCACCTTGATCTCAACTGGGTCTCCACTAGAACTGACATGCATGCAGTTAATAATAGTAAATCCTCAGTTTCATGTGAGATCACTGATTGTGAATTAAATAATATTTAATTCACTTGATCTCTCACTAGTGTATCTAACATTTACAACTAGCACAATTAATTTTAACTCACTTAACTGAGTTAAAATGATTACAACTTGCATTAACTAATGCACCATTGCACTTCAAACTTTGTTACAACTAGAAGTACTCTGCATGCCTCACCAACTACCCTCAGCTTGAAATTCATGAGTTAACTGAGTTTATCACACTCAGTTAGCTATTACAAGTTATTTTAAGATTATATTACATTTTATTGTTCATCTTAATTAAGGGATAACTAAAATAGACATGCACCAAATTTATCCCACACCAGTGTAGGTGTTGCTAAGACCTGTGGTCCCACACTGGTGTAGGTGCTGCTTGGACCTCTTGGTCCCACAATAGTGTAGGTGATTCAATTTCTTATTGAAATTCAACATGATGATCTTCTTTAAATCTACTTAATGTTGATCTTGGACATAATGGTATACTTGATGTATGGCTAACATCTATCTCTTGGATAATTTGAATAAGTCTAGCACCTTGAATCTGGTAGATGATATTATTGATGATGTATTTCACATAGAAGGTTAGACCATTAATTCCTTTACATGATATTATTAATGATGTTTGTGATAAGTATGATTAAATCTCATGGAAAGAGAGATTGACACTCTTTTGGTAAATATTTATTGAATGACTTGAATTTATCCTATTAATCATGATAAGCATGGTAACCTTGATGATAGATGTATAACTATGAGATTGATATTCTAGATCTCCTTCTTCCTGTGGTATTTTCTTGATGGCATATGGTGATACTAAATTCCCTAACTTGATGGATTGTGTAGATAGAAAGTGTTATTATGTTCATGATGCCACATATATCTCTTGCACTTATCTTTCAAGTCTAATCCTTGATGAAATATTGTTTACATTATGTTTATTACCATGTAAGATATATATTTATGATCTAACAAATTTGTTGTTTCATGACACTAGAAGAGACGGGATGGTGATAGATGAAGTGGATCTCCAGTCAAAGGGAGAATCCTTTCTCAATATTATTACTCATATTGCTATTTTCTTTTTGTATTGTTGAAGTACGATCTATGTGCATCTAATTGTATCAAAGTCTCTGATCTGAAGCATGTAAAAAATTAGAGTTAATGTTATGGACGCATGCCCAGAATTGGGAGATTTTGTCCCTGGACGCACGCTTGTTAAATCTTGGGTAGCATCCACGAAGCTAAAGACACTCCCATGCTAACCTGAAGGGAGCGTCCAAGGGTCTGACTACAGTTGACCATCATTCAAATTTTTATGAAACAGTTTGTACTCTAAATCAAGGTATCCCTGACATGTCCAGCCATTATAAATTGATTTATAAAGTTGCTGGGTTAAAATTGTTGATCACGAAAAATGAAGGATTGAGCATGAAATCAGATGGTCACCTGGAAGATGTCAGTTCTGTAGATGTGTTACAGATATCAGTAATACATGTTACAAAATTTTGACATGATTTGGCTTACTGATAAAGATGAGTTGTATGATGGGTTTCCGGGTTTCCACAGTGCATTATATCAGAGATAATTTTTGGGATTCAACTACGTTAAGTAAGTCATTCATCTATGACCATTTCCATGAGAGGTAATCATAACTGACTAATTTCTCATGGTTTTTGAATAGTCCACTTAGCACTCATTGTATCGGGTGATGCTCACAGGGGTGAAGAATTTGGATTGAAACTAGTGAAATAAATCTCATAGCATCAAACATCACTTTAGGGGCTTGCACCCGGTAACTAGGACTTCCCGGGAGGTCACCCATCCTAGAAATCCTCTAGATCAAGTGCGCTTAACTATGGAGTTTTCTCCACATTCAAGCCCACTGAGCTTGCTACCCCATTTGAAAAACCTTAGCAATTATTGTGCCTCATGAACCATTCAAGTAGAGTTCCCTTTATTCTTTGTATTTAAGTATGAGGGGTTTCTGCAGTGCATTATATAGGATATCATTTTTGGGATTCAACTGCGTTAAGTAATTCATTAATCTATGACCATTTCCATGAGAGGTAGTCATAACTGACTAATTTCTCATTATTTTTTAATAATCCACTTAGCACTCATTTCATCGGGTGATGCTCACAGGGGTGAAGAAGTGGGATTGAAATTAGTGAAATAAATCACATAGCATCAATCATCACTTCTGGGGCTTGCACCTAGTAACCAGGAGTTACTGGGAGGTCACCCATTCCAAAACTCCTCTGGCTCAGGCGCGCTTAACTATGGATTTTTCCCCACAATCAAGCCCACTTATCTTGCTACCCCATTTGCAAAAGGGAACTCTACTTGAATAGTTCATGAGGCACAATACTTGCTAAGGTTTTGCAAATGGGGTAGAAATCTAAGTGGGCTTGATTGTGGGGAAAAATCCACAGCTAAGCATGTTTGAGCCAAAGGAGTTCTAGGATGGGTGACCTCCTGGGAATTCCGAGTTACCGGGTGCAAGCCCCAAAAGTGATGATTGACGCTATGTGATTTATTTCACTAGTTTCAATCCCACTTCTTCACCCATGTGAGCATCACCTAATGCAATGAGTGTTAAGTGGACTATTCAAAAATCATGAGAAATTATTCAGTTACGACTACCTCTCATGGAAATGGTCATAGATGAATGACTTACTTAACGCAGTTGAATCCCAAAAATGATATATGATAGATGAGTTGTGTTTGTAACTTCGAATTGATGATTGAGACATTTATTTGGAGTATAGATCTCTCTATGATAACAAATTTGGACTTGACCTAATGACTAATGATTTAATCTAATGATTATTGATTTTCCTTGTTTCCAATGTTATGTGGGCATAGTGACCCTCAATGACTTATGTGAGTATTCGTAATTATGGTTTTGTATAGACCTCCTTATTCATATCACAACAGTTGAAAGTATTGATAGTTGGGATTTTGTATGAAGATGGAACCTTCATGAATCACCCATGGTGTATGCATTTTCATCTACTGACAAAAATTACTTGTAATGTCATGATAGATGACTGACTTGTTGGCTTGACAATAAATCAAGTCAAGTTTTCATATGAGCTCAACATGTCACCTTGCTGAAAGAATTGATACTATGATATCAATGACTATGATAATAGTTTTGGTCTGGCTAAAATCATTATGAGCTGACTTCATTGACACAACATTGATTTATGTAAGGTTGATTATGTTGGCTTGGTAAGGCATTATGCTTGTAGAGAGTGTTGCATGATGCAAGCTCCCCGATTTAGATTTGTCCATATTTGACAGTTATCTGACGAAGTCAAGTTGATGAGTTCCAAGGTATGGCCTTGATTTTGATTATGGTTTGGTTTTACATATTGGTGGTCCACCCTTGACAAGTGATAAGCCTCTGATGAACTAAGTAAGAGGTAGTTGGCTTTTGAAGCTCGAAATGATGTATCATGGCATGATGAATTGATTTCTGAAATTTGGGAAAGAAATCCTATATTGTAAATTTGTTGAAAAATGTCTTTGTGTAATGGAAATGTAAATCCTTGAACACTTTGATTTAAAGTTCAAATGTTGTTGAACTTGACATGGCATCTAACAGTTGATTGAAGCATTGATGTTTTGTTTTGAACATCCATCTGTATATGATATGAATTGAGCCGCTTCATTCACATAGAGTTGCCACCAAACATCCTTTGAAATATCTACATGAAACATTTTATTTTTAAGGCTGAGATATTTCTCCTATAATATGTGACTGCATGGATGTATTGTTGATTATTGAGCACATTTGTATGTTGCCTTAATTTTAGATCTACCATGATATCTTGGATGAGAAGTCCCTAGTACGACCGAGGTTGAGTACGATGTTGCTAGCATGGCTAGCTGCGAGGCAAGATGAAGAATATCCTTAGTGAGATGTTTGAGCATGATCTGGATATGACATGGATACATTGTGATGATATATATATTATATATATAGTTGGGATTGAGATATGCATCCATATATTGAGACAGTATAGTTTTTCGAAACAAGATTAGGCTTGTGATTGACACCTCCTTGAGAGGCAAGATTATTATGGTATCATTTTGTGATTTTATATGATTATTTATGTTCTAACATAATGTTTTATTTGATGTTTTGTATGAATAGTAATTAGTTTCTATTGAGACAAGAAGATACTAGATTTCAGTATGATGAGAGCGGAGTTGATCGAGGACACTGAGCCAACTCTTCCTCCCTGGCTGACCTCCTAGGGTAAGGAATTGAGATAGAGGGCTTGTGGGGTTGAGGGAACTCTCTACAATAGGGTATGACCACTATATTTTACCCATAGGGTTAGATATGTTTCTCCCCTATCTTCATAGGGTCGGAGAATGCTACTCTCATGTCTATTATTTTCATAGTATGCCCCAGTTGGCATCATACCCACAAGTATGGCTTGTTGGGAATATCGCGCCTCGTTTTTTCAGTGGGTTGAGAGTGTACTTGGGGTGTACAACCCAAGTCTATTATGATGCAGGTGTTCTACCACATGACTATTCAGGATCATTCCACTTTGGATAGTTCATATTATGAATATAATAATTTCAATAGATTCCTCTTTTTGAGAGGACCAAAATAGATCTAAAGATCACCCTATTTGGTTAAGCGTGAGTTGATATTTTTTATTCATACATGTATAAGCACATCTGAAATTTATTAAGTCGGACCCAACCCCAACTGGACCCTCATGAAAACCTATAAATAGAAGAGACCTCAAGCTTATTCTCACACATTGATGTAGCTAAATTCTGCTCTCGTATTTTGTCTTGGCTCACACAGGTTTGATGGAAGGAATTCGCGCAGGGTCTGAAATCACAGGCGTGAGGCTCACTCTGATCTAGGGTTTTCTAGATCTTAGCCACATGATTTCTATAGATATTTTGCATCCATATAAGTAGGCACATAGCCTTATGGCTGCGTCCAGGGTTCCATATACATATTCACGAAGGCCTATGGTAGCATCTAGGGCTTCAGAAGGTAGATCAGGCCTTCAGAATCCATAGACACAGGCACATAGGTATATGGTAGCATCCAGGGACCATAGTTGCATGCACAGATGCCTATGATAGCATCAAGTACTATCATAAACATTGGCACAACTCCTCCTCCATCTGTCTGGGACTCAAAGGTGAATATACAGTACTCTGAAGTTTTCACTCAGTAACAGCAATATCCAATAGTTACCTAGAGTTAGTGACAGTGCATTACAGTTCTCAAAATCAAGATCCTTCAGTAGAAGTATGTTTAATATTATATTATGGATGTGCTAGTTTTTTTATTGCACGAATATATGGATCAATAGATCATTGTACTTTTGTTTGTTGAATCATTTGATGACGATCTAAGAAGAATAATTTGCAAGGGTTTTCCCCACAGTGGATTTTTCCCTGGTCTCGGACAAATCCTAGTGTCTCTATGTGTGCAAGATTTTCTTCCTATGGTCCTTTATGTTTCACTCCATTGATGTTGATGTTATTTTTCTTTCTACATAGTTGCATATTTTAATGAATAATGATGTAAATATGAATAATTTTATGATGCCATGGGGTGAACTTAAAGTGATAATGAAGAAATTAAATTATCCAAGCAAAGAACAATATATCCCTATGAAAATAACAGACTAGGATTCCATGGCCTTCATGGAGCTACATAACATAGTCGCTTTGATGATTGACTTGCTCCATTGTCCACTTGGTAAGATTCCTTCAACCTCATTAATGATGGGAAATATTTAATTGAAAGTGATTTTTCATGGACAGCACAAATATTAGCATCTTCTTTTTTCTCGTCTTTCATTCTTAAAATTTCTACTTGTTCCTTTAGGTTTCTAATAATATTTATTTTAAATTTATCAAGAAATTTTCCAATTTCAACTTGACTTACTAATCTTGATGTTGATGTACTTACTCTTTCCCTCCCTCTTGATATGTGCTTTCATATTTCACAAATTTCTTCGAATGATAATCGGTATACTTCACCTCTACTCATGAGATCAAGGAGATCAATCCATTCATCCCTTATTGTTCTAAGTAAGAGGGTTTTTAGCATGTCAAATCCTAAATGATGTATTTTTTCCCTCTTAACATTTTACATGAATCTCTCTATTACATCCTCAAGGCTCTCGTCTTCTTCTTTATTCATTCTAAATATTTATTATTTAAGATCACAATCTTTATATTTTTCTAGAAATATATTTCGCATATCATTTCATGATCTTATTAAATTAGTCCCTAAACACATGAACCATTTAAGAGCTTTATCCTTCAATGTTTCCAAAAGCAATCTCAATTTTTGAGTATTTAATAAGTAACCAGAAGATTTACTAAGGATTTCAAATTCAAATAGAAAGGTTTATGAATCCTTTGACCTCATACCATGGAAGTTGGGAAGAAAATATGGAGATATGTTCTTCATATGAACATTGATATCAGTATCTTGAATGGGAAATCCAAGAGGATATTCCTCATTGTCATCATCTCCATCCATTTATTCTGCCTTATTTACCACCTCTTCTTGTTATACCTGCAAATTGTTGATTTTTGTAGCTTGGGAGGTACTCCAAGCCCTAGGGTTCAGGGTTTGGAGGGAAAAGCGCCACAAGGGTCACTTGTGGGCTTGGAAACCAAGTATGGGTTTTTGCACCAAATCGTGTTTTGGTCATTTCTGGGAATACATATATACATGTGATGGCATGAGATGATAAAGGGCGGAAAGGAGAATCCAATGCTTGGAGAAATGTCAAATTATGAGTTGTAGAAGTGTAGATATGAATTTTTGAAGGTAAATTATGGAGTTTACACATGTGTGTCAAGGTCGGCTTGGTGTAAAATTGACATGTGACAAGTTATAGAAGCCCTTGTGTAACGTTGGAGGAAGCTTGTCTATTCGTGTATAAATAGAGGATGAATTCGTGTCATTTTGGCATCCATCTTGTGAAACGCAGACTCTAGAAGAGGAATCGTTGGAGAGGGACATCTCATGCCCTAGCCATAGTAAAAGAGAAGGCAGAATAGCATAGAAAGGGATTGTTTTAAGGGTTATTACAAGGTGATGCTTGATGTGTTGGAGGCTGAGTATGTTGGCTGCTAGGTCGAGCCCTTAAGGGTTAAATTCTAACTGTCTGGGGCACTTGTTTAGGGACCAAAAGCTACAAGATTACTGTGTGCCAGGCCGCTTGCCATAGCACCACATTAAAGTGTGCATAGGTGCATATTAAAGGCTAAACTAGGCTTAAGACAACAGCGTAGCAAAGGAGGTGTATTCTAAGGGTGTGTCACAGTTTTGTAGATGATTGTTCAAGAATTGTTGGAGAAGTTTAGGGTTGCAGCAGTGTGCCCTAGTGCCCTAACCATAACATTCAAGAACAGAAGGATAACAAGCATATTTGGAGCAGTGTTTGGAAGTGTGTTGGGTCAAGGAGTTGACTGGACTTGGATCAGAATTAGAGAATCTTGTGGGAGCTGTGTATCGGGATTGTCTTGAGCGATAAGAAACCCCAATTAGGAGCATATTCCCTAGTGAAGAATTGGGAATCATTGGTATAGTGGACAGCAGCATGTTGATAGCCTAAAGTAGCCTTAGATGAGTTATCTTGAAGTGACGAAGAGGAGTTGAAGCTTGGGTGAAGTTTGATGCCGAAGTGAAATACCTTGATGGACAATGGAAACTGTTATCCTGGCAGTTGGAGCTCGGGAACTAGGCCTACCCAAAGAGCAGCTTGGAGTAGCTTGTGTACACTCAACAGAAGTGACTTGCAACATTTTTAGGTGGCGACCATCCTAGAGTCTTGATGTGTTGTCCTTTGAAGGACTAAAGGAAAGTTAGTGAGAAGTACAGAATCGAAGGACCATTAGGACAAGATACAACATCGATTTTGTCATTGTATCTTGTATACCATAGACTGTTGTATTATTTAGATTTTGGTTTAATATAACAAAGATTGAGGTTGTACATTATTGTACAATTTTGTTAAAAACTGTGTATATTTGTGCATGTGTGATTTACTGCTTTATATTTCTGTTGTGCAAAGTAGTTCTAGTTGATATTATTGATTTGGTAGCATCAGTGATTTTAAGACTCTAACTTAGAAAAAAGGTCATGGAAATTTAGCATGGTATCAGAGCGTGTATGAGCTACTTTGGAAGTCAGTGAATCAGAATTGTGTGCAGCGAAGTACAGCGTGAGAGGGAGTTGATTAAATTGTAGGTGACAATGTTGAAGTTACAAGCAGGTCTCCAGTATGAGGATAGGTTGGAAGGGTTCTCCAACTATACACCTTGGAAGTAAAGGATCAAGTTCGTGTTGGTCACAACCCAACTTGGCCTTGATTTTGGTTAAGTCTCAGCATTTTGAGGAGTAGAGCGCAAAGTATATTGCGCAACACATAATTTTGGAGATACCACGCGGTATCTTAGGGGCTTCAGGGTGGTTCGAAGCCCCTCCTTTTTTAATTGTCTTGGGTTAGATTTTCTTATATTTTTCTTGGCCCATGGTATTTGGACCATGATTTTGTAACAATGTAATGCTATATAAAGTGATGTAATTCTATGTTATAAGTAGTTGAGTCAAGGTGGGAGTGAGTTCAATGGTCACGGCCTAGTTTGTATATGTCTTTTGTAGAGAAAGAAAGGATCTACACCTTAGTGCGCAAACCACTTATAATTGTGTGCACCGGTCGGAGAAGATGAATCTACATAAAGATATATCATAATAGAAAAGAATTTTTGCGATGATATTTCGTGTTCGTATGTGTTTATGTCTATTTTCTTATTATTAGTTGTTGCAAGTAGTTTTTATAGTTGCAATAATGCAGTTTGTGATCTTGTTTATATTCTCTGTTGAATGTGGCGAAGTAAGTGAAAGGTTTTATACAGCGCTTCAATTTTATGCATGTTAAAGGATAATAATAGCATAGTAGATTATCCACCTCGTGCATACCCTCAAGGATATATAAACCTAGTTATGCAACAACCCATAGTCACCTCGGGTGATACTACGATCTACTTGCAGTTCGTTTCCGAAAGGGCTGGTGATCAAGGGTTTTGTTGGTGCGAAGCATAGATCGAACTTGGGTAAAGCAAAAATGATCCAACAAATAGTTATGTTGTCAGGACCAGGACCTATTTGAGGGATATGTGGATGTGGCACCTGTCGAAGAAGAAAACTGAAGATTGGATAGTCTAGAAGGAGTGATAATTTTCATATCAAGAGAACAAAAATATGTGTTTAACATCTAAAGCTTGTTTGCAAAGTCATAATTTTACAGAACAGTACGAAATTTTCTTTGGGTCATTCCCTGGTCAACTGTATGAGTGGGTGTCGAGGTTGACTGAAAGGAAGGATTTCGTTAAAAATGACGAATCTACAACATGAAATCCTGAGCTAATACAGTGACTCAAGAGTACTAACAACTAGATCTCAAGGGTTGTTGATTTCTAGATTGATAACATGTTGGGTGGATTCATTATTGAATTCGCTATAGACTCAATTGTGTCCTACAAAGCGAAGATTCTTCGAAGGACCGCAAGGTAAGTATCTAAATTCTTTGAAACTGCGGATTAAGATGCTTTTGTGTGAAAAAAGGAGTTTTTCAAATGCAATCAAATTGTTTGCTCACTTATGTTTGGAGGAAGAAGCAAATCTGAGTAAGAAATAGGTATAATGCAAAGTGGAAAAAGGTATAGAGTAGATACCAGAAAGAGTTATCGCAAAGAAGATCCAAAGACCTTCAGAGAGATTGATTATAGCCCTATGTTGAGGGAATCTGAAGGTGAAAAATAAAAGGACTATTAATATAACTCCCATGAAACTTTTTAGTATACCCCTTTCCATCTTGAAATTTCGTCGAAGCCAGAATCCAGTAGTAGTAAGGGTGTTTTTTGTGTCCCTACTCCCCCCACCCATCCTACCCCCCATTCCCCTCCCCCTCGCCCCCCTTGTTACACATTATTTTGTCATCATGGCATTTTATCGTCTATACGGGTTAATCAATACCTATATAATGCTCCCTTAGAGGTCTAAAAGCCTAAAGTTCCTAAACCAAGTCTTGGATTTGGAGAAAAGCTCATAAAAATCATAAAAACCCTAGTTTCACACTTTTCCTAGCCATTACCTGCGATACCACACCTTTTGTAAATAAAAACTGCGGTACCTACCGCAAATTTTGTGTATTAAAACTGCGGACCCCCGTAAAAGGTAAAATGGAAGAAAAAGTAAGTTCTAGAAGCCCATCTGGTCAAATATTCTCCCAACTGGAAGCTTCTAGAAGGCGTTATCTGGTCGAAGTTTCACTCCCTCCATTCATGAACCTTTATCCCTTCATTAAATGAGCATATCCCTTGGTGTTTGGACCTTAATCCCTTTATGAAAGGAATTATCCCTTCCTTTTTGGAACTGAAACCACTTCCCTTCTGCTATAAATTGAAGCCATGGTTCAGTCTCAAGGGTAGATACTGATATGTAAAAAAATACTTGCTTTATACTTCATACTACATTAGAGAAGAGAATTGTTGAAGAAACATACTCTTTTTGCTAGCCATTATCCATGCGAGAACGATTACACACTTGTATTTAGGCTGGTTCAAAGAGTGGAAGGGCTTGTCAGACCAAAGGAAAATGCTTGTTCCGGACCCCGGAAGGACCTGTACGACATCAAGGCAAACGCGGTTGTAAGACTCCTTCTTTTATTTAAAGATAATACAAATGGATCATATTTTCTCAATAAGTTGTTTATGTGTTTACTTGAATGACTTATTTCTTAAATTCCTTGATCATTAAGATAGATTTATGATTTATGAATTAGTATATTTTGTAGGTGATTTTGATTCTCTTCCATGTCTTTGATTGCAGGTCTTAAGAGGTGACTTCTTTGGAGCGACGGAAAGAAGAATACAACTAGCATTGGATCATAAGTAGGTCCTTTCTTCATCATAGAAAATTCTAAATCATACATAATCTAGAGAAAGTAGTTTACATTTGTCCTCTTTGTTTCTAGCTATCCTTGTGATACTAGGGAGATCCTTCTTGTCCGCAAGAACGATTTATCCGCCTAACAAAATGGCGAATCTGCTAGGGATTTCTTAAACTTAGTTTTCTTTTTTATTTTTTGAGTTTGACTTTTGAAAGAGTTTTTCTGATTTTTATTAGTCTACACTGGGTTGGGTAAATTATCTATTAGAATCCCTGAAAAGCATATCAGAATTTTTATTTTTTCTATATGTTTTCTGGCCTCCGCACTTTTTCTTTCAAAACAGTGCGGTAACCTTCGTAGTTTTTATGTACAAACAGTGTGGTACCGCACCTTTTTGTATTAAAACCTGCGGACTTAAGGAAAAATTTTGAAAAACTAAAAATTCTCTTTTCTGAAACAAAATTTCATGATTTTCTACATTTACCCAAACTTGTTTTGACTGTCAAAAGTCTTGTGTGAATTTCTTTCAGCAACTCTTACAATCTCATCAGTCTCCGTTAAGTTAATTGGGTGTTTTGAATATTCTTTTTGAGAAATTATTAATTTGATTTCCTTTGGTCATTACTTCGAGGTTTGTCTCAGTCTCTTAACAATTTTGCATCTTTTTGCTTTTGTTTTTGCAAAAAAAATTGTGGGGGCTAAATTATGTCTGAGTGTTAATCGCCTTTGAGTGTTTTTATTTTTTGATCTTTGGAACTCTCACCCAATTTTCTTTACTGACACTTGATTGGTTCTTTAGGTTACATTAGAATCATCTTGTGTTTGAGAATTATCTTGCATAGATTACATTTGCATTATCAGAATTCTCATTTTCAGAATATGAATGAAAAGTGTGCATAGATTACATTTGCATACTTTTCAAGTGAATTGTGCATAAATTACAACTGCATAGTTTACATTCTAAAAAATCAATCGTAGATTTAGATCAGTTTCTTTGATTTGAATTTACATGTTTTTATGCTTGTTTTAAAAACATAAAAATAAAAAATTTGGAATTGATTAGCATTAGTTTTTCTTGATGAAATTAGTGCATTAGAGAATTTTTTATATTTTCTCTTATTGATCAATTTTTTCATTGTTGGAAGTGAATGGAAACTTCTCCTTACTTTAGTTAGGATTCATTGAATTGAAAATATTATGTTATCATATTTGATTGCATTCATTTTTGGGTCGGGTCATAACACCATTGGTTTCATATCCATTTACCCTTTGAGTAAGAACAGCCCAAATAACACAATGCTTAATAAAATTCATCTAGTAATTTTTAAATTTTTAGGGCTCTTTCCACCAATCTAGCTCAAGATTAGTGCTTTGGAATAGGTTGTAGTTAAATTTCCAAATAAACTAAACAAACAGTAGCATCTTGTGGTAGGAAAAATTCCAATTGTTGCATGTATGCTCTGGGAAGCTCCTCCTAAAGGAGTCAAGCACAAGATCATATCTGAACCAGTGAGGTAATCATACCTATCTCATTGGGAATGATAGAAGATGTGCATGTATTAAAAGCGGTAAACCTCAGATAGACCATTGTCGAGGAGCCTGGGGTCACTTGTCGGTAAACCTTGGATTATGTCAAGGAGCCTTCAAGGGGATTGAGCTTGATACTCTGCCCTTGCGTGTATATCAAATCGTAGATTGTTCCCCCAGGTATATTTGTTCACATTGGTGACCTTAGTGGCTATATACTTTAGGATTCTTTCCCAAGGTGACAGTGGAGGGAAGGTCCCACTATACCTGGAGCAGACGTCGACTAGACTCACTTGGACTCTCCGGAGGGTTCTCTTCACTCGAGATGGTTTAAGTGGAGAAACTTTCACCAGTCTATTTCATTAAACAAGTTGTCGGGGTAACTAGTCCAACCGCCATTTCTGCATTAAAACTCTACGATGTTGGATTTCAGCACCAACTAGTGTTTTTTAGTGCGGGAATCTACTGTTTGTGTCTGGTTTGACTCCTAGATTTGTTAGCACGTATTCATTTGTTTGTTTTACTTTTTAGGGACCTTAGGTGTGGATTGTAAATTTTAATTGTTAGGTGTGAATTTTGAATTGTTAATTTTAGTTTTAAATTGTTAATAAAATTAAATGAAGTTGAATCTAATGGCAACTATTCCGGAATTTACCAACCAAGGAACCCCTCTTAACGAGAATCTTAGTACTTTTCCTTGCTTTGGAAATGTTGGTCCTCCTTATATGGCTACATTGTCATTACCTAGATTTACAATAGGTTTACCAATATGGTTATTTTCAATTTCGTTGGCCCCGAATACTCCAATTGTTCCACCTCAACCGGATGCTTCACCTCAACGGAGTTCACCATCTCAACATCAGCAACCTCATGTTGACCCTTTACCGTCTTCGCCCAATATTTATTCCTCCCTTTCTTCCTCTTCGCTTGGTAAAATCCTTGACACTAGTAACTAGGTGGCTAAGGAGAAGAATAAAGGGAAGAAGAAGAAGAAGCAAGATAAGAAAGAAGTCAACCATGGCTGTAAGTGTTAGTAGTGTTGAGGAAACCTCCAACATGCATCGTAAACCCAAATTCCCTTGCAAGATTTTTAAGGGTGACCACTTCCTTATCAATTGTCCTGGTATTCCTAAGGTCTTGGAAGTATGGTCAAAAAAATCCCATCAACTTACTGTTGATCCATCAACCAGTGATAGTGAGGTTCCTAGGAAAAAGGGTAAAGTTAGGTTTCCTTGTAGGTTATGCAAAGGGAGTCATCAAACTCACATTTTCCCTCACATGGATGAAGTCTCAAAATTGTTGTAAAACCTTACTGTTCCACAGCAAAAACTTCCAACCGGTTACCATCAACTTTCTCCCAACCTACCGTCAACTGACGGAGTGATTGATCTAATTCCAAGTACAGTCAATCCCACTCTTCCATTAGAGAGTGAAACTGATATCACTCAGGTTGATGATCCATTAGTTGATCAAGTGGTTGACTCAATTTCACATTCGGTCGATCCCATTCTCCCTATAGAGGGTGAACTTCATACCGCTCAAGTTCTTTGTGTTACATCATATTCTTCTACGCTAGGGGGCATTTCACCTATTTCTACAGAACCCCCTCCAAGTACAAAGGTCTTTTCCTTTGATTGGAATAGACTGAAAGAACCTTGTCTTCCTTCCTCCGTCCCTTTCCAAATCATTATGAAGGCTTGTGGTAATAATGTACATCGCACACATGTAGATTAAGGTGCTTCTGCTAGTATTTTATCCTCAACTGCTTGGCAAGCTTTGGGTTCTCCTCAGCTTGTGCCTGTTACGCAGAATCTATCAGCTTTTAACAGAACCATTAGTGAACCTTTGGGGATCCTTCCTAAGTTTCCTATTACCTTGGAAGGTAAAAATTTCTGTATGGATCTTATGGTAGTTCGAGGCCCCTTGGATTTCAATTTACTCCTTGGGTGAGACTATGTCTATGCAATGAAAGTTATCGTATCGACACTCTTTCGCGTGATGTCTTTCCCTCGCAATGGAAACATTGTGACTGTAGACCAACTTTCATTCGTTAGTCTTGATTCAACTACCAATAATCTGACACCCCTAAATTTCCCTTATACAAAAGTGGTATCTACCCCACCACGGGTTAATTATGTGGCAACTAGTCCCATGTTTTCAATTACCGATGCAATCGAGCCTTTCACTGTTTGCTTGACTTCCTTTGACATAGATCCGGAAATTGACATGGAAATCTCTATGGGATTATTTGAACGCAATGTTCCTATACCTTTTGAGTCCCTTGACATGTGTTCCTTCCAGAAAATTGTTCTTCCATCTGATGAAGACCTTTTGGAAGCCATGATCGAGGAGTGTCCCTTGACATGTCTTTCATCCAGTTGGAAGCCATGACAAGGTCACCAAGAGGAAAGTTCCTTTTACTA
The DNA here is from genome assembly GCA_034641835.2 of Pinus albicaulis. Taxonomy (NCBI): domain Eukaryota; kingdom Viridiplantae; phylum Streptophyta; class Pinopsida; order Pinales; family Pinaceae; genus Pinus; species Pinus albicaulis. The sequence goes on from CM076582.1 coordinate 426,757,699, forward strand.
TGTCAACCTCGTTAAAAAATGAATTAGTGGGTCATGAGGATAGTTCCTTTTACTATGTCAACCTCGTTAAAAAATGAATCAGTTGGTCAGATGAAAGTTCATGTTACTGTGTCAACCTCGTTAAAAAATGAAACATGTCTTAGATGAGGACAGTTCTTTTCCTGTGTCAACCTCATTAAAAAATGAATCAGTAGGTTATATAGGTAGATTGTAGAGAGTCTATTGATAGATTCCATGAGGATGGTTCTTCTCCTATGTCAACCTCGTTAAAAAATGAATCAGTGGGTATTGGGGATGGTTCTTTTCCTGTGTCAACCTCGTTAAAAAATGAAACAGATCAATTTGAGGATAGTTATTTTCCTGTGCCAACCTCGTTAAAAAATGAAACAAATATCTTGAGGATGGTTCTTTTCCTGTGTCAACCTCGTTAAAAAATGAAACAGATCCTTTTGAGCATAGTTCCTTTTCTTGTGTCGAGCTCATTAAAAAATGAAACAAGATTCCCATGAGGATGGTTCTTTTACTGTATCAACCTCATTAAAAAATGAAATAGGTCACCATGAGGATGGTTCTTTTCCTGTGTCAACCTCGTTAAAAAATAAAACAAATCCTCTCCTAGTCAATTTGAGTCTTTCATCTGATCTCGTAAATGAACCTTCATTCCATCCAGCTATTAGTAACTAGTAGTCTACTTAGTTGAATGAAATGAAGCTTGGGGGCACGCGCTCTAGTAAGTTACGCTTGGGGGACATCAAAACTTATCTCAAGCATAGTTTTATCTTTGTTTCAAGCTTGTGTAAAAATGAAACAAACCTTTCTTAAGCATGATTTTTACTTTGTTTCAAGCTTTTATAAAAATGAAACCTATCTAGAGTCCATTTCGGTTATTATTTTCAAGACTCGTTAAACTAATGAAAATCCCGAGATTATTTTGCTATCTTTCATTCTCGTAAAACACATGAAAATGTCGAGTTCTTTCCATATTTTCTTACTCGTAAATTAAATTGAAAGTTGGCCATATGAGTACATTTTTATCCCTTTTTCGAACTCGTTCAAACTTACGAAAAATCGAAAATGATGAGTATGATTTTATCACTTTTTTGGGCTCTTGAAAATTAAGAAAAAGCGAAACCTTGGAGTTCTCTTTTAAGCCCTTTTCAGACTCTCTAAACATGAAAATATTGTCGAGTACTTGACTATTCTAACTCGTTAAAGGAAATGAACAATCGTCCTTTCAGTATAAGTTTACCCCTTTTCCGGACTGAAATGGACTATTTACGAAAAAGGTATATGTTGACTAATCATGGTCAATAGAGTTCTCTCCTGTATTATTTTGTCCTTTTTTGGGCTTAAGAGACTAAATTTACGAAAAATTACACCCACGGAGTTTTCTTAAGTTTTTCTTCTGACTCTCTCAAATTGAAAAACACCGAGTTTCTCCTATACTGGACTCGTTAAAATTTAACAGTATAGGACCTGTCAATTACAAACAGGAACGAACCACTCCTTCTTAGGGTTCGATTTTATACTAAGTTGGACTCATTCAAAGGATGAGCTTATATAACAAGAAAATGTTATACTCCTCAAGCTTGTCAAAAATAAAGAGGTACTTTCCATAAATGGTGGGGGAAAAAGAAAGAAAATGGATCTAGTTGTTAAAATTTGTTTAAAATCAGTATACCACTCTTGAACACGACACTTTTTGTCCTGGGTTTGGAAAATCCTTTGCCTATCAGTTAATCAAACCATATTGAAAGTCCTTAGCCAGTTTTTGGGTATTAGCTTTAGGTCAATTGTTACCAAACCATCTGCAGTTTCGTTATGTGTTCAAGAGGACAATTCAAATAAACCATTCATTGCAAACATATGTCTCCATTCGCATTGACCATCCCTGAGTCAGTCCTTGCAAAATATTTCTACAAAAATTAATCTAATGGTTTCATGTTGTGGGCTTTCCTACGACAGGTCACTTTCTATCGACGACAACTCATCATCTAGGAAGTTGATCTAGAATCCTATCAGTACCTTGGAATCTGCATGCCCTAATGGCAGGTTTCTCGCCTTCGACAATAGGTTGCATCATTGACCTTCGATCGAATGATTTCGTGAAGTGTTCGACTTAAAATCATTTATTCACACTTCATGGATTGTACTGAGTACTTTGAGAGCCATTTTTATTATTGGTGGTTTCTCTCACACTTGTTAATAGTTCACATCATTGACTGGTAATCAAGTGGTTTCTACCATGTTTGACTTCGACATAATCAATCGCATGGATAGAATCGCACTAGTTCGGGTAGCAAAAATCAAGACCCTGGATCTAGTTTCCACCATCCAAGCTGCAAGGAGTTTTATTATTCATTATGCAGTAGACTATTCATAACAGATGGTTGCGTCCATGTTGTGTCTACTATTGATGTAATATTAGAATCATTTCTATATCAGAACATTTTAGTTAGTTTTGATCTGAGTATGGGAATGCCTACCTCAGCGATGATATATATATTTGCATTGAATGTTTTTACAGGTCTCAGTCGGTGTGTCCATGAGCCGATCCTCGGAATGATAAAGAACTTTACTCTTCGAATTATCTTAGACTTCGCACTTTAGGGGGCAATCTGTTACACATTATTTTGTTACCATGACATTTTACTATCTATATGGGTTCATCAATACCTATATAATGCTCCCTTAGAGGTTTAAAACCCTAAAATTCCTAAACCAAGTCTTGGATTTGGAGAAAAGCTCATAAAAATCATAAAAACCCCAGTTCCATAATTTTCCTATCCATTACCTGCGGTACCACACCTTTTGCAAAGAAAAACTGTGGTACCTACCGCACATTTTATGCATTAAAACTTTGGACCCCTGTAAAAGGTAAAATGGAAGAAAAAGTAGGTTCTAGAAGCCCAGCTGGTTGAATATTCTCCCAACTGGAAGCCTCTAGAAGGCGTTATCTGGTCGAAGCTTCACTCCCTTCATTCATGAACCTTTATCCCTTCATTAAAAGATCCTATCCCTTTGTATTTGGAGCTTAATCCCTTTATGAGAGGAATTATCCCTTCCTTTTTGGAACTGAAACCACTTCCCTTCTACTATAAATTGAAGCCATGGTTCAATCTCAAGGGTAAATACTGATATGTAAAAAATTACTTGATTTGTATTTCATACTACATTAGAGAAGAGAATTGTTGAAGAAACGTACTCTTTTTGCTAGCCATTATCCATGTGAGAATGATTACACACACATAGACTAGTTCAAAGAGTGGAAGGGCTTGTCAGACCAAAGGAAAACGTTTGTTCCGGACCCCGAAGGACCTGTACGACATCAAGGCAAACGCAGTTGTAAGACTCCTTCTTTTATTTAAAGATAATACAAATGGATCATTTTTTCTCAATAAGTTGTCTATGTGTTTACTTGAATGACTTATTTCTTAAATTCCTTGATCATTAAGCTAGATTTATGATTTATGAATTAGTATATTGTGCAAGTGCTTTTGATTCTCTTCCATGTCTTTGATTGCAGGTCTTAAGAGGTGACCTCTTTGGAGCAATGGAAAGACGAATACAACTAGCATTCGATCATAGGTAGGTCCTTTCTTCATCATAGAAAATTCTAAATCATACATAATCCAGAGAAAGTAGTTTACATTTGTCCTGTTTGTTTCTAGCTATCCTTGTGATACTAGGGAGATCCTTCTTGTCCGCAAGAAAGATTTATCTGCCTCACACCCCACCCCCGCTCCCCCCCTTACACCCCCAAAAGAGATATGTTTTATGAAATTAAGCTACATGTTTTTAGATGAACAAGTTCATAAGAGCCAAAGCAGTTTTTATTTTTAGCCGAAGTTGTATGGACAACAAAACAGATCATTGACGAAGATATAAACAAGGCACAACTCATTACGACACTGCGAGATAGAGAGTTGACATGTTACATAAATTATTCGGCCACTCACAATGGTATATTTGCATATATTAAGAATATATTTGCATATATATTTGCATATTTCATATATTAAGAGCTCAAGAAGTCGAAGTGTCAATCATAGTGCATTACTGAGTTAAAGGAGATCAAACAGAAATCTAATGAGTTTATTTGGGAGCTTGATCAAAGGTTTAAGGTGTTATTGGATCAAGTCAGTTTCAACGTACCGACATACCAGCATAAGGAATGGTTTATATTTTTGTTGTTTCCACATATCAGGTTTCCATTAACACAACATAAGATATCAACTCAACCTGAAGCTCTGGAAATAGAAATGAAGGTGGAAGCTTCACCGATAGGAGACACTAATGTAGGTATGTACCAGATTTAGATTCAACTACAAAATATGACATTGCAGTTGCAGGATATCAAGAAGAGAATAGAAGTCATAGAGAAAGTGTGGTGTACAAAGTGTAAATCAGAGGGCCATCTAAGGAACATTGCCCTGTTTTCAAACATTACTTGGCTAGAGGAGCACCTAGTCCCTTGAATGCACGATTCAGTCAGTGATGTGAGATATGCAGAACTACAGGCCAACATCACCCAAAAGAGTGTTATTTAGTGCATAAATATGTGCAGACTCCAAGGAACCTGTTTTGAAAATTTTGTAAGTTAGTAGGACATGATAAAAATAAATATCAAAGTTATGACCTAATGATAGAGCGGAGTGTATTTTTACAGAATGCAAGCAGAAGAGTGTGCACATGATGACAATGGACGGTGTGATTTTCAAGGTCGAGGAGGTTACGAAGGAAGAGGTAGAGGTGTTGGAGTTGGTCGAGAAAGAGGTCAGGTCATTTGATATAACTTTGGCTAGGTCGGTAATTATGCAAGATATTTCTAGAATCATACTACGACATGTAAGTATTGCAAATCTTTTGATCATGTAATTGAATATTTCCCTCAACTTATGGAAAAATCAAGAGAAAAGAAACCAGCAGCCCACACAAAACATCCAAATGATGAAGGTTGAAATAATTATCTATGAACCTTGTGTTAACATTGTCACTACAAGTGGAGTTGCGACTCGAAGTGATAAAGACAATGGAAAGAACGAATTTGAAATTCTAGGTGCATGGGTTAGAAAGAATCTAGAGAAAGTCCCTGCTTTTGATGTTTAGAAAGAAAATAAAGTGTTTATGGAGGGAAAGTGAATTTTCATGGATACAGGAGATTCGACTTCTACTACACAGCAGGGCCTAGTAACTGGAACATGATAGTAGTTTCAGCACAGAACCAAGCAACGATGCAGGATCAAGCTCTAACACAGAGTTCAACAGATCAAGCAGGTATGTTGAGATCTTTTTTTCAAACTTGTATCAAGTTGTTGAGAGATCAAAAGGTTGTATAAGTACTTCGGGAATTGATAGATTCTTATGCATCAAAAGAAGCACCGCAAAGTGATATGTTCACACTTAATAATGTACATCGATAGAAGAGAACTGGAAAAGAGATGAGACTTAGTTCACATATTGGAGAATATGAAATAGATTAGTTTATTCTATATTTGGGCTCTGATGCTAATGTTTTGAAAAAATGGACATGGGAAATAATGGGTAAGCCGAAGCTACAATGGTAAAATATTTAGTTAAGACTGGAAAATCAGAAAAAGATCTTTCCTATGGGAATATTATCAGGTGTTACAGTATATATTGAAGGAGTTCGCAGCATTGTTGATTTTGAAGTGACAGAAATTGTTGATGATATTAATCCTTATCCTGCTTTTCTTGCAATCGATTTGGCAATGGAAAATATGGCCATAATAAATCTAAATAAACGACAAATGATATTTTAAGGAAGAAATATGAGGGTGATTGTTCATTTAGATCCGTCAAAAAAGAGTCATATATATAGAGCCAATAACAGAAGAATACAGTGCAACAAATATTGATAACATCTATCGATTGACAGCCAAGGAAGAAGTCTATATTAACCCTACTGCATATGGAAAGCTAGAGTTTGGATCATGATAGTACCTACACATCATATTTAGAAGAAGAACTAGAGAATTGGTAGAAAATATTACATGAAATATCCACAAAACAATGTGCAAGAATAAAAAAAGTAGTTCATTGTATGACATCTGAGGTATGTAATCTACCTTATTATGATGGTTTGGGTAATGTAGGAACTGGTCTTAATGATTATGAAGAGAGGGTACCAGAAGATCATATATCGTTAGCTTTGGATACATCCCTAAGATCTACCCCTGCTAGATGGTGGAGCACACACAAGAATAATATAGGAGATTGGCAGGTATGTCGAAGATTAATGTGGATAAGGTTTGGATAAGTGGAAACATAAATAAATAAGAAATATGATGGTGAAACTAAATCTAGACAGCATATCCATTTGTGCATTATAGCATGGAATGATATTCCACAACAGGAATGGGTAGATGGATTTATTCATACATTGGAGACAATTACTATGAATTGGTATCTGGAAACAGAGTTGCGACATGGTACTATAAACTGGGTAGACTTGGTTGATGTATTTATCCTAACATTCAGTTTTGAGGATGAATATCCAGGCATAGATTCGGCCCTGCAAATAGTAAAATAGAATATCTTTGAAGGTGCAACCACACTGACATGGAAGCAACCTAATTGCGTTGCGCATTTATAATATGCACTAGAATGCTATAACATCACTTTAGAAGAAGAAGAAGACCCCAGAAATATTGACGTAGTAGAATCAGAAGGGAACCATGAATTACATGGACCAAAGATATAAATTTCATATATCACACCTCCATTGAAGACCAAGAAGGTGAAAATTGGATCAGAAGAAGAGCCAAAGTTTGCAATAGTTGGAGATTACTGGGATGAAGAGACAGTCAGTAAAGTCACATAATTACTACATGAATATCAATAACTGTTTCCCACTAAATTTTTATATATGAATGGAATATTAGGATATATAGGGGTCATGGAGATTCCCCTAAAACCTTATGCGAATTCATTCAATAAAATACTTTATAGGTTGAACCCAAAATACAAGGATAAAGTGAAGTTATAATTGGATAAGATGATAACAACAGGGATTATTCAACCTGTCGAAGAGTCACAATGGGTAAGTCTTATGGTGGTGCAAAAAAGGAAGGCAAAGGGTGAGATTAGGATATGTGTAGACCTAAGAAATTTGAATTATGAATGCTTACATGATCCTTTTCCAACCCCTTTTACAGATGAAGTATTGGATAATGTAGGAGTTCAGGAAACCAATTCATTTACAAATGGATTTTCAGGATATCATCATATCAAAATTGCACCGGAAGATCGACACAATACCACCTTTGCTACAAAATGGGGCTCATATCAGTATACAATGATGCATTTTGGGTTGAATAATTCCCCTGCTATATTTTCCAGAGTGGTGGACACAGCTTTTAAGGAGTACATTCACAAATTTTTGGAAGTATAATTTTATGACTGGTCAGTATTTGGATTATTGAATAAACATGTTGGAAGCTTAAGGCTTATGCTTGACACTTGTAAAAAACATCAGATCTCTTTGAATCTGAAGAAGTGCATATTCTGTGTGCCTTTTGGTATATTTTTGGGACATGTTGTTTGCAAGCAAGGACTCATGGTGGACCTGGCGAAGATTGTTTTCATTGTAAATTTAGATCCACCTAAGATAGTAAGGCAGTGGCGCACGACATTGGGACACATAGAGTACTACAGAAAATTCATTAAGTTTGATGCGCATATCACTGCGCCAATGGAGAAATTGCTGAAGAAAGATGTGACCTTTCAATGGAATGAATAATTCCATAAGAGCCTCAACATGCTAAAATAGAAGATCGAAACAGCGCCTAGTATAGTATTCCCTGACTAGAATAAGGAATTCCATGTCCATGTTGATGCTTCTTGCATAGCTTTAAGAGTAGTATTATCACATCCTAGTGAAGGAGAAATTTACAATTCTATATATTTTTCAAGTATGATTTTTTATACAACTGAGAATAATTACACTACCACAGAAAGAAAAGGTCTAGATATGGTGTATGCTCTCCAAGAATTTAGACATTATTTGTTGGGATCACATTTAAATATGTTTACAGATCACTCTACATTGAAGTACTTGGCCAATAAGCTTGTCCTAGGAGGGAATATTTACATATGGTTATTACTATTTTAGGAGTATGACTTTAAAGTTGTTGTTAAACCAGGAAGGTTGAATGCAGGACCTAACCATCTGTCAAGATTGGAAACGGGAGAAGAAATAACTAGCATAGAATAAATTATCCCTAGCGCACAGTTGTTTGCAATCAGAGTAGCATATGACCACTTCACATACGTTATTCATTTTTTGACCACATGGATGGCTCCTTCGGAATATACTACGCATCAAAAGAAATAATTGGTGGTTAAGGCAGTTGATTTTTCATTGATAGAAGGAAAATTATATAATATGGGACCAGATGAGATACTGCATAGATATTTCCCTGAACATGAAAGGTCGATGATTCTATCAGAAGCTCATGGACGTGTAGCTAGTGGAAATTATGCAGGAAATGATATTGCGCAAAAGACATTGAGAACAGGATTATGGTGGCCCACACTACAGAAGGATGAAAAGGAGTATTCTAGAACATGTGATTTATGTCAAAGGACAGGGAAGCCCTCTATAAAATATGATATGACATTAGTTCTCCAAGTGACATTTCATGCTTTTGACAAATGGGCTATTGATTTTGTGGGACCTATTAACCCACCGAGAAAGAATACTGGTGTGAGGTACATAATAATTGTGACTGATTGTCTGACAAGATGGGCCGAAGCACAACCAGTAAGGAACTGCATCGCAGACACTATATAAAATTTTATTTTTGAGTATATATTGTCTATATTTGGGTGTCTAAAGATATTGATGAGTGACCAAGGCTCATAATTTTTTAGGAGACTATTGAAACATTGACTGAGGAATTTCAATTCTATCACCAAAAGAGTACCCCTTATCACCCTCATGCCAATGGGACAGTGGAGTAATTTAATAAGATTTTGAAGACTACACTCACCAAAGTATGCAATGTTAACAGAGATGACTGGGATCTCAGAATTCCAGTTGTGTTATGGGCTCACAGGACCACATGTAAGAAGTTGACAGATCAAACACCATTCACGTTGGTATATGGACAAGAAGATGTAATTCCAATGGAGTATATTGTGCCTAGCTTGATAATTGTAGCCTTCACATATATGGAAGACCCTAAAACAATGGAGTAAATAATATCATAGTTGGTTACTCTGGAAGAAGACATATTTATAGCAGGAATCCATCAGCAGGTGCAGAAATCAAGAGAGAAGGCTTGGCATGACAGAAATATCAAGCAGAAGAAGTTCAATATAGGAGACCTTGTCCTTCTTTATGACAGTAAGTTTGTAAAATTTCCAGAAAAATTTAAAACGCATTGGTTGAGCCCATATATTATAAATCATATTATCAATGGCGGTGTAGTTCTATTGGCTAATTTGAATGGAGAAATGATTCAGGGAGGGGTAAATGGCAGTAGATTGAAGGTATATAGGGATGACCCTGCCCCTGCAGCTTCGCGTTAAAGGAGAAAAAGGAGGAAAGTCTTAGTGCCACCTGCAGTTGAAAGTGGGCACTGGGCTATAAACTACTCTTCAGAAAGAGGGCTTTGAAAAAGGGATTTTTTTCGATACAATTTGGATTATGTCGGAGTTTGAGGGAGTCTCGACGTAAGAATGATTGTTCGCCGAAGAATAGCCTACGTCAAAGTGTGCCAGAAAAATATGACCGTCGAAAGGGAAACTTGTCGTTGGAGCGAAAAATTATATTTATGGAGACAGGATGGCAAGGATCTAAGAGGAGATATGCAGTTAATGAACCAGATCTGAACAAGATCTGATCTAATGATGGGATTAGAAGATAAGGAGCGCTATAAAAAGCCACGTCCCATCAATATTTTTTCACTTTGTTGTCTGAGAGTTCTGAAACCGATGAGTATTGAGAAGTTGCAGAAGTTGTGCATGAATACCGAAAAACTCATCTGCATTTTCAAAAATAAAGATTTATCCGGACTCATGGACGTCGCAGCACCATCTACTGCACTCGTGGCATCACCTTTCTCGCACTAAACATCACCAATAAATAAGGTACTAAGGAAGCAAGAAAAAAGAAGAAGCAAGATAAGAATCCTGTCAGACTATGATTTTGAAGATAGCGAAGAAGAAGAACGGAAGATGGAGACAGAGGGTGCATCAATTTTGTCGTCACTACCACCGTACTTGCCACCTATGAAGCCAGATGCTAAACCCGTTAAGGATGGCACATTCACACCATTATTGTCGGAGAAAGTGCCATTTGAGGGAGATCTGCTAGGAAGAATACCACAACTGATGTTTTTAGATTCATGCTTCAATGAAGGGACAAAGTATCCGCAGTTCGTGCCAAGTAAATACCTAAAATCGGAGCAAAGAGCAGAGTAACAATATTGGAGCCACTGAAGTGGGCAAGAGGTTTGGAACAATCTGGGTTTCTTAACAAGTTGTAAGTGCCACACTTTGGTAGGATTACCATCAACACTTCCGGTGTACGACAATTTCTTGTGCTGCTTCACGATGGATACCTCTAGCTAGGAAAGAGGATCCCCATTGTTGACATGTTGATAGAAAGAATTCCCAAATTACCATACCAAGGAAGGGATATCATTGAATAGTTTGTGGGTAAGGACCAAGACAAGGACATAGCATAGACCATGAAGGAGAAGCTTGAATTGGTCAAGGGAAAGCGAGGCTACGACATAAATTCAATCAAGGATCAAGGAGTACGCTTCGTCGCGCATATCTTGGCTGGGAAAATTATGTGGAAATGTTGAGTGACCAAAGTCCCCGCAGCAATGCTTTCAGTAGTTGCGAATTGCAACAACGGGGTCTAGTACAACAAGGTTCGATATTTTTGTAAGGAATTTCTGGAGGATTGTCATGAATCACAAGAGAAAGGTTCATCCTTTCACTATGCATGGTTGATTTTGATCATCGCAATGATGGCATGGAAAGAACTGGAGGAATCACAGTTTCCTACGATAGAAGAAGATGTGTACAAAGCAGTTTGGTATGCCTCGTTGTGGCATTCTAATGAGCCATCAAGAACACAGGAGAACTGATTTTTCTTCATATTATATCACATGGACCTACATATGGTGGTGAACTAGCATCCTCAGTTGTCACCAAGCTTGTACCAGCAGTATAATGGAATTGTGAAGTTCAAAGAGGACTTCCATGGAATATATGTGTAGGATAGAAAGAATACGATGAATACATGGCATCCTCTGCCATATTTAGTCACCGAATATGATTTGGCTACATTGATACAACAGTGGCCCATAGAATGGATGACCGTGGCGTAAGAAGGAGAAAAGGATAGCTAGACAGATGAAGAAACATCGTACCATGGAGGCCCCAGTGGAAAAGACAAGGACAAAGAGGAGTAGGAGAAAGATAAGGATCCAGAGCATAATGAGGGTCAGCGAGCTCCTCTTGGAGACGAAGATCCGCTTGGAGGCGATGTACAGGATAAGGAAAATATAGTGACAGATAAATGAAAAAGAAATATGCTCAGCGAAGTTTCTCCAAGGAATAAGTAGAAGGAGGATAAATCGAAGAGTGTAACACCCTTGTTCCTTACTGATGGGAACATCAACAAGATAGGGGAGAAATTTCAACTAGTGGAAAAGGAATCATGGGGAAACATCGAGGATCACTACGGTGCACTCCTGACAGGAGTTGAGCAGAGTGTTAAAGAGCTGAAGATGTTAGCAAAGACAGCTAGACAGCCAGTGTTGATAAGCCAACCACTCCACCTAGAGATAATGATATAAACAACATTTGGGATGAGGCTCATTCAGATACCTGTCAGAGCTCTGCAGTTTGACGCAACCAAAGAAAAGAAGCAAGCGAAAACTTGGGACAAGGTCGATATGAACCTTGCCGCGCTGCCCATTCTGATATTACATGAATTGCATGAAGGTATTTAAAATGAGTTAAAGGAGCAGGAGCGGCACACAACAAAATTAAATATCCACATAGAAAAAGAGTGAGTTGCGTTGAATAAACAGCTCAGCCAAGAAATAAAGGAGAAGGGCTAGGTAGACGGCAATAACAAAGGTTGAAATAAGTGGTCAAAGCCACTTGCAGAAAAATTTCAGACATAGATGTCCTCGAGGAGGAACATGTAAAAGAGAAGGTCGTGAAGCTTGGCCTTGTTTTCAAGCAAACCAATAAGAAGGCTGCAGAAGTACAGTTTGAGTACAAGCTCAAGATCAATGAGCTGAAAATGAAGTTGTAGCCAACTACACCACCAGAAGTATGGGAACATAGGCAGATCAACCTGAAGAATGCAATGGAAAGTATCTTTTGGATTGTGGCAGAGTGTGGAAAATTATTGGAAGAGACCTTGCAGATTTGGACCTCGTTGCAGGAAGACCCAAATGTCCAAAAGATAGAGGAACAAATCCAAAAAAAGCAGAAGCAGTTGGAGGAAATAAATACAGCAGCGAATAAATTTCTAGTTTCGCATAAGCTCGCTAGAATCAGTGAAGGCAAGGCTCTTCAGAAGCATATTGAAGAACTTAGGAAGGAAGAGAAAACTCTGACAGAGATAAATCAACCTTGGTAGAATGATGCTCTCTAGTTATCGCAGTAGGTGGACGGGAAGCTCCAGGAGCTCCGACAACAGGAAGAGATGGAACTAAAGAAAACTGTAGGACCAATCACAAAGGAATTTTTGGAAGAAGCCTGCAATCATGAGAAGTAGGTCGCAGAGGTGTTGCAGAAGTTCAACACCGCCTAGAACAACATAGAAGAAAATATCAAGGGAAAAGCAACTAAGTGACTCAGGATGAATCACATGTGATCGTTGGAGGCTTGTTGGGCACAGGCCAACTTGGCCTTGATTTTGGTTAAGTCTCTGCATTTTGAGGAGTAGAGAAGAATTATACCACACAACACATCATTTTGGATATACTGCGTGGTATCTTAGGAGCTTCAAGGTGGGTTGAAGCCCCTCCTTTTGTAATGGGCTTGGTTTATATTTTCTTATATTTTGCTTGGCCCAAGGTATTTGGACCATGGTTTTGTAATGATGTAATGCTATATAAAGTGATGTAATGTTATGTTAGAAGTAGTTGAGTCAGGATGGGAGTGAGTTCTACGGTCACAGGCTAGTTTGTATCTGTCTTTTGTAGTGAAGGAAAGGCTTTGCAGCTGAGTGCGTAGAGACCTTGGAAGAATTTGCAACTTAGTGCGCATACCACCCGCAGTTGTATGTGAAGGTCGGAGAAGCTAAATGTACTTAAAGACCCATCATAATAGAAAAGAAGAATTTTTGCAAATATATTTTGTGGTCTTATGTGTTTTTGTCTATTTGTTTATTATCAGTTGCTACAAGTAGTTCTTATAGTTGTAACAGTGAATTTTATGATATTTTTGATATGCTCTGTTGAATGTGGTGAAGTAAGTGAAAGGTTTTATACAGTGTAGTTATTTTATGCATGTTAAAGGATAATAATAGCATAGTAGATTAGCCACATCGCGCAGTCCCTCAAGGATGTAGAAACTTGGTTCTGCAACCACCCATAGTCACCTCGGGTGAGACTACGATCTGCTTGAAATTTGTTGCTGAAAGTTTTGGTGATCAAGGTTTTTTTTTATGTGAATCATAGATTGAACCTAGGTCAAGCCCAACCGAGCCAACCATTGGTCTTGCATTTCAACAGGATCTGTGATTTTATCAAGAAAGAGATCAAGAAGCCACCCAACCCTAAGGAGCTGGATATATTGGAAGATTTGGATACGAAGGCAAGATTCATCATCCTTGATGGTGTGAAGGATTACTTAATACCTCATTTGTACAGGAATAATAATTCACATGAGATGTGGATGGCTCTTCAGAATTTTTTCTGGAATAATAACAAGAATCGGGTACTGGTGTTTGAGGATAAGTTGAAGTCTCCTGAGATGATAAAGGGTGAAGGAGTGACTATGTATCTAACAAGGTTGTCTTAGGTCAAATATTACCTTGCTACCATTGGGGTGAAAAATTTAGATGGAGATATGGGTAGCATTTCCTTGAAAGGGTTCACGAAGGAATGGAAGCTCTTCATCAAAGGAATTGTTGCCAAAGAGAAATTGTTAGACTGGAATAGGCTTTGGGACGAATTCATTAGGAAGCTTTGTGATATGAGGATATTCATCCATCAAAGAGAGCATATGAGGACATGGAACTTGTAGCGCGAATGAAGAGTAAGACGAAGAAGGACTTGAGTAAAGTAAAGTGTTTCAACTATGGAGAGATGGGTAATTTTTGGTCGAGATGTATAATTAAGAAGGGAGATGATGAGAAGAGGAAAGGAAAGCAGGTCGTCAGTGTTGCCACTTCAGCTGAGATATATGATCTCTCCAGGAGATTGGAAGAGGGTGAATTTTCTATGATTTCTCATTTCCCCTTGGGTACTATCAAGGAGGATGGATGGTACGTGGACAATGGTGAAATGAAGCACATGACAGGGTCACAGGAGGTTTCTGATAATCTAGCTTAATGGGACTTGAAGTTGCACATGGTGTTGGGAGACAAGAGTTGGTTGGAGATCTGAGGATCAGGTGTTGTTCCATTCAGGATGGAGACAGGACGTGTGATGTGGGTCTAGGATGTATTTTTTGTACCAAGACTTAGATATAGTGTGATTTTTATCTTGATGATCGAGAGGAAGGGGTTTGAGGTCTTTTTCTAGGATGGGAAGGAAATAATCAGGCCCAGAGGATCTAATTCCCATGGGATTGTACTCAAAGTTAGAGAGCATGGTCTCTACATGTTGACAGGAAAGTTTGTGTATCATGAGAAGAAGAAGGTGGAGCAAGTGCGGGTTCGAGATAAGCAATAGCAGGTGCATGCTTCAGAGGAGCAAGTATAGGTTCCCAAGAAGAAGGTACACTTTCCTGAGAAGGTCTAGGTTCCAGAACCTCATAGGGATTCGAGTTCAAGAGGGAGCTTGCAGGTTCAGAGGGAGACCTTGCATCCTAATAAGAGTGTGTTGTGAGTGGAAAGAAAGGGTTATTCCACATATACCAAGAAGGAATCTTGGAGGGACTGGAAATTTATATAGGACAAGAAGAATAAGAATCGGGATGCTTCTAGTGACAACAACACTTCCAAGACCTAGGGCGTAGTTCACAGAACAAGGATTGTTGTGATTGTGAGCGCCATGAGTTGGGAAAGTGTTGTGAGAAGTATGATGATGATGAGTTACCTCCCTTGCTAAGAGGAAGTGTTGATTTTTGTAACTTGGGAGGTAAGCCAACCCCTAGGGTTCAGAGTTTGGAGGGAAAAGCACCATGAGGGTCACTTGTGGGCTTGGAACCCAAGTATGGGGTTTTGCACCAAATCATGTTTTGGGAATTTTCCAAAGCACATTTCTACATGTGATGGCATGAGACAATAAAGGACATAAAGGAGAATCCAACGCTTCGATAATCATTTAATTTCAAGTTGTAGAAGTGGAGATATGAATTTTTGAAGGTTAATTATCAAGTTTGCACATGTGTGCCAAGGTCGGCTTGGTGTAAATTGGACATGTGACAAGTTATAGAAGCCCTTGTGTAATGTTGGAGGAATCCCCTCTATTGGTGTATAAATAGAGGATTAATTCATGTTAGTTTGGCATCAATATTTTGCATAGCATACTCTAGAAGAGGATTTGTTGGAGAGGGATATCTATATGCTCTAGATGCGGAAAAAGAGAAGGCAGAACAATGTAGCAAGGGATTGTTTTAAGGGTTATTACAGGATGATGCTTGTTGTGTTGGAGATTGAGTATAGTTGCTGCTAGGAAAATCCCTTAAGGGATAAATGTTGACTATTTGGGGAACTTTTTTAGGGACCGAAAGGTACAATATTATTGTGTGCTAGGCCGCAGGACATAGCACCACAGTAAGGTGTGTGTAGGGGCAGATTAAGGGCTAATATAGCCCCAAGACAACAGTGTAACAAAGGAGGGGTCTTCTAAGGGTGTGCCGCAATTTTGTAGAGGATTTTTCAAGGATTGTTGGAGGATTTTAGGGCT
Source organism: Pinus albicaulis (assembly GCA_034641835.2). NCBI lineage: Eukaryota > Viridiplantae > Streptophyta > Pinopsida > Pinales > Pinaceae > Pinus > Pinus albicaulis. Next base: position 426,773,778 of record CM076582.1, read on the forward strand.
ACAGTAGTGTGCTCTAATGCCCTAAACAGAACATTCAATAACAGCAGGGTAACAAGTAGATTTTGAGCAGCATTTGGAGATTTTTTGGGTCAAGGAGTTGATCGGATTTGGATCAAAATTGGAGTAACCTGTGTGAGTCGTGTATTGGGATTGTCTTGAGCGATAAGAAACCCAAATTAGGAGAATATTCTGTAGTGAATTATTGGGCATCATTGTTCTAGTGGAGGGCAGCGTGTCGATAGCCCAAAGTATCCCTAGACAAGCTATATTGAAGTGTGAAGAGGAACTGAATATTGGGTGAATTTTCGTGCCAAAGTGCAACACCTTGATGGACAAAGGTGACTGCTAGCCTGGAAGTTGGAGCTCAGAAATTAGGCCTGCCTAGAAAGGAGATTAGATCAACCCATGTACAATCTATAGAAGTGACTTGTAGCAGTGTTAGGTGGCAGCCCTCCTGGAGTCTCTATGTGTTGTCCTTTCAAGGACTAAATGGAAGCTAATGAGCAGTATGGAAGCGAAGGCCCAGCAGGATGAGATACGATATCAAGTTTGTAATTTCATCTTGTATACCATAGACTATTGCATTAGTAAGATTCTGGTATAATATAATGAAGATTGAGGTTATACATTATTGTACAATTTTGTTAAAAATTGTGTATATTTGTGCATGTGTGATTTACTGCTTTATATTTCTGTTGTGCAAAGTAGTTCTGGTTGAGAATCTTGGTTTGGTAGCGTCAGTTATTTCAAGACTCTAACTTAGACCCAAGGTCGTGGAAATTCAACACAAAAGTGGATAGTGATGTGGTTCTTACTACACCACGTGATCAAATTAGGGGGGGTTTGGTATTGGAGAAATATTTTTTAAGTTTTTATATTAAAAAAAAAATGAATAAGAATGCCAATGCAATGAAATTTTCTGATTTGAAATGAAATAGTCCTAATGCAATTTTTATTTTTGAGAAATGTATCAACTAGGGAAGAAAACAATGCATATTTTGACACCTCCCTAGCAACAATGCCAAAAAGTGATGAGCCACAGTATTGCAACAAGAATGGTGCAACTCCTAAGGATACCAACTTTAATTATCAATCTGGAGTTCGCACAAAATTAATAGGTGTCAGCACTATATGTGCAACATGCAATGTGTCATTTCGTTGATCTGATGCAATGAAGTGAATATCATTAAATTAAAGCCTAAACTAATTGCATAAATGGAAATGTTGTTGAAGAATGTAACTAGGTTTGGTCTTCATAAATGTATTTGACTAATTATGTAATATACTTATTAAATGAATGAAAAGAAAGTTTTATTATTATTATTATTATTATTATGACTTATTAAAGCATGGGTTTCATTCTTGGGTCTTCATGTTTTTAGGTCAAAGTCCCCATTGAGGACTTATATGATTTATTCTGAGTCAATAGAGTCATTGTACATTTAAAGAGACCATTCTTGGGCTTTTGAATCATGTATAAAGGACTATTTTTGAGTCAAAAATAAATTATGTCACCTCCATACCAAGTTGGCCTCAATCTAGGAAATTCAACCCCACTAGAAGCCTATATATAGAAGCAGCTTGAATTCATTTGGAGCACATTCTCACACACCACTTCGATATCAAGAAGGAAGCCAGAAAAAGTGTGAAGTGAGAGAAGGAGGGCTAAAATAAGTGTGAGGTTGAGGAATATTTTGTCAAAATCGAAGTTTTAATCCATCTATTTCTCATACATGTGGGCTATCTAGGGAGATCGAATTTTGTGTTTCTACATCAAATTTTTTGCTACAAATTGTTGTCATTTGCTACTAGATCGAAGTTGTCACTACTAAGTCAAAGTTGTTGCTGCCATTTTATGTTGCCTCAAGTGAATTTGTTGCTCCAAGATCGAATTCATTACATCAAGATCGAAGTTATTAGGTCAAAGACAAGTGTTTCATCATAGTGTTGTTGTTGTTGCTGCAAATTCGAAATTCTGCATCAAAGAGAGAGCTAACTTGGTGTGGTGGAAGTCTTTGTATAATTCTAGAGTCTTGGATTATCTCAGGAAAACTATTGAAGGAAGAATTTTTTACTGGGTTTTCCCCTAGAGAGGGGTTTTTCCTTGGATGGCTGCCTATATCTGGTGTACTTGATCCTTGTGCTACTATTTTGGTAATTTCTTGGTGAATCAAGATAAAAAAAAGAACATAAAGACAACAATATTATAAGAACATCACAAGTAATTATCAAGGATAAGAAAAAAAAATTCCCTTTCTGATTTTCTAACATGGTATCAGATATTCGGTGAAGAAAGAATAATAGGCAACCTAAGGATCTATTGAAAGAAAAGTAATCTCAAGAATTTGATCAAGGAATCATAGAAGGGGGCCTTATAGAGAAAGAATTTTTTATCTTCAAGAACAATGTCTAACACAATAAAGGGAGAAAACCAATTAGAAGGAGCATCAAATTACACGTCATGGAAAAATAGAATTGATCTCATCTTGAAAAGAACAAAGTCTTGGATTTAATCAAAGGAAGAGTGAAGAAACCTACTAAGGAATCTAGTGAAGCTGAGAAGGCGAAGTTCAGAGAATCTTAAATATTGGCCATGACACTAATCGTAGAAGGCATAAAGGAAAATCTTGTCCCATACATATCCAACATAGATCATGCTCAAGAAATGTATGAGGCCTTATCAAAGTTGTTTACTATCAAGAACATTGGTCAAGCATCAAGTTTGAAGAATAAGTTAAGGACTACAAAAATGACTAAAGATGACATTGTGTCTTACTTCTTTGTAAGGATATCTAGAATTAGAGATGACATTCTATCCATATATGAAATTGTATCGGACAAAGAGCTAGTGATCACGGCATTATTGGGGTTGCCACCAACTTGGAGAGATTTTGCTTCAGGAATTAAAAATTGGAAAAAAGTCCCACATTTGAAGAGCTGAGAATGCCTGCAACCAAAGAGAGATGAGAATCACATTAGCATCCAACAAGGAAGAACTAACAAATACATACATTGTTCATCATAAGAAAGGAAACTTCAAGAAGTCAAAAGGACCAAGAAGGAATATTGACATGTCCCAAATAGAATGTTGTAAATTTCATAAAATGGGGCACTACAAAAGTGACTGTCATGATAATCCAAAGAATAAGAAGACGAACAGGGACCAATCCAATGTTTTTGAAGAAGGATCTCCCAAGAAAAATAAAATCTAAGAATTGGACTTTCACTACTAAGTTTTAGTTATTTTAATTTTGCATTTTTTAATTTTTAGTATTTGTAGGTTTAACATCTTTTTGGAAAGACATTTTTGAATTGTTTTAGGTATCCCTAAAGTTTGGAGGGAGCCCTCACCAATCTCCAAAGACAAGTATCTTACTCCTTTTCAAGTTTTGTTTTCCTTACTGACCTAAGGTTGTTTATATTAAATACTAATCACATTTATACTTCTATTTTCTTGTTTAGGAAAGACCTACTAAATACACAATGATTATGAAAGAAGGCCTCACAAGAAAAATCATTGGGATTACAAGGTTTATTAAGAAACAAAGGTATGCCTTAGATTTTCTTCTCTTCATGATAAAGATATATTCATTCTTTTTGGTAATCTATTCTACATTACTAACATTGTTGTGTCTAGCACTCTTGACCCATAAAGATTCTTGATTGGGTGATTCATCATTAGATAAATCTACCCTCCTCACATATTTGATTATTCTTGTGGGACCCTAAATGGGTTCTCTGTGAAACCCTAACCTAATGGTATGTCGATAATAATATATTAAACCCTAGCCCACTAATGGTGATTGGTGAAAATTTTGTTTTTTGATATTTAAATTTATTATGTTTGGTGCTTTGATATGGTCATGGAAACATAACATGTTAGGGTTGAATGGTGCTATCTGAAATCTCAAACCTTTGTGGTTTTGATAAATTAGGGTTTGTTATGTTATGTATTTAGGCCCTAAATATTTAGGGTTTGGGTGGGTTTATGAGCAATACCATTATTTAGATAATGTCCTACGAATGAAACCCTAGACATATGTTTGTTCATCAAATCAAATATGTTAGATGTTTGAATGTGTTTGTGTCATTGGGTTTGTCTTACTTATATGCTTGTGCATGGTGATGGAATCCTATATATATGTGTTCACCTAATTATTGATGGTCATAATTCCTAGGGTTTGGAACTAATCCATAGTCAAAGTTTGATACTCTAGGATGATAATATTTGTGAATTATATGGTTTTGTAACTAAACCTTAGTAGTAGTTTAATTCTCTAATATACGATGACAATTTATGAAGAATGTTAAAATATGAAATTGAATTTTGATTGGTCTTGATTGTTGAAGATTAAAGGATGATGTATGAAATATAGAGTTTGCACTAAATCCTAACATAAAGTCTAAAATATGAATTTTGAAAGTTGTTAGATGCATTGTTATATTTGTTTGAATTGTTTATAAGGTTTACTATGTGAAAGAATTTTTCAAAATAATTATATTGAAGCCCTAGATATAATAAGATTGATATCTTGATTGAGTTATTGATATGATTTAGGGTTTCTAACAAAAACCTTGGCAAGAAGTTGAAATATTGAATTAAAGTTTCTTGCTAATTAACAGTTTATAAATTCTAATGCTTCCATCGCTATATGATTTTAATATGGATAACTTCATGCTTCTATAGTTTTGGTTGTAACAACTATCTAAGTTTTGTAAGTACATAATCTTCAATATGGTGAAGATGTTCATAAGTAAAGCATGATGAAGGAATATATATAAATTATTATGGCTATGATAAGAAGGATGGAATACATGAAGGATTCTCCAATATCATAAAAACAAGATGATCTCCCTAAGTTGAAAGGGAGCCTAGATAGAAGAAATTTCCTTAAGTTAGGAGTGAGGGAATGTCATGGTCATGAAAGATACCTCAAAATAAATTGGAGAATGAAAGAAGGATCTGATTGAAGAAAATGTTGATGCTTGTGAAGTAGGAAAGAAAATTATATGAGTGAAGGAATATTTTGAAAGTCCTAATGAGATAAAAATAGAAAATCAACATCAAGTTGCCTGAAAGACCTTGGAGGTTTGTAATTATTTATATACATTTGAAATTTTTTTATTGATTGGGGTTGTGCCTTGATCCATGTGGCTTCAGCACCACACACAGGACAAAGAGGGCTTATGGAAGCTCAAAAATAAAATAGTTCGGAATGATTTCGAACCAGGACTTAGAGCGTAGATCTCGTCGTCCTGATCGCGGTAGTGTGAACGGTTCGTCAAACCGAGTCTGTTTGAAGAAGTTAGGAGTAGTAAAATTTTTGGGTTGATTTAGATGACTGGGCAAGTTAAGGAGGATGCAATTTGGACAAAACATGGCCACCGGATTCCGGTCGGATCCCAGGTGAAATTGCAGGGTATTTAATTTGACTCCTATGGTCAAAAATCATATTTTTCAAGAATGAACAGTTTGTTTATTTTATAAACAAAATTTAAAACACATATGTATATAAAAATCCAACTGGACGTGACCCCCGCCAGATCCACGGCAACCACTGCATTAAATATATTAATGCTCTGGCGGGCCATAACCCCCGCCAGACCCCACGCCACCCCATCGTTTTAACAAACCATATAATATATTATATGGTGGGGTGGTCGGCGGTCAACCCACCACCCCAACCATATAACCTATACAATATGTAACAACCATGGGAGTTGGGGGTGGGCAGCCCAATGCGGGCCTGGGCCCCCAAAAAAAACATTTATTTATTTTATTTAAGAATCAATAAAGGGGGTATGCGGATTCCGTCGGGAGGCGGGATTTGACCCCCCGACCTCCCCTCAACGAATTTTCTGTTTTTTCCATTTGAGCCAACGGCTAGTATTTAAAACTCCACCCACCTTTTAATACTTAAACCCAGCATTTGCATAGTGCGTCCAGGGGCAGACCAGAGGAAAGCACGCACAGATTTCAATACTGAGCTTTAATTGTAGGTGGAACCATGAGCATGGAGCAGTAATTACATAGGTGGAACCATGAGCCTTGAAATTTTCCCAGGGAGGTAATTTTTCTCCATGTCTGAATATAGTCAAGTTTACGGTCATTTTTCACGGTTTTTTGCAGGGAATGTAATGGCGAGGTCAAATTTTCCTTTTGAGTTGCAGATTTCCAATCCACCCATGGAGCAGCTACGTGGAGGAATCTAGGAGGAATCTAAAATATTCCTTTTTGTCCCATATCTTCACTTCATCAGAATTCAACAAATGGATAGTCGATTTTGCACTATTCGACGTCACAAATCTGATGGCATATTCAGATTTTCCATCTGAGCTTTATATTTTTTGGTCACTTTTTTCAAGTGAAGTTGCAGGTGTTAGCTTTCAGTGAGTGAGCAGTCGATTTCACAACTTTCAACGCCATGATTGTGATGGTGATTTCAGATCCAGCAGTGCAGCAACCCATTATTCAGTCATATTTAGCGTGAGGTATATCATGAGTTGATTTCATGTACTTCTTTGTCCCTGAGATGCATAGTGTTGTACAGATCCCTGTTAATGTATCTTGTCTTGTTTTGATATCGATGTACTTTCTGTCATGGAATTGTGTTATGTTTGAGATCCCTTGATGTCATATTGACGGGATACTCATGTATGTTATTTGAGATCCCTTTCATGCCATGTTGGCGGAATACTCATTGTCACACGTATGTGGTTTGAGATCCCTTGTTTGCTATAATGGCAGGATACTCATATTCTTTATGCGTGATTTTTTCTCATACTGATAGGAGCCTTGTTGTGAATGAGATTTCGGCAATGGAACGTCTCGTAGAGAGGTCTAGCCACTCTTGCGTGAGGGAATTTTCCTTGTCTGTAAGAGAAACACATCCATGTACATCTTCTTCTTACACCACTTAATGCAACGGCCTACACCATCTTGAAACTGAGGCCTGGAGATGTAGTCCCTCCTAGACGAACTTCGTTATCAAACGACGTGTTCTTATGATTGTTGATCTTGACATGTTATATTCCTCTTCTTTACAGCAAGTCATTATTCATTTATTTTAATTAACGCTTTACTTAAATGCAATTCTATTTTATCAGTTGAAGTAAAAGGTCTTGGTTAATGGTATCAAGAATTTTAGTCTGGATCAAGTGGTATCAGAGCAGGTTTTCTTGCTAATTGGATTGCAGACATGAATTGTTGAAAGTTCGTTGAGTTGAGCCATGGATAATGTCAAGGACATGTATGATACCATGCTAAGGGTGTCCGAGAAAGCGGACATGTTGTACGAGGCTTATGAAAAACAAGCAGCAGAGAACGTCGAATTGAAGACACTCCAACAGGAAGAGGAGGAGGATAAACATTGATTGCAGCTTCATTTGCAAGCCACGACAGAGGTGTGGGATGAATTGAAGCACAACAATGAAATTCTTCAAGAAGATCATGATGCATTGAAGGCACTCCTACAGGAAGAGAAGGAGGAGAAGCATTGGTTACAGCTTCAACTACAAGCCGCGACAGAAGCCTTGGAGGAAGCAAAGCACAACGAAGGCCTAGAGAAGCCTTGTTCACTTGTTTCCTAATCGACAGCTAAGGTAAATAATGTTCATTTCTCTTCAGTTTCTTCACATGATGTCATTTCGGTTGGAAGTGTGGAGATACCCATTTCAGCAACTAGCATGAGACTCCTCACCAAGATGGGATACAAAGGAGGAGGACTTGGCGTTCGAGGCCAAGGCATAACCCAACCATTGGAGGTTGTGATGAGACAACACTATGCAGGTTTGGGGCACAATGAAGAAGGATGTTAGAAGGACATCAAAGGCAAATAGATAGTGATGAACTCTCTAGGCAAGAGGAATGATGGGGACACTTTTCCATCGTCCCATGGTAGCGCATGTTTCAGTGAAAGAGCTAAGGCTAGCTCCCATCACCATGATCGCACCAAAGACCACCATAGAAGTTATAATAAGTCTCATTATTCCAGAGTGAATTTTGATTATAATAATGTTGATAACCACGGTCGTAAATGATGGCATCACAAAACGTGTCATTTTTGTTTTTTAAATAACCATGTGATTTCTAAGTGTTGGAAAAGGATGGCAGCAGAAAGGAGGATGAGGCATGAAAATCCTTCTCCCCAACAGGTAAAGAAATCGGTTAAGAAGGATTAGAGGAAAAAGACCGTTTGCACCCATTGCGACCGAAGTGGCCACCAAAGAGCCACATGCTAGAGACTCCATCCAGAGCAGCGCCTTAAAGACAAAGCGCCCGTGCATACACCAGTCGAAAGATTTGAACGACAAGCAAGTTCGCCATAGGGAAATGATCCTCTCAGCTCGATAAGTGAGAGATGGTTCTTCTAGATTTTTTTTTTTCTAGATATGTTAGATTTTCATGGTCATGTTTGTAAATCATTTGTCGTATTTTTAATTGTGAAAGTGATGATATGTTCCCATCACTTGTTTAACCAACATTGATATTTTTTGGCCTTGTTTTATAAGTCGTGTGTTGAATTTCTTTCATGTAAAAGTGATCATATGTTTTCCATCACTTCGAAGTGTGATAATGATGTTGTTGGCCTTGTTTGATGAGTCGTGTGATGCATTTCTTTCATGTAAAAGTGATGAGGTGTTTTCCATCACTTAGAAATACGATGATGATGTCTTGTCTTGTAATGAAAGCTGGGGTGTGATTTCCTTTTTTATGTAAACTTGACCACCAAGTACATGTTATAAACTCATGGAAAGTATGGGAAATGTTTTGGGTCATAGAATGGTCAATTTGAGCATGTAATTTGCATAGGGATTGTACAACAGGCTTAAAGGGGATGCAGGTGTCAGTTAATCGCTCAAGGCTCTGAAGGACAAAGGTGAAGGAGAAGGAAGGGTGACTTTTCAGGACACTCATGGTGCAGACATAGTACACAACAGTTGAAGATCCTTATTGATGCTTTTGGAGGACCATAAGCTCCTCAGTGGGGAGGATTGATCCAGGTGGCTCCAATGACACACACAAGACAAAGAGGTCTTATGGAAGCTCAAAAATAAAAGTGTTCAGAATGATTTCAAACCAGGACCAGAGATCTCGTCGTCCAGATCGCGGTGATATGAACGGTTCGTCAAACAGATTTCGTATGAAGAAGTTCGAAGCAGTCAAATTTTTGCGTTGACCTAGATGACTGAGCAGGTTAAGGAGGACGCAATTTGGACGAAACCCAGCCACCGGATTCTGGGTGAAATTGTGGGGTCTTTAATTTGACTCCTATGGTCAAAAATAAGATTTTTCAAGAATGAACAGTTTGTTTATTTTATAAAAAAAAAAAAATTATATATATATCCAACGGGTCGTGACCCCCACCGGATCCACGGCAACCACCGCATTAAATATATTAATGGTTCGGCGAGCCATAACCCCCGCCGGACCCCATGCCACCCCATCGTTTTAACAAACCATATAATATATTATATGGTGGGGTGGTCGGCGGTCAACCCGCCACCCCAACCATATAACGTATACAATATGCAACAACCATGGGAGTTGGGGGCAGGCCTGGCCCCCCAAAAAAACATTTATTTATATTATTTAAGACTCAAAATAGGGGGTATTCAGATTCTGTGGGGAGGTGGGATTTGACCCCTTGACCTCCCCTAAATGATTTTTTTGTTTTTTCCATTTAAGCCAACAACTCATATTGAAAACTCTGCCTGCTTTTTAATACTTAAACCCAGCATTTTCACAGTGCGCCCAGGGTTAGACCAAAGGAGAGAGCGCATGGATTTCGATACTGAGTTTTAATTGCAGGTGGAACCATGAGCATGGAATAGTAATTATGCAAGCGGAACCATGAGCCTTGAAATTTTCTCGAGGAGGTAATTTTTCTCCATGTTGGAATATAGTCAAGTTTACAGTCATTTTTCACGGTTTTTAGCAGGGAATGCAATGGAGAGGTCGGATTCTCCTATTGAGTTGCAGATTTCCAATCCACCCATGGAGTAGCTACGTGCAGGAATCTAGGGGGAATATAAAAGATTCCTTTTTTCCCCAAATCTTCACTTCCTCATAATTCAGCAAATGGATAGTCGATTTTCAACTATTCGACGTCACGAATCTGATGCATATTTAGATTTTCTATCTGATTTTTATATTTTTCAGTCACTTTATTGAAGTGAAGTTGCAGGTGTTAGCTTTCAGCGAGTGAGCAGTCGATTTCACACCTTTCGACGCCACGATTGTGATGGTGCTTTCAGATCCAGCAGCGTAGAAGCCCATTCTTCAGTCATCTTCAGTGTGAGTTATATGATGAGTTGATTTCATGTACTTCTTTTTCCCTGAGATGCATAGTGCTGTATAGACCACTGTTGATGTATGAGTCGTGGGATATTTTCTTGTTTTGATATTGATGTACTTTATGTCATGGACTTGTGTTATGTTTGAGATCCCTTGATGCCATATTGGCGGGATACTCATGTATGTTTTTTGAGATCCCTTTGATGCTATGTTGGTGGGATACTCATTGTCACACGTATGTGGTTTGAGATCCCTTGTTTGCCATAATGGAGGGATACTCATAGTCTTTATGCGTGAGTTGTTCTCATACTGATAGGAGCCTTGTTGTGAATGAGATTTCTGCAGTGGAACTTCTCGTAGAGAGGTCTAGCCACTCCTGCATGAGGGAATTACCCTTGTATGTCAAAAAACAAATCCATGTACATCTTCTTCTTACAGAACTTAATGCAGTGGCCTACAACATCTTGACACTGAGGCTCAAAGATGTAGTGCATCCTGGAAAAAATCCATTATCAAATGACGTGTTCTTATGATTGTTGATCTTGACATGTTGTGTTCCTCTTCTTTACAGCAAGTCGTTGTTCATTTATGTTCATTAACGCTTTACTTAAATGCAATTCTAATTTATCAGCTGAAGTAAAAGGTCTTGGTTAAGGGTATCAAGAATTTTACTCTCGATCAAGTGGTATCAGAGCAGGTCTTCTTGCTGATTGGATTGCAGGCATGAACTTTTGAAAGTTCGTTGAGTTGAGCCATGGAGAATGTCAAGGACATGTACAAGACCATGCTCAGGGTGTCCGAGAAAGCGGACATGTTTTACGAGGCTTATGAAAAACGAGCAGCTGAGAACACCGAATTGAAGACACTCCTACAGGAAGAGGAGGAGGATAAACATTGATTGCATCTTCAGTTGCAAGCCATGACAGAGGCGTGGGATTAATTGAAGCACAACAATGAAATTCTTCAAGAAAATCATGATGCATTGAAGGCACTCCTACAGGAAGAGAAGGAGGAGAAGCAGCAGTTGTAGCCTCAACTAAAAGCCACGACAGAAGCCTTGGAGGAATCGAAGCACAACGAAGGCCTAGAGAATCCTTGTTCACTTGTTTTGCAGTTTACAACTAAGGTAAACAATGTTGATTTCTCTTCAGTTTCTTCACATGATGTTGTTTCGGTTGGAAGTGTGGAGATACCCATTTCAGGAACCGACATGAGACTCCTCACCAAGATGGGGTACAAAGGAAGAGGACTTGGCATTCGAGGCCAACGCATAACCCAACCATTGGAGGTTGTGCAGAGACCGCGCTATGCAGGTTTGGGGTACAATGAAGAAGGATGTTCGAAGGACATCAAAGGAAAACACATAATGATGAACTCTCCAGGGAAGAGGAATGATGGGGACACTTCGCCATCGTCCCATGGCAATGCATGTTGCAGTGAAAGAGTTGAGGCGAGCTCCCATCACCATGATCGCACCAGAGACCACCATAGAAGGTATAATAAGTCTCATTATTCCAAAGTGCATTTTGATTATAATAATGTTGATAACCACGATCGTAAATCATGGCATCGCAAAACGTGTCAATTTTGTGGTTTAAATAACCATGTGATTTCTAAGTGTTTGAAAAGGATGGCAACAGAAAGGAGGATGAGGCGTGAAAAGCCTTCTCCCCAACAGGAAAAGAAATCGGTTAAGCAGGTTTGGAGGAAAAAGACATTTTGCACCCATTTTGACCGAAGTGGCCAGCAAAGAGCCACATGCTAGAGACTCCATCATAGCATCACTCTAAAGACAAAGTGCTCATGCATACACCAATCGAAAGAGATAATCGACAAGAAATTTCACCACAGGGAAATGATCCACTCACCTTGATAAGTGAGAGATGGTTCTTCTAGGTTGTTTTTTCTAGATATGTTAGCTTTTCAAGGTCATGTTTGTAAATTATTTGTCGCATTTTTAATTGTGAAAGTGATGATTTTTTTCCATCACTTGTTTAAGCGATAATGATATTTTTTGGACTTGTTTTATAAGTCGTGTGTTGCATTTATTTCAAGTAAAAGTGATGATGTGTTTGCCATCACTTCAAAGTGTGACGATGATGTTGTTGGCCTTGTTTTATGAGTCGTGTGATGCATTTATTTCATGTAAATTGATGACGTGTTTTCCATCACTTCAAAATGCGACGATGATGTCTTGTCTAGAAATGATAGCTGGGGTATGATTTCATTTTTGATGTAAACTTGACCACCGAGTACATGTTATAAACTCGTGGCAAGTATGGGAAATATTTTGGCTCATAAACTGGTTAATTTGAGCATGTAATTTGCATAGGGATTGTACAACAGGTTTACAGGGGATGCAGGTGTTCGTTCATCGCTCAAGGCTCCAAAGGACAAAGGTGAAGGAGAAGGAAGGGTGAATTTTCAAGACACTAGTGGTGCAGACATAGTACACAACAGTTGCAGATTCTTATTGATGATTTTGGAGGACCAAAAGCTCCTCAATGGGGAGGACTGATCCAGTTGGCTCCATTGGCACATACAGGACAAAGAGGGCTTATGGAAGTTCAAAACTAAAAGTGTTCGGAATGATTTCGAAGCAAGACCAGAGCATAGATATCGTCGTCCTGATCATAGCGGTGTGAACAGTTCGCCAAACCGAGTCTGTGTGAAGAAGTTAGGAGAAGTCAAAGTTTTGGGTTGACTTAGATGACTGGGCAGGTTAAGGAGGATGCAATTTGGATGAAAACCGGCCACCGGATTCCAGCTGGATCCTAGGCAAAATTGTGGGGTCTTTAATTTGACTCCTACAATCAAAAATCGAATTTTTCAAGAATGAACAGTTTGTTTATTTTATAAACAAAAATTAAAAACATATATATATCCGACGGGTCGTGACCCCCGCCGAATCCAGGAAAACCGCCGCATTAAATATATTAATGGGCCAATGGGCCATAACCCCCTCCAGACCCCACGCCACCACGTTGTTTTAACAAACCATATAATATATTATATGGTGGGGTGGTCAACCCGCCACCCCAACCATATAACGTATACAATATGCAACAACCATGGGAGTTGGGGGCGGCCCGCCCAATGTGGGCCTGGTCCCCCAAAAAAACCCTTATTTATATTATTTAAGACTTATAAAAGGGGGTATGCGGATTCTGTGGGGAGGCGGCATTTGACCCCTTGATCTCCCCTCAACAAATTTTCTGTTTTTTCCATTTAAGCCAACAGCTCATATTGGAAACTCTGCCCGCTTTTTAATACTAAAACCCAGCATTTTCACAGTGCGCCCAGGGGCAGACCAGAGGAGATTGTGCATGGATTTTGAGACTGATTTTTAATTGTAGGTGGAACCATGAGCATGGAGCAGTAATTATGTAGGCGGAACCATGAGCCTTGAAATTTTCCCGAGGAGGTAATTTTTCTCCATCTCGGAATATAGTCAAGTATACAGTCATTTTTCATGGTTTTTCGCAGGGAACGCAATGGCAAGTTCAGATTCGACTTTTGAGTTGCAGATTTCGAGTCCACCCATGGCGCAGCTACGTGGAGGAATATACGGGGAATCTAAAATATTCCTTTTTGCCCCATATCTTCACTTCATCAGAATTCAGAAAATGGATAGTCGATTTTGCACTATTTGACCTCACGAATCTGATGGCATATTCAGATTTTCCATCTGAGCTTTATATTTTTCAGTCACTTTTTTGAAGTGAAGTTGCAGGTGTCAACTTTCAGCGAGTGAGAAGTCAATTTCACACCTTTCGACGCCACAATTGTGATGGTGATTTCAGATCCAGTAGCACAGAAGCCCATTCTTCAGCCATCTTTAGTGTGAGGTATATGATGAGTTGATTTCATGTACTTATTTTTCCCTTAGATGCATAGTTTTGTACAAATCCCTGTTGATGTATGAGTCGTGGGATCTTGTCTTGTTTTGATATTGATGTACTTTCTATCATGGACTTGTGTTATGTTTGAGATCCCTTGATGTCATATTGGTGGGATACTCATGTATGTTGTTTGAGATCCCTTTGATGCCATGTTGGTGGGATACTCATTGTCACATGTATGTGGTTTGAGATCCCTGGTTTGCCATAATGGAGGTATACTCATAGTATTTATTCGTGAGTTTTTCTCATACTGATAGGAGCCTTGTTGTGAATGAGAGTTCAACAGTGGAGCATCTCGTAGAGAGGTCTAGCCACTCTTGTGTGAGGACATTTTCCTTGTATGTTAGAGAAACACATCCATGTACACATTCTTCTTACAGCACTTAATGCAGTGACCTACACCATCTTGACACCGAGGCTCAGAGATGTAGTCCCTCCTGGAAAAACTCCATTATCAGACGATGTGTTATTATGATTGTTGATCTTGACATGTTATGTTCCTCTTCTTTACAGCAAGTCGTTGTTCATTTATTTTCATTAACACTTTACTTAAATTTATTTCTAATTTATCATCTGAAGTAAAAGGTCTTGGTTAAGGGTATCAAGAATTTTACTCTGGATCATGTATGCACATGTAAGTCTCTCAAATTTTTGATAAGTTTTACTATGCGATATTTTTTTGATCAAATGGATTTCTACCGGTTAGAATAATCAAGAGTGTTGAGGCTTTGTAAGTGACACATTACCTAGATGTATAGGGAGGGTGGCATTAGTCATAGAGCTCTGACCTCATATACGCACCTGGATCCCTGGGTTGATGGCTAGTAAGTAATCCGGATGGTACCTAGAGAGGTTGAAATCTTTAGTCCATTTTAGTCCCACCTTGGATAGATTTCCTTGGTCAGAGACCTAGTCAATGGAATTTCGGTGCCTAAACTAATGAGACCTTGGATATATGGCCTTGGTCAGGAATCTAGTCCATGGCATTGTGGTGCCTAAAAATTATTCATAGTTCATATAGTTTGAGATATTCCTTGTACTTGTTATGAATATCTCCCTAGTTAAGAGGGAGTGTTGAAGAATGTAACTAGGTTCGGTCTTCATAAATTTGTTTGAGTCCTCATGTAATATACTTATCAAAATAATGAAAAGAAATTTTTTATTATTATTATTACTATGAATTATTAAAGAATTGGCTTCATGCTTGGGTCATCATGTTTTTAGGTCAAAGTCCCCATTGAGGACTTCTAGGATTTATTCTAAGTCATTAGATTCATTTTACATTTAAAGAGACCCTTCTTGGGCTTTTGAATCATGTAAAAAGGATTATATTTTTAGCTAACAATAAATTGTGTCATCTCCACACCAAGTCGGCCTTAATCTCGGCAATTTGACCCCACCAAAAGCATATATATAGAAGCAGTTCAAATTCATTTGGAGCACACTCTCACACATCAGTTTGATATCAAGAAGGAATCTAAAGAAAAAAAAAATTGTGAAGAGAAGGAGGGCTAAAATAAGTGTGAGGTTGGAGAAGAAGGAATATTTTTTCAAAATCGAAGTTTTAATCCATCTATCTCTCACACATGTGGACTATCTAGGGAGATCGAAGTTTTTGTTGCTACATCGAAGTTGTTGCTACTAGTTGTTGTGAGTTTCTACCAGATCGAAGTTGCCACTACTAAGTTGAAGTTGTTGCTGCCATTTTTTGCTACCTCAAGTGAAGGTGTTGTTCCAAGATCAAAGTCATTACATCAATATCGAAGTTATTAGGTCAAAGATAAGTGTTGCATCATATTGTTTTTTTGTTGTTGCAACATCAAAATTTTGCATCAAAGAGAGAGTTGACTTGGTGTGGAGGAAGTCTTTGTCTAAGCCTAGGTGTGGAGGAAGCCTTTGTCTAAGCCTAGAGTCTTGGAATATCTTATGAAAACTATTGAAGGAGAATTATTGATTGGGTTTTCCCCTAGAGAGGGGTTTTTCCCTAGTTGTCCACCTATACCTAGTGTACTTAATCTTTGTGCTACTATTTTGGTAATTTCTTGATGAATCAAGATAAAATAAGAACACAAAGTTAATAAGATTATAAGAACATCACAAGTAATTATCAAGGACAAGAGAATATTTCTTCCTTTCTTATTTTCTAACAAATGTTACCCTATTTTCAAGAAATAAAAATGTTGCTCACTCAAATTTAAATTCTAATCCTAATTTCATAAATTTAAAGGCTATACTACTTGCAAAATGTAAACATTAAGCTAGAAAAATGTAAATGTTGCATTGAAATGAAACCTAGTATAGGGAATGGAAATAACAATGCTTGAAATAGAAGCCATATATTATGAATAAAAAAAGAAAACTAATCAAATTTTCATCAAGGAAAGAGAATGTAATCAATCATTGAATTCCAAAGAGTTTACATCCATTGACAGATTTCATTATATGTGGCAATCAAGAAAATCATTATTGTGCTATCCAATTCATAAAATTGTTCATAAACCCAAATTTCATAGGTGAATTGCAATGGAAAAGAGGCAAGGCTTAAGAGGTCTTTGGTCTTACTAAATCATGGACTCGGAGCCTAGGGTTCATGATTCAATCCTAAGAGACAAAAACCAAGCTTTTGGAGCAAATCTGGCCAAGTTTACACGAGTTACAAGACTACCACAAGACTGCTACTCCTCGAGATAACTTGCAACTTCCAAATAAAATCAAAATAAAATGAGATGGGAAAAATAGTTATTAATTAGGATTCCCTATGACTCCATTCCAAGTGGAATCACTCAAAAATACCCCTGTTAACTGTTCTAAAAAATAACAAAATATTACTACTACAAAAACTAGAAAGTCAAGAATCAATGAAGTAGTTAACCTACCAAATGTCTACCCTAATCAAGTGAAAATTATATGGGGTAAATTTTTTTATTAACTTTAGTTTTTATGACCCAATACAAGTTGAATCAACTCGAAAGGATTTCATTACAATGTTCTAAAAAATAGCAAAAATTATCTACTATTTTTCTACAAGAGACTTCTAGCGGAGTCTAGATTTGTGAACTAGCAAACCAATCCAAGTAGCTCAATCATGAATATGACTTTTCAAAGTTGTTTAAAGGATGAATAATTTTTGTGTCTCTGTAAATAACATGCAAAAGAACTCACTTCAATCATTTAACCAATATGAGCTACAACAAAAGAATCATGAGTAGTAAGTGCATAAATAAGAGAGATATGTGAAAAAGGCATTCAAAGAAAATAAATAAATTTTACAAGAGGGCTCTGAGGTTCCTGGGGTAGCTAGGCCCAAGGATACTCATAGTCCAATGAAGGAAACCAAGCTTTAGAAGCTAAAAATGACACCAAAATTCATTATTTGAATGAATCCAAGTACATCCTTGCTAGAAATGAAAGTGGAGCTGCTAAATAACAAGTTTTATCCACAAGAAGACTAATCAATACATGCCCTTAGAGGGAATTTTCAATTGGTACTTACACAAATATATGGGGAAGCATCCTCCTTGAAAGGAGACAACTATTCCCTCTAAAATCCCTCAAAAAGTGGATATGGTTCCCAACAATAATAATCTTCATTAAATGATAGGGAACACATTCCTATATTTTCTCAATCAGTGGAGCTCTTGAATTTGTCAATAACTTCATGATATCATGTTCATTTATTATCCAATCTTAGTCCATCCTGTAGTAGGGAGAAAGTCCCTATACTATCCCATTCATAATTTACTCAATATTCTACAAAAAATAATAATAGTATGCACATAATAAGCAAAGGGAAATTGAATTCATAAGGACACATTAATACTATGAATTAAATCCATAATGTGCAAGTAAGGGGGTCAAATACATATTTCAATTGTCTAGAAACAATTAGATGGGCCAAATAAATTATACAATTTTGGGGCCCATCAATATCTCTTGTTGAACTGAATAATTTATCTAAGGAAAAGGTTGTTGCGTTTTTCCCCAAGTGGGTTTAACCAAGGTAAATCTTGTGTTTTTATTATATATCATTGTCTCATTGCGATCTCTACTATCCTACTACTTCATATGTTTAAATTTCAAGTATAATTAATTAATTATTAACTGGAAGTGCTAAAATATAATCTCAATATCATTAGAAGTAATTATCAGTTATAAAAATTAGTGCTTGTATCTATTGCACTGTAAAAATCAACAATGGATAGTTATCTTAGGGTTGTATTGGGGTACGAGTGAGTCCAAGTGTTGTACATTGGATAATCCAGTGCTCACTGTGTGTTTCGAGACATGTGCTTAACCGCCTCTTGTGGATCTGTTAACTCTGGCGATGTGTTCGTTTAGTAACACCTACAGGTTTTGGCATAACGAAATTCATGATTCCAATAAGTGGTATCAGAGCCAAAGGTTTCAAGTTTGAATCACACCAGACTCACGCTCAGGGCGAGATTGTTGACATTGGATAAACCAACGCTTGTTATGTGTTTCATGACATGTTCTTAACCAGCTCTCATGGATCTATTAAATTTGGCGATGTGTTCGTTTACTAACACCTGCGGATATTGGTGTAACGACAATCATGATTCCAATAAGTGGTGTTGTCATTGATGTCAACCAATGAAGTTGATTGGGTTTGACTTTGACTAGAAACACCAATCATTGATGCCAAATGGTTATTGAATGCTTCCTAGTAATTTTCATATTACATCAAGATGGAAATTATATTATTGGATGGTTGAAAACCCAAGGTCCTAGGGTTTGGGTTCCCTGGACTAAGGATGTACCTTAACTTTGTCAAGGGTTTTTGGTAGTTCAAATGATTGAGTTTGGGTCGAAGATATATGTCAATAGATTCTTCTCAAAAATATGTTCCTGTTGATATGTGGTATTCCCCGAGAGGCCTCCTAGTTTGAGATATATTCACAATTGAAGTTAGTGGCCCCAATTTTTGGGCTAAAACCCCAAGGGGTAGTGACATGAAACCTCCTCCTACGGTTATCAACATATGACATTTTTATCACTATAATCTCACCTCGTATAAGTTACATAACTTCAAAAACCAAAGACAATAAATTAATCATTGACTTAATGCACCCATGTGCCACCTACAAAACATGCTAAAGAGGGTTAGTGTACAATTAATTAAAGTTGAATAAACAATTTATCAAAAATTACTGAATTAAATTAAATTTATTAAAAATTGTTGAATTAAATTAAATTTATTAAACATCTAACTTAAGGTTTGAAAATAACAAGTATATTAGGAAATGGCATCAAACTACCTTCACTCACAAGGAGTGTCCCTTTCTTGATTTAAAAGACTAATCTAATATTTTTTAACGGCAGTGGATCTCTTGATTAACTTTACAAGGCTTACAAAATCATTTTTGATAACTAAATCCCTCTAAATTTTACCTTAAAATCCTCTATTTTTTTTTCCTTAAGTATCTTCCAACCACTACATTAGAAGACCCCTCACAAACACTATAAAAGGAACCTAACAAGCCTCCTAAAACACATCATTTCTAAACATATCTTCAACATTATAGATCTGAGTTTTTTTGCCTTCTTTTTAGAAGACTTCTAAGGCATGAAAATTCTTGGACCCCTAATCCATATTAAGTTAATTATTGATTTGAGGATGAGCACCTAACTCGGCTCTCTAAGTTATGGCTTAACTATAGGTCTAGTTATGGATTCATTTGGAAGTTTTTTTACTTGCAGGTAAAAAGACCGAGATTTTTCTTCGTTCTCTAAGTTTTTTTTCTATTGAATAAAAGGTATGTTTGGTCATCCTTGAAGGTCAATCATTCAACAGTCCTAGAAGAATTTGAGCTACTGTGATATCAAAATTGGCGCACCTAGTTAGCGCTAGATTTGTGGAAATTAACTTGCGCAATTTTGACTCTCTTATATTCATAACTGAGCTTAAAATAGTGAATTTATCAAGTGAATATAGTATCCATAGAATACGTCTCATGTGCATCTCTATATGAAATTCATTGAATTATTTTATTTGTATACAGAAGGCCCTATTTGGCCTCTTAAATGATAGTGAGGCACTAAAAATGGGTAGCGAGGTCTTTCCCTAAGGTATTTGACACTTATTGACTTGACATATGACATATCAATTCTACTGTAGCATATTTCTTGATAACTGTCAAATGGCTTGACTTGACATTGACTTGATAAGTACTAGACATTATCACATTGATCTGACTTGTGACTTTAAGGTTGACTTGAATTGTTAATAAATGTGTCCTTGTGAGTATCCTAAGGAAACAAGTTGTTGTAGTGAATTTATTTTTAGGATTGTTAATTGACTCAAAACACCTTGACAATTCAGTGAGGTGACAGAGACACTATGTTGATATGACAATACAACAATGTTATGAGAAACAACTGAGAAAGTTACAACTGTATAATTAGAAAGTTGACCGATATTGTGTGCTTACAGTATTGTCACAAGTGATGAAGCTTTCTATTGGAATGAATTTTTTATTTACTTAACCTAACTTGACTATAAGTTGACAACTCAAGTACCTTAGTGACATTTTCTTAACATAGCAAGTATGATGACAATTATTGTGACCTTGAATCATTGAGAATTGTTTTGATATCTCATGCAACATGACATTTAGGGACTATTGTATTGAACTTATATTGACTTATGATTTTCAAATGGCTTCGTACATAGAAAAGTCCTAATAACTCATCATTGATTTCACGTGAATTTATTTGATAAAAATTAAGTTGACTTTGAGTGGACTTGATATCTAGACACAAACAGTATGTTTTTAGACATAAAAATGATCATTCAACCATTGACCTTGTTTTTTCTTTACCTAATGAGTGAAATATCCTTGGTGAGTGACAACTGGCTTGGTACAGGGAACTTGATTTTTTATAGTAGAATTGACAATCTACATGCAACATGATGTTTTACTGACATAACAAGTTATTGATATGTTGACTTTTTCTAGTAGAATCTTGAGTTGACTCTAACTATAATTACTATAATAACCTACGATGAGTTTAGTAACATAATTGTGACCTCACATGGTAACAAGTTTCTGAGGACACGTCACCTTGTTTTTTAGCTTATTTAAGTCATGATGGATAGCATATTGTGACTCAGTGCTTAGCAGTGTAGGAAAATATGTCTGTAGCTCTACGTAGGCAGAGCTTGAGAGCAATGGTAGAGAGTCATAGGAATGACATGTGGCATCTTAGTATATGCCATTATCAAGTGTTTGGGTTTAGCATTTGCAATATTACATGGATCTTTGGTCAATGATGTGGTTTCTTGCATTTGAGCTATGATGTTTATTCTTGAGCAGTACAGTGCAGTATCATGCAGTTGGTAGACAGTTTGTGAGCTCGTGAATCTTAATCTATACATGTGCAGTTGAGGAGTGATAGTGATGTGCAGTTGAGTAGTGGCAGTGATCAGCGATAACAGGTTGTACAGTGGTAACCTTATGCAATTGTTAGTTGACTTGGAAGCATTAGCAGTGAGACTTTGATGAGCAGCTTTGTGTAGTGATCATTTTGGATAGTATTGTGAAATGTGGTCAGTGGCTACCAAGATTTTACAATTTATAGCAGTATCTTCTTTATAACATTGTTCTATTAATTCATAGAACAAGGGATCAAGTATGAAAATTGTCAAATGTGGTCCTCCTATCGATTAGGGTGGTAGGGTGGTAGGGTGGTGCAAGGAAGGTTATTGGAGTCACCTTCAGGTTGTGGCCTAAGAACACTTTAAGGAGGCAGGGTGGTGCTCGGGAAATTTGTGGCTTGCATAGGGAATTGTGGCGTCCATTCAGTTGTGGATGATAAATAATAGGGAAACGAAGCATCCTTTCTGACAACATTTGGTAAACAGAGTGTTGGGGAACTCATCTGGTTGTGGCCCGATCTACAGGGCGTTGGAGCGTCCTTCTGGTTGCAGCAGGATATTAGGGTTTAGTAGCGTCCTACAGGTTGTGGGTTGTGAATTAGGGGGTTGACGCATCCCTCAGTTGTAGTTGAAATCTTGATGTAATTAATATTTATTTTAAAGAGAGAAGACAATTACTAGAGAAGTGTTCGACGGTTTTTTACCCAGATGGAGTTTTTCCACCTAAAAAACTTTGTGTCTATTGTTTTATCTTCCTATATTGTTGTATAGTGTTGTCTACTATTGATTATTGTTTATACTTGTTGAAGAAGAACATTAATAATAACTAGAGAATAAGTAATACTCTAAAAATAATCAAAAATTGTTTATTTCTAAGAAATATTGATTCACCCCCCTCGCAGTATTTACAACACTAGGAAGATGGAACTCAGAGATAAACTCAGAAATATCAATATCACTAAGCCTGAATTCGTGATTTATTACATAACCATATTCACCCAAGTGAAGGATGACTTTTCCAATATTGGTTAGACAGTCTCGAACATAGAAATTTTCAGTATTTCACTATTGAGACTTCCCATGTCATGGGAAAACTTCACTAATGCAGTGAGTGCATTAGGGGAATTTTGAGGTCTAAAATGGGCCTCCTAAGGAAATAATAAAATAATAGCTAAACCAATAAAATAATATTTATGAATTTGCAATTCACTTTTTTCACCACACTCCATGTAACCATAGTTAAATTCAATTCAAAAGTTGTACCAAAATAAAATTAATAAAAAAATTGTATTGATGTGACTATAATTAAGAAAGATTTTCAAGAAAAAGTCATTATCATTGAACAACTAATGAATTTGTCCTTTGTACTTAAATAACTTAAAATAAAATATAAATATAAATTTATAAATTCTTAATTATATCATATATATTAATTAAAATTTATATTATTTAAATTGTATAATAACATGTAATTAATATACTATATAAAAATAATATAATATAATAAATGTATAGGAATATGCATTGTTTTTTTCAAGAAATAGAAAATGACAATAATATATTTTTATTCAAAAAGTGTGAAATGACATTTATTATGACTACTTTACTTTGACTTTAAAAGTACTTAGAGCACTACCATGGTTAACCATGAGTTTTTATCCACCATTGAGAATGTGACAAGTAAGTACCTTTAACTCAAGCAATGCCACCTCAACAATTAGGGATGATGTCATCCCCTAAAATGTGATTGGTTCTCATAAAGTGAATTTTGATTGTACATTTTCCTTAGGAGGCTCATTTTATACCTCAAAATTCCCCTAACGGGCAGATAAAAGCTTCTATATTGGGATCAGCTATGGAGTGACTGTGTGCAAGAGGACATCTGGAAGTAGGCTAAATATGGGTCTCATGTGAAGACTAAATAAGATGGAAACTTTTCCCTAGCTGGAAAAGGGAGCAAGGCCAAGGGAAAGAAAAATCCAAGAGGGGTCGAATCCAGTTCAGAAGGAAAAAAGAAGAAATATATCAATAAAGTGAAGTACATCTCTTGTCATCAATTTGGGCACTATTCCACCAAGTGTCCAAATAGGAGGAAGGAATCGAAGAAGGATCATGTGGTAGCATTAGCAGATGTAGAGGAGTTCACTTCTTGGTTTGAGAAGGATTTTTCGCTCATATCTTGCATGTCAAGCTCATTTTCCAGCATCATGTGGTATATTGACAGTGGAGTGTATTGTCATATGACCAGGAACAAGGTATATTTCAACTAGTGGGAAGAGAATATGCAGTTTCATATAGGTATGGGAGATGATGGAAGGTACATACCACAAGGTGTGGGTACTGTCAAGTTTGATCAAGAGTCTAGGAATCCTCTTTACCTTAAAGATGTCATCTATGTCCTAGTGTTGAAGAAAAACCTTGTTTCAATCTCAAAATTGGAAAACAAAGGTTATGAGGTTATCTTCAGCGAGGGAAATGATTTCCTCGAGCCCTTAAATTGTGGAGTTGTGAAGCAGATTGGATTTAGGGACATCAAGCTCTCTAAGAATCATGTGTTTCATGACCGGTCAAAGCACATTGACATTAGGTATCACTTCATCAGAGACTATGTCCAATGAGGAGTTGTACAGTTGAAGTACATTCCTACATGAGAACAGGTGGCAGGTATCCTCACAAAGACTTTGGGTAAGGTTAAGTTTAATTACTTCAGGGAAAATATGGGGATGGTTGAGAACCCTTTCCAGTAGAGGAATAGGTGGTCTTCATATTCAGAGGGAGATTCAATACAGATGAGGCAGTGGCAGAGGTCGTGTCGCAGGCAGCAGTACAGAGGGCAATAGTGCAGAGATGAGGGGCAGCAACCAAGACATCAGCAGAGGATTGAATGCTTCAGGTCAGAGTAGATACAGGTGGTACCTTGCTTAAACACTTTCCTCGCTAAGAGAGAGTATTGATTTTGTAGCATTGGAAAGTGTTCCAAGTCTCATATTTCGGGAAGAGGCTTGGACATCAGTATTCTATAGAAACCAAAAATCGTTTGTGGAAATTCCACTCGGATCATGCTTTATTAAAATAATTAATTATTTTAAAGCGATCCCTAAGTTTAAACTTAGGGAAATTAAATAATTAAAGAGTATTAATAAAGAAGAGTGTGAAACTTCTAGAAAAAGAAGATCAAGTCATCTTCTAATCTGAACCATTGATTAAGTATATAATCTTGTTCATTGATTCATCAATGAGAAGACTATAAGAGAAGGCTTGAGGTTCATTTGGAAAGTAAGTCGGGCACACTCTCAATACCCAAAGGAAATCAATTCTGAAGTAAGAGAATTCGATTTCAGAGGTTGAGGTTGCATAGGCTAGGTTGCAGAGACAGAAGGAGGAGGGGGAAGTCAGCGAAGACAGAAGAAGGCAGAAGGAGGACGAAGAGGAGCCAACGTTGAGCAACAACACTGGCCCTCCATGCAGAGTGACGTAGTCCAACGCAGTGATTGCGCAGAGGGGCCACGCAAAGTGACGCAGAGGGAGGAGGATTGCCTACCATGTGTCGGGAATTTTCTGGAGTGCTCAGGAAATTTATCTCAGGTGTATGCTAAATTATTTTCTCATCATATTATTTGTAAAAAAACTTTCACTATGAAAAAATAATATAAACCCTCATCTGCTGCACCGATTTTCCCACATTGGGTTTTTCCAGGGAAAATTGTCCAAAAATAAATGTGTTCATGTGGTAGCTTCTATTGTGTTATATGTGTTCTATTTCTTCTTCTGCTTTTGATTAAAGTGAATGTTGCAGTTGTATTTATTTCAAAATTTACTGAAGCATCTATAAACAACTTATCATAAATAAGTAGACGAAATAAATCAATCACTGAAGTAGTATTTTCAGAGTGAAAATTTCACAAGGAGTACATCTCTAGTGCCTTCAGAGACTTATGTTCCAAGGAGGGCATTACAAGAGAGCTCGCCACACCTCATAACGCTCAACAGAATGGGGTGGATTAGTGTAGAAAATTTTAAGGTCCCTATATCCCCTCTAGTTTCAAATTTTTCTACACATGAAGTTTAATGTCCAAACCCTATTCATTTTATGAGTTAAAATTTCAATATTAAATTGCAACCAAAACATTGTTAGGCTACCACTACATTCACATTTACACTTTCAGTTGATAAAATAATTACACATGCAAACACACATAAATGAACATTGTGTTTTGGTCAATCTCTAGCCCTAAAAAGACCCATAAAGGAAAACCAGTCTAGAATAATTTGATTGCTTATCTTAGAGAAATTAATTACGCAACATTAAATACACTTCAAGTACTTATCTCTCTCTTGAATTTTGTGCCATTGCAAAATTTGACTGCTTGAAAAATGTGTCATTGTTCAACAGTCCAAATTTGGGAATTTATTCCATTGATCAACTCCTTTTCTTTCCCCAAAAATATTTTTGATAGACTAGGAATAACTATTAGTTTTTCATGCCATAAACCTGCTCTCTTATCTTCAAAGTATGTATCAGAAATCTTCCCTCTTAAACCCTGAAAAGTGCCTTGTTCGTCTTCACTTATGCCACAAATTATTTCGAGTTATTACACCTCCCTGAAATTTTGGTTTCCTCCTATATTTTTGGGCCTCCACAAATTTCAGGTTCTGACACCTCCTTGAAATTCTCATTGCCACCTAAATTTTCAAGCCTCCACAAATTTCGGTTTCTGTGACTAAGTTTTCTCCTTGTTGTATCTCTCTCATCCAACAAAGGCTATCTCATCCTCCCTCCTCCTTGTTGTATATTCTCTCCACCAGCAGAGGCTATCTTAACCTCCTTGTTCTTCTCCTCTTGTTGTAGATTATCTCTTCTAGCAGAAGCTATCTCATCCTCTCTCTTTCTTCTCTTGTATATTCTTTCCTCCTATAGAATTTATCTTAGCCTCTTCCTCTAGAAGCTATCCCGACCTCTTATTGAAGTTATCTTAGCCTCCTCCTAAATCTCTCTCAGCCTCCTCTTCTCTTCTCCTCTTCTCCAACTCTACACTTGAAGAATGAATGTTCTCCTTTGCCTTTTCTCCCTTTTTAGTCTTCTCTTACGAATTTCCCTAACCCTATGATCAAGGGATGAGATTAAATCTCATCTCTACTTGACCAAGTGTAGAGATATAATATCCCATTGGCCCTCTTTTCATGTCTCCCCGTTCATTAAGAGCCTCCCTATTCTCTTTTTTTGTAAGTTATATAAGGATATTTATATTATCAAAAAACTGCTAGTACATTGATATCTTTGGTTTGCCAAAAATTCCTTGGGATCCTCTAAACCAGAATATTGAACAACCAATGTTGGCTTGATCCTAATATTATCCAAATAAGACAATAGGAAAAACTTAGTAGCTGACATATTATGTAGCCCAGTGGAAAATACATACATGGGTTCTTGATGGGCTAAGGCAAAACTGTAGACACATAGTAGGGATCAACATAGAGACATAGTAAAGATAGACAGATGAAAACTAAAAACATAAACCAAGTGCCATAAAAGATTGTTAATCCAATATAATGACTAGAGAAAGAGCATTGGAGTTTCCTTGGGATGAACCCTTTGCAAGTGCATTGATCACAACTAGTGTGTGGGGCTGTGAGTTAGCGATTTCGGAGGGGGTGAAGGGTAACACAACAACCAACTCAAATGATGGGCATGTCATTGTGTTATATAAAAAGAGTACGAAAACCATGGACGGGTGCAACACTGAACCAGACTACCAAAACCAAACAAACAGACAAACATGAAAAGCTCAAAGAACTGAAATATATCAACTAAACTTCATCGAAATCGTCGTGCACCAGTGTTTCTGAGCCGCAATGGAGAATAGGTATGAGGGGGTTACCAGAGCTAAAGACATCATAGAAAATCCGCCACCCTGGAGCAAGGTCCCTCTCTTTATAGAAATAACCAATAACCTATGGATGACAAAATCCAAAAATACCTCCCAAACTCTAGAGAAGCCAAGGAGGACAGGTGTGCTTGTTGGCACACATATTAATATCCTCAAGAGCCTCCCTAGTCAATTTAATGTTGTTTTTGTACCTTGTACATTTTTCCATATGAAGTCACTTTATAAACATAAAGTAACTTTAATAATATAAAGTACCATGTATTTTTTATCATAAAGTGACTTTAATATTATAAAGTACTAAGTACCTTTTGAACCTCATAAAGTGATTAATAGTCACATGAACTTAACAAGGACGCATAGCTAGTGTTTCCTACCGCTTAGTTTAATCACTGAAATTTGAAAAATATGAACCAGTGCTCACATTTTAACAAGGTCTATAGACGCTTAGTTTAATTATAATTAAATTAAAGTATAAAACAATAAAGATACACTCGCACCAAGACAAAACAAAAAATGTGTTCTAAAACTAACCATTTATGATATTTTTTAAATATAGTAGAAATTATGAGAATATATGATTATTATACAAATAATATGATAATGTATTTTTCAAAAATATATATACATAAAAATATTATATATTGCATTAATAAATAAAATATAAAAAATACATAAACCTATAAATCCTAACATACAAATCCCATGAAAATTATTTTGAAGTTAAATCTGAATAAACTTGTAAGAATAAACCTATAATTTTTTTAATTAGGTTTTTTATGTTCGGCTTTATTACATTGGTATTATGTTTGGAGAAGTTAAATCTAAATGAAACCCCGTCAGAATAATTAGTCTAGTCGAACACCTACCATAATTCAATTATTCAAGTCGGAATGGTTGGCAATAGGAATGTTCCAAGCGATTGTCACTTGAAGTTGTTATGATGCAGGGGCATTAGGCTCAAGAAATACTTTGTATTTTTATAAGACATAGGGGGGTCTTATGTTTCAAAATTCTCATGTAATTATTAGTATTCTGAATAAAATAGTGAGGAATTGTAAATGTTCTCGGACCATTAGAGAACATGAGGGGAAGTTGATTAAGGTAGGAATGTGAAGAGTCAGTTTCAGTTATTTTAGGGATTGAGTCTAAATTTAGGATGTTGAGAATTCCAAGAGTCTTGGGTGAGCTGTTAGGGAAACTGAATTGATTCCTTAGTATTTTGTATAAATGTAAGCCTACAGGCAGATAGAGGGAGAAGATATTCATAGCTGTGCAGAGGCAGAGTAGTGAGGGTAGAAGGGCCATCAAATTGAAGATCAGGCCACAGAGGAAGTGAGTTCTTGTAATTAATTGAGTTTAATTATACAGAAGAATTCGGGGTCAATTTGATTCTTGTTTGAGGCTGCGTGTGTTTGAGTTTGACTTGCAATTTGGGTGAATCGATCACTGAAAGGATCGATTCCTGTAGGGCTTTTAATTGCATGTCTCAATTTATATATGGCAAGTTAGATGCATTCTGAAATGAATCGAATTTATGAATTCACTGTATGGCTAAGAGAGGGTTTGATTCCTTTTTCCTGAGTTATTATATTGTGGAAGGATTTGGATTATTACTCTTTGCGTGAAGAACCATTTTTTGTTCTTTCGAGCTTCCTTGAGTCATATGTTTTATATAAGTCTCTGTATGAACTAATCGCACACTAATACTGTATGAAGAGGTTCTGGTTAATTCAGAAATATGTTATGAATTTGGTAGGACTCTGTGTAAGAGATTGTTGAGTTCGATTCGTGTAATAGACATCGGTTTTTCCAAGCCCACGATAAAGTAATCAATGGAGAATGTAATCATGTGTGAAGGGTGATAGAAGTCGATGATGTTGTGACCTCTTGGATGAGGGCACAGATAAGATCTCTGGTTGTTGAATGCGCATTTGAAACTCTGTTTGGATAGTCTGATTCAACACAAGCGGAATTTATAATTTGCAATTGAGTATGTTAATATGGCATTGATTCTCTGATTGTGTAAACAAATATCCACTGAGATCTGCAGCAGTAAGACGGAGAAGGGTGGTTTTGATAGGAGCGGAGTCCTGAATCGAACGCAGTCCAACTCGTTTGACGCTGAGCAGGTTTGAAATGGAAATCTAGTGAACCCTTGCTGAACATGGTCAAAGTTAAGGGCGGTTTCAAGATTAAGCGATGAAGTAGGAGTGTAGATCGAACGATAGGAGCAAAGGCCGAGGCTTTTAAAACCCTGTCCAACCCTTTGAGCAATGACTGCAAAATAGATATGGGGTCGCTCAAGAATGGTGAGGAACAAAATAAAACTGTATGTTGATCGGTCTGAAGCCATGAGTGGATCGATAGAACAGAACCAGGTGTGTTCACTGATGCGAGTAGAACTGTGGACAAACCGTAAACTAGAATGAATATCGCATTGTTGAACCTGTGAGAAAGAGGTTGGAACCGTGATTGATGGAATGTTGAGGCGGTTTTGATGAGAGTAAACCGGTGGTATCGTCTGGCTATTTAAGTGGTAAGACGTTTTGTCTTTTGGAACGCAATATGGGTCTTTGATTGACACGTAAAGTGGAGGTGGTTTCCAAAAACCACAAATATCGTTTAACTTTGGGGAAGCAAGGAATGTTCAAGTATGTAACGCGATTGTTGTCCAATCGTAGAGGCAAAAGATCCAAGGGTCTTCGCCCGGGAAAGCTGCGGGCTTGTTAACTCACGGCTAGCGTTCTTTTATTTGGGAAGTACGCATCAATTATTGAATGTGTGGGACCCAACGAATTCATATGTTTGTTGGTGTCTTATATAAATTCAAAGGGTTATTGTAATGGTTATAGTATTTGAGACCATCACCGTGGAGGGCGTAATATAGTTTAATATATTATGAGTTGATTAGCCATGGAGCTATATTAAAATTTGGGTCTTGAACAAGGTTATATATTGTGCATTCAGATTTCATAAAAGTCCGAAGATTTTTGGGAGTTACTTACAAAATCGAATATTTATTCGATTGAATGAAATGAGCAATACCTGTAGTCCATAACCACAGGGTATTGAAGGAAGATGAACTCCGAAGACTTAAGGTAGCAAGAAGTTTGTCTTGCTGAAGAGAAAATCATTGATGATTTCCTAAGCTATTGGACAAGTCCAGATCAGCTGGATGATGTAAAGCCTTGTGTTTTTTAATCTGACAATTGTGAGGTGATGACAGGTTCCACAGAAGAAGAGGATCAGTCTGAGGCACTGATAAACGAAGCAACCGAGACTAAAAATTCTTGTGGTTTTAAAACTAAAGAGTTGTGTATGTTTGCAGGTACATCACAGGGAGATGAACAAGCTTTGAAGTTTGTTGAGGAGGAGAAATTGAATCTGAAATCTGCTCAGATCAATGCTGAGATAGTAAGATCTCAAGAGGACTTGAAGACAAAGGAGTCTAATGAGAATATTGAGGCAAGAGATGAAGGACCATCTGATGGTTGGTCAAGAACAAGTGGAGGCGTAAACGGTTGTGTAAGATTCCCAAAGTCTACTTCAATTGAAATTGTTGAATTGTATAGAAGGTTGGATTTTCAAAGAAGAGAATTGAAGAAACAGAATGCACAGGATAAGTTGTTGAGGAAGCAGGGCAGGAAGGTCTTCATGAATAGATTTCATGAAGCAGATGATGCAAAGAAGGAGAGACTAGCTGACAATCTCATGGAGGATGCAAATCAGCATACTGATGTGCTGACAAAGGAATTGGGAGGAAACTCATAACAACATACTGATGTGTTTTCAGGGGAGGAAGAGGTATTGAGACCTTGTAATTTTAGTGTTGAAGGCTCATGCGGTAATCATGCAAGGAAGGAAGAACAGCAAATGGAAATTGTCCGGAAAGTTAATAAGAAGAAAACTATGTTAGCTGAAAACATAGTGAAGGATCATCATTTTAACATGGTGATTGGAACAGTGGAGATAACTCTAGACGCTGAAGAGAAAGATAGTGAAGATTTTCTGAGTCTTGAAGAAGACTTGGAACTGCAGAAAGAGGAGTTGGTGACTAGATCATCAATTGAGACCATGGGGTCTTGTGATTTTAAAATTGACAATTTGTTTATGTTCACAGGTTATGCAGAAGACAATCCATCGCTTGGAATTGTCTTGAGAGAAGAGGAATTGTTGCAGGAAGAAGGTGAGACAGTCATGTCTCATATGCAGAGACTTGTTACTATTGGTGACAGGGAAGAATTGGCTTGTCTGATGCGCCAAGAGCAGACTGTGGGGCAAATTTTTAAAACTGACACAGTGATGAAGAATTGGAATTCTATTCTGGTAGAGGATGAGGATACAAGTGTTATATCTTGCCAGCGGCATGAATAATAACTCATAAAGTCACCCACTAAAAAAGTGTCTCATGTGTTTTCCTAGGCCAAAGGCAAAAAGCATTAGGAAACACTTCCTTGGTACCATTTTTCTCAACATTGAGCACAAGAACTGGAGCATTGTTGGAGAGGTTAGGGGTACGTTGCATGACCAAGGGCTACATATGTTTCTTTGGGAAGGGGCATGACACAGTGCATTCTTTTACAAATAGGAGTCCACACAGAGTGTTAGGCATAGTCACACCGGAGGAGGCTTTCATAGGCAAGAAGCCTGACATGCCTCACTCACGGATCTTTGGTAGCCTCGTTTACTGCCATGTGTCTTTTGATAATTGAAAGAAGTTAGCGCCCATAGAAAAGATGGGAATTTTTGTGGGCTACAATGAGACATCTAAGGCATACATGGTGTATATTCTAGCACTCAAGAAGACAATGATTAGACGTGATGTAAAGTCCGAGGAAGAGAGGGCTCTCGGGAAGTCCTTGGAGCGTGAACAGGGTATAGCACGGGAAGAGCAGCAAGCTCCCAAGCAGGGGGCTCAACCAACTCCTCAAAATTCATCACAACCAGTTGTTGAGCAAGCCAAGCAGCATGTAGATGAGGAGAGAGCACAAGGCTAGGAGGAGAGAGTAGAGTTAGAGGGCCCCACTCATCCAATGACTCGCAATACAAGGAGAGGATGAACCAGGTGGGAAGATCAGTTGATTAGGGAGGCTCAGGTGAGAGTTGGAGCTCCTAGTTCCACATTCAGACAATGTAAACAACCACAGAGATATATTAGGTACATGGCACTTATGACTAAGGTGATAGACTCAGAGACTTCTTGTTATAAAGAAACAACTTCTCAGTAGGCATGGTGAGATGCCATGGAGGAATATTCCTCTATCATGCAGAATGACGTCTAGGAAATTGTGCCAAGACCAGTTGGCAAGTCATTGGTTGGTTAACATTGTGGGTCTACAAGATTAAGCATGCAGTCGATGTGAGTGTGGAGAAGTGTATAATTAGATTTGTGGCCAAAGGGTTCTCTCAGGTCAAAGGGATAGACTATGATGAGACATTCGCACTAGTGGCCCAATATTTGTCCAATAGTACTATTCTAGCTATTGCAGCACAGATGGGGTGGAAGATCCACCAAATGGACGTG
Source organism: Pinus albicaulis (assembly GCA_034641835.2). NCBI lineage: Eukaryota > Viridiplantae > Streptophyta > Pinopsida > Pinales > Pinaceae > Pinus > Pinus albicaulis. The sequence goes on from CM076582.1 coordinate 426,806,785, forward strand.
AATATCACCTTCCTTAACGGAGTTGTTAAGGAATACATATATGTTGAGCAGCCTCAGGCGTTTGATATTTTTAGCAGATACATGCATTTGTGCGGGCTAAAGAGAGCTCTTTAACGACTCAAGCAGGAACTGAGGGCATGATATGCCTGAATAGACAACTACTTTCTTGGATTGGGCTTCACGAAGAGTGAAAAGGGATCTTGCAGAAGAGTTTGAGATGGAGGATATAGGGTTGATGCATTATTTCCTTGGGTTGGAGGTTTGGCAAGGTGATGGGGAGATATTCTTGGGACAGGTCAAGTACGCGCAGGAGATTCTCAAGAGATTCCACATGCAGGATTGCAAGCCCATCACCACGCCCCTAGTTACAAACTAGAGGAAGGTGGACGCTACCAGAGGTGATCAAGTGGATCCCACTCTCTATAGGCAGCTCATGGGATCGTTTATGTATCTAGTGAACACACAACCATATATTTGTTTTGTAGTCAACCAGTTGAGCTAGTTTATGGTTGAGCCGACCAGAGTGTGTTGGGTTGTTGCTAAGCACGTGTTGAGGTATCTCAGTGGCACAAAAAATCATTGGTTATTGTACAGGAAAGTTGATGGAGTGAATCTTTAGGGATTCATGGATGTAGATTGGGCAGGGGGTTCAACAAACAAGAAGAGCACTTCAAGTTGTACCTTCAGTGTTGGTTCAATGGACATCTCCTAGTTTAACAGGAACCAGACATCAATAGCACTATGCTCAGTTTAGGCCAAGTATATGGCTTCCATCTTGGCAGCTTGCAAGGCCATATGGTTAAGGAAACTACTTGTTAGGTTATTCAGTCAGGGATTGGATCCCATGGTCATAAACTGTGATAATCAAAGTTGCATCAAGCTCTATGAAAATCCAGTGTTTCATGACTACTCCAAGCACATCAAGATCAAGTACCACCATATCAAAGATTGTGTTCAGAGGGGTAAAGTTAGACTTCAGTACGTACCTACATAGGAGTAGACAATAGTTATCTTAATTAAGGCATTAGCAAAGGGAATATTTGTCTAATTCATAGATCAACTGCGTGTAGTACGGAACACCTTCCTCTCTAAGAGGGAGTGTTAATTGAAGTTAGAGATGGAATGATTCTACTAAATTTAGAAGTGCACTAAATTTGGTAGAGGGACCCATGAGTGGAGCTAGGCAAAATTTACTTTTTCTTATTTTGACTAAGGAAAATTCTGATTTTCCTATAGTCAAAACAAGAATCGATCTGTCATCCATTGAGTTTCAATCTCAGTCGTTCATGGAAAATGGAAGGCTCAACAAAGAAGGGTTTCTAGTTCAGTGCATTAGAGCACAAACAGAGTCTGAATAGCCTCAGTGATTTGTTCTTAGTTTCCAGGGTCGAATTAGCCTACACAAGAGAGCCAAATAGCCTATACGAGTCCATACAGCTACATACACAGAGGTTGAATTGATTAGAAAGATGCAAAACAATGTGTTTAGGGTCATCGAATTGAAGGGGAATTTTTACCAGTATTTGTAATTAATTTCTGAGAATTTTTTTTTTAGCAAAATAATAAAAACACACAACTTGGAATGTTTTCCCTAACTGGGGTTTTCTAGGTGATTTCTGGTGTATTTTTTTATTGTGTGTTTTTGTCTTCGTGAATTTATTTTTCATTGCTATTATTTGTTAGAATACTCAACATATTTAGTGAAAGTGTTTGGAGTTTAGTTTTCAGTTTCTTCGTCACAGAATTTATACTAAATTAATAATTGAGTACTAGAAAGCTAATAGTTCATTGAGAGATCATTTTACTTTATTAGGCATGATATGCATGGATACTCTCTAGGACAAGTGGTTATATGAGAGGCAGTTGAACTCAAGCTATAATTGGATTTTGATTTCTTTACATCCCTTGCCATTCTTTTCCATTTTAACATTTGGGTCGTGCTTTTTCTTTACTTACAGTTGCATCAACCTCGAGTATTTCCATCACCCCCTTCTCATAGGACAAAGCCAATAGGGAATGAATACAAACAACTTACAACAATCAATCAAAATATGGGATAGCAAAATTAGGGGAATGATTACATGCGTTAGGAATGGATAACGTGGAATACTACCACCATCAGAGCCTCATATTTGTGCCCCTCCTAAACAATGAAAGAAAGACCATATGGAAGGCCACACTAGACTAGGGGAAAATGATAAGTAGCAAGGTGAAGCAACAGAACAAGTACACAACCAATAGTGATCTATAATCCAATTTAAAACCAATGATCCATACTAGAATGCCTTAAACATTAAATGAAATCACTTCAATGTAAAAATGGTTAATGTACCTCATAATATATGGCCCACTTTCATCGGACGAGTAAGCTACACCAACGAGTGTATTGGTTGGGGAATGGGTAAGAGAGATCTGAGGTTGTTTGTTTGTGGATAAAAGTATGGGTTGTTGGCTGGCAAGCTACATCATAGGAGAAAAAATTTATCCTAGGATTACTCGTGTATGCGGAGGGATAATAAGCACATTACTCCCTTATGGGGAATGCCACCCCACCTCATAATTTGTGTATAAATGCACACCTCATGAGTCTTTAGTTATACCATCTAGATTCATTAGTGATTGATTATTTTGCCTAAGGGCAAACATATCTTTTGTTGCCTTATTCATGGGTCACTTCTCTTCTTCATGTGATATTTTTGTTCCAAGTTTATGCTAGATTAAAGTTTGCTCTAAAGTGTTCATCGTAGATCCATAGTCACTTAATCATCCCAACATGGTTTCCAAGATAGCCTTAAAACTTCCTTCTCTATCCATTATTGCTTTCGAGACGTTCCAATTTGAAGTTGGGATTTTTCAGCACTCCTAATGGGAAAGCCACAATTTTCTAGGGATTTTTTAGCTCTCTTTCGCTAGTTCCATCCTCCTCTAATAGTTTTTGGTCTTTTTAGTGAATTTAAGGGTATCTTTTGTAGGGTTGTGCCCATTTTAGGTCAACGCTTTCCTTATATCCTTTGTTCAACCGAACATTCTAGTTTTTAAGGCTATTTCAAATTTGAAGCTAGGGTTTTTTCAATGATGTTTTGGGACCACGTCATTTAAGCGTTTTTTACCCTCTCGACCACAAGTACCCTCCTAATTCTTGTGTTTTTTGTTTTCCCTAACAAATTGAGGGATTCCTTTTTACACATCAATGTTCTTCTAAGGTAGTGCAACCTATCTTTTTTTCTATTTCCACCAAATTCAGTGCTATCTTTTTTTGCAACAACGTTGGTATTGTGTGGTTTTCTCCTGCCCTTCACAATTTTTCCTAAGTATTTTGTAGGTGGCACTATCATCGCAAAATTGGGACCTCTGAACATCTTCATTAGGACCTCTAAGGGGTGGGGTGGGGGGAAGAGTGCGCAACTTCTCATATTTGATCCAAGGGATTACTTCGCTACAAATTTTTGGACCTCTAGGGGTTGGGGGGCAACTTCTCATATTTGATCCAAAGGATTGCTTGGCAGCAAAATTTATGGGTTATTCAACTAGTGGTGTTTACGTTAAGGGTTGTGGAACTGGGATTTTTGTATGAGCTTGCATTGTAGGGTTTCAACCCTGTTTTGGCTCCTTAAGGTTTCAACCCTGTTTTGGCTCCTTAACAAGTTTTCTCAGGGTCTCCATAAAGACTTAATTTTGTTAAATTTGTTGGATTATTTCTTTAACACATGTATGGTGGTGTAATTTGTAGATCAAGTTTATCAAATTCAAAAGATGATATTCTTGGTATTGAATCCAACCCAAATAATTTGGAAACATCCTTTGTATTTCAACAATTGGAACCTCTCTATTGGATGTTAAAGTCAGTGATGTGAGGCCTACTTCTCAACTTCTAGTGGTGACTCATAGTGACTCTTAACAAGACTATGCCTACTTGTTTGTAAAGGGAGACCCCTCTCAATGCCTTTGATGCAACTTCCATTCCCAAGTCCATAGGGTCTGTCCCATTATTTAATTCACGACTTCATAGATTTCAATGTTTTTCAACGGATCAAGTCAATTGTGTGTATCTTTGTATTCCACGCTACGTTATTCGTCCTTATCAAACATACTATATGGACAATTTTTCAACATCTCACGTGAATCTTGTCCTTCCCCACTGTGATCTTAATTTCTCCGGGATGTACTTTCAATGGTTATGCCATTTTCATCCACAATGTGTGCTCCTTGGCGCTCTTTGGATTTACCAACATACTTCAATGGTATTAATATGGTGTTTTGGAGAGGTTTCATTTCTTTTATGGTATGTATTTAGTGTTAAAGAGAAAAGGTATGATCTAATGCTTTCTCTTCTCAACCCCCTGTCCACATTTAAGAAGGATGTTGTGCTTAAGGCCAACCCAATGTTGATTTAAGTATTCATTAACCCCCTCACTTCTTCTCAATTAGGGATGACCATGTTTTTGAGTTAGTTATCCACACACCAACTCTCTTGTTTTCCCACTGCCTATTGTTTGCATAGGAATTTACCCTTTCGAGAGGTGAAAAACTTGGTAGATCTAGTATGGAAAATCTCAATGCAACATCTAAAAGAATTTACCCTTTAATATTGCAAATAAACCCTTCCTCTGTTTAGGTTGTTGCTTGCCAACCACAGGGGGTGTCCCTAACCTCACATGTAATATTTTCCCTATAAATCTGCAAAAGAAACACACATAACAAGCATGCAAAAGTTTGATTTGACCAACAATCAAGCATACAAAGTAGTTCTTAAATAATTTGTAGATAAAGTAGTGGAATTATCTCTACTTGCTTTTAACAAATGAAGAAAAAATAAAAATGAAGAGCTACAAATGGCAGATTTCTACCAAAAAAAGGGCTTATGACCTCTAAACTATTGCACAAATGATCATCAAAATGCAAACAAACTCAAAGACACAAATTAGATCAAAATCGAGCTTCATCCTACAAAAGCCAAGAGGCTAGCTCCATAAAGAAAACATTTACAAAACCAAGACAATGATGTTCTTGCACAAGAGAATAGAAGCTAGAAGAGAGGAGAGAGAGAGTAATCCATTGCTACCAAAGAGCATCCAACCCTGAGCTAATAGCCAGCACCTGTTTTTAATGACCCTCACACCCTATGCGCACTGGAGAATAAGGTCAAATTCCTTGTGCAAAGAATATCAATGTGCATTTGTATTCTATGTGGAGTCAACACACTGTCCAACTGCAGTTAAATTGGATAGAGAGGAATGAAGTGGCTAATGCTTGTGTGTAATTAAATTAACCCTGAGTTGTCATGAGATGAAGCATTCTCAAGTGCAATATGAGTGGAAGCAAGCTACATGAGAAGAATCAATACGCATTGGTTTACTAGCGAATCGCTTAAGTGACGTTTAATTTGGATAGATTTGAAGTAAATAAAAAAGGGAGGGAGAGAGATTAGTGTGCATGGGTACAAGTAGAAATGTGCATAAGTTGACTAAAGAGAGAGTGGAGTGAGGTGGCCATGTGTATGTATGGGAGCAAAGAAAGGACTTGAGTCAGTTTAAGTGAATATAGGAAGAAGTGGAGGATAGAAGATGGCATGCTCGCTAAGAGAGTAAGAGAGGTTTTAAGTAAATGTGAACTAGACAAGGAAACTAATGCACAATAGTCTTCTTGAGTTGAAACTCTCATCTTGTATTCAAGCTTCATTTTGACTCGCACTCTCTCAAGTGAATCTGTGTTGGGGTATTTATACACCCACACCCCTATTGTATTTGAGTTTTCTTAGTTGTGTTTAAGCTCTCAAAGTATATTTGAGATTTTTTCTTAGTTTTGCACTCTCAAGTGTATGTGTGTTCGGATTCACAGATCCACTCCCCCACTAATTTTAAGCGTTCCCAGTGGTGTTTCAGCTCTTTTAGATATATGGAGTTGGATCTTCCTACTCTCATTCCATCAATGTCTAATCTTATTATAGTTGGATGTTTCACCTCCTTTCTTAGAAGATGCTCCTCGTGATACTTCTTCAAATGGATAAATCAAGGACACTAGTCTTTCACTATATATGCACTATAGTTGGGATATGTCTTCCAACACTCCATTTAATGCACTAGTCTTTCAATAGATATGTATTATAGTTGGGATATGTTTTCCAACACTTCTTCATTAAATGCACTAGTCTTTTACTAGATATGCACTATGCTTGGGATATGTCTTCCAACGCTCCATTGAATGCACTATTCTTTCACTAAATATGCACTATAGTTGAGATATGTCTTTCAACACTCCTCCATTGAATGAATATGTCATTAGTGGTATTTTCAAGCAAATGAGTAGTTTGGTGGCAGCATTCATCTAGCAAATTATTGGGTCCACTTTTGTGTCGAGTCCGGTCATCACAAACTCACTTTCTCTTTTTCCAACAATGGTTAACTCTTCATTGAGTTGAGTATGCCCACTTGTATTCCTTCTCTCTCGTACGCCTCTTTATGACACTTCTTTATTGAACGGATAGATCAGGATCACACTCCCGAGATGATGAGCAAGTCAATGGAATATTTATAACCCTTCCACATTTGCATTAAGGCCATCACAAGCCCACCATTATATTACAACTACGGTTGTGCCTCCATTGAGATGTATATGTCCACTCCTTTTGTACTTTATCATCTTTCTCCATTGTCCCATGCTTAAAGAAGGGCAAATGTTAAAATGAAAGTAATATTCTTGTGGTTACTTGGCGCCATGGCTAAGCACCTTCATTGTATTACTAGGTTACAGTTTAATAGTCAACCTAGTCAAAAAAAAATTATATGATTCTAGGTGGCTAAGGTCGACTTAGGTATTTATAAGAGCCCATAACACCCTTATGGGGTAAGGCACCCCACTTCATAAGTTGTGTATAAAAACACAATGAGTCTCTTGTTTCATCATCATCATGGATTATTTAATGATTTGACTTCCTCTACCAAAGGATGCCATATCCCTTGCCCTCTTGTTTGTTGATTCATTTCTCTTATTTTTGTGATATTTCTATTCAAGAAGATTTATGTTAGTCCCAACATGAATCTCGATCAAACCCAACCATTTAGAGTGGAGACCCAGAGACTTGGTGACTCGTGAATCTACCCATCAAGTCCTATAACTATGGCAGGAAAAATAGCGACATTTGAATAAATATACAAATTTATATAAGAAAGTATACATATCATAAGAATATGAAAGTATACTTTTGAATAAACTTACAAATAAATCCAATATGGAAGTATACATATCATAATTATTAAAAATATGGATTTTGTTCTAAATTTAAAATGAATTTCAGCCTACTGAACACGTAATAAATTAATTAATTAATTTAAAAAAAACAAACAAACAAACAAAAAAGCACACACATTAGAAAAAAAACATTATTTAAAACATTGGTTGTTTAGTTTAAATTTATATCCATTTTAGGGTGTTTTATTAATATTTTTGAGGTTTTGGTAAAAAGAAAATAAGTCTACCCATAGACAGGTATAGAAGGCATGGAGTATATTATCAAAGACAATAAAAGAATATGTTGAGCATAAGTATCGGTACTGTACAGAAAATTCATCAAATTCATCGGTACTGTTCCCAAATTTCCTCAAAGCAAAGGCCAATACAGTCGAATCTTGCTACTATGATTGTACATACCATCAACTAATGACAATGATTGTACGTGCCATCAACAATTTTCCACAAAGCGAAGGCCAATACAGCCGAACCTTGCTACAATGACTGTACATACCATCAACTAAAGACAATGAATGTACGTGCCATCAACTAATGACAAGGTTGACAGTTTCCATGCTACCTCAATTCCTTTACTATTTATAGGGCTGTGACATACCACATTAGATCCACAAAGTAACAAATACAAATGAAAATTCCTTTTTCAACCCCTGTGTAAGACAATGAATGTACGTGCCATCAACTAATGACAAGGTTGACAGTTTCCATGCTACCTCAATTCCTTTACCATTTATAGGGCTGTGACATACCACATTAGATCCACAAAGTAACAAATACAAATGAAAATTCGGTTTTTAACTGCTGTATAGGCATGTTTAAAATCAACAAATAGCCTAAACCAGCCTAGATCCATTTTAACTCTGGATCTAACAAGCGCCGAGAGGGGTCAAATCTCTTCACTCTAAAAAAGATTTGCACCTTAGGAAATTTGATCCCTCTCAGCGCTGGGTAAATCCGGATCAAATCTCTTCACTCTAAAAGAGATTTGCACCTCAGGAAATTTGATCCCTCTCAGCGCTTGGTAGATCCGAAGTTAAGATAGATCTAGGCTATGTGTGTGTTACATAAAAATACCATTAGCAAAACCATGGGTTGTCAAAACCTGGAGCCCAAAAACACCCCATGGTAAATTGACTATTTAAACTCAATTTTATTTTAATTATTATTTTTTATTTCTTTTATTTTTATTTTTATGTAATTTGACCAAGTCAAAATGTTTACAAAACAGGACAGTACAATACATGACATTACAATATTTCTTCAATACTGGGTTGGAGAGCACCTCTCGACGCAAACAAAAAATAAATTTCACAAGCACCCTCAATACTTCCTCTAACTTGCAAGTAATACCGCTTCTCAAGTAATCTCTTTACCCAAATAATAGTTGGCATTAGAGCAGAGAAGGAACAAAGAAGTTTCCGAATGTACAGTCACATGTCCTCACTCTCATAAATTGGGACATGCAATCAAACTACTCTAAGACGAAGTGATGCAGATAAAATAGCTCATAGAAAAAACAATGAGCTGATCATAACGATACAAGGAGATAGGTATTTTCAAACCGTTATGCAGATGCAGCTGTGGCAGGACAACAACAAAAAAATTATGACTTTACAACTCTTCTGTTGCAACAAGGAAAAAAGGAAGAGAAGAAAGGATATCATCAATTGCTAATGATAGAAAAAATATCATATTTTTAATGCCGTGGGAATTTCAGCTTCCAAATCAGCATCTAGGAGATTTCTGACATGTCCAAATACTCGTGGAAGAAATTTTGAATTCAGGTTAGTGATATGTAGTTTGTTGTCGAGCTGCATCCTCGTATTCAACCTAATACAAAAGTATATATCACATTAGCATCCGCTTTTATTTCTTAAAAGCTTAAAACATGCATGGTTTCAAGTTTAACACAGTCAAAAATTAAACTACTTTGGAATATATAACACGGAGGAATTAAAAACATAACCTACATATAACAAGAAACATTAAATAAATCATTTGAACTAAAGACGTAATATTCCAAATATAAGATCCCCACCAGCTCTGACTTCACATGATTGAGTCGTTAATGGAAATTAGAGTATAATATTGTACTTTCATATAAAGACAAAATAGAACAAGCCTTCGTTGGTCGACCTTTAGGCTTGGTAGTTGGATGATACGTGAGCATTAGATGTAGTCAGTAGGATGAGCGAAACAAAATGTGTGAGAGCCAACTGTTCTAAAGAAACTACTAGTTATCCAGTCCAACAGTTGACTTTGAATGTAAAGGAAGAAAGCGATTAATCTGCAAGTGGTGTAATGTTCATGTGATTGATTGTGCTTTGTTGTAATGTTTCCTTTGTTGTTATTCAATAGTTAAAAAATGCAATAAACATTGGTTTTGTTTCCTAAAGTATATGGGCCAGCCAGCAGAAGGCATAACGAGAATATGGGCAAACTGTGGGGAATAATGTAACTTGTAACAACTGGCATTTAGGAAGGAACCCAAAGAAATCATAGGCAAAGAAAATTGAAGAGAAAAAGAGCTGTTTTTGTAGCCTCGTGGTGAGCTGATGTTAAAAGGAATTTACCTAAACAGTAAAGACAGATAAGTAGCCCAGTGAAACACGCGCCAGACATGCATATCATTGGGCATAAAAAATAGAGAATGAGGAAGTCGATAGCCACAGAATCTCATCAAAGATGATCAGGAATTTTTTTGAGATCACAAAGCTTAGAAATCAAGTGTAATTCTATGCTTATTATACACCCATGTTCTCAATGCAACTTGGGAGGTCCACACCCAACACACAGGAGCTTTTTTATCACCACAGTATATATCAGCGTGCAATTTCCCTTATAGCAATCCCAGTGACACACGGCACTCTCCAAATCATCCCCCGCCCAATGAAAAAGCACACAATAATGCTGTTCATAAAAGGGGGTTAAGTGTAATCTCCTAATTTAGTATTTCTATTTTATAAATGGACCATGTTGTAATATTATGTCCGTATTTCGCATATGCACAAAGTCTCACGGACCTTATAAAAAAGGAACATTATTATGTAAATACTGTACATACTATGTCATTGTAAGATCATGTAAAGATTCCTATTAGGGAGCTCAGAGCCAAGGCCCTGTGAGTGACTGTGATCAATTACATAAGAACATTTGACATCCTTAGCAAGAAGTTGGGTCGATACGAGTTTGTATTTTGGGAGAAGCAATTGTTTTCAATATGAACACTAAGGAAGGGAAATGGACTTAGGATAATAATCATATTACAAGATTAGATAATAAAGTGACTTTATTTGTCATTAAGTCACATAAAATAATATTAAACAAAATTAGGAGAAATAAAGGGTTACTTAGTTTTAAGTTATGTAATAATATGATAGGTGCTTGTCTCTCTCAGTACTTTTATGTATTGCATTATTACATGCATTGAATATTGAGGTGAATCATTACATTCCAATATTAAAGAAGTTTTCTCAAGTACTGTCCCCTACAAGACATTGAGTTGGAGGAGCTCCTTACCTTTCATTGTCATGTCTACCATGAGATCAAGGGGGGTTTCATTGTCTTATAGAGAGTTGGGAGGATCCCTTGCTACATTATTTTGATACTCAAACCAAAGCTTTCTAACTCTCTTCCTGAGCAAAGAACAGGGATACTAGAGACAGAGTTTATAGTGTCCACCAAAGAAAAAACCTATCAATAAAATCACTCCCTTCCCTCTATATTGACTATAGATGACTACAAAAGGCGTGTACAGTCCCGAGAGACTTTCGATTCCAGATTGGTGTGACCCACATTCCTCCTTGCAACTTGGACGTAGCAGACCTATCCCCACTAAGTTCTCAAGTTTACTCAAAACAAAGTGCAACTACTCGCTCCTTCCCCTTCTCAAGCACCCAGAGTTCCATCATCGGTTTCTTTCCAAGGCCCTAAGTGTTAGGAGTCCCAGTGGATAGTTGACTTCAACCAAGGATCATACCTCCCAGTTCCCTGAGCAGCCCAAGATTCGATCGAAAGGACACTATCAAACAATGTATCAACTACCTATTTGTGGTTGATGACTTGATTATGTGTAGTCTTCTTCCTCCCCTTGTATAGCTTCTAGCTCTAAAAATGCCTAGAGATGCTCCCTCATCCCTCCCCCTTTTAAGGTTTTCGTAGGGGGCAATTGGTCTTTTTTCATAATAATATTTTGTTTGTCACTGGCACTATAATTGTATTGATTCAAGTTACTATATTTCATCTATTTTAGTTTTATGAAGATTAGAGATAGCAATTGCTTTTGCACTCCCACTATATAATTACACTGGATTGTACCTTTGACTTCCATTGACCTATCATTATGGTCATTCATTGGACATTGATGACATTATCTTATCTCTACTTCCCAGTAAAACCACCTCTCTCCCAATAAATCATTAGCACTCCTTGTCCCTACACACCACCTCTCTTATGACATATCAAGCCAAAATTTAGTGCACTGCATAGTTGGACTTTTAGTATCTCATAAAGCGTCCAGCGGTACACAAAGAAGATCTCGGCAGCTGCTGAGAAGGTACAATACAGCAACTTTAATGACAATAATAGCAGCATACCCACCTTTCACAATTCCGTACAACAATGAATGAGGGCATATGAGCATTTATGGAAGAGAGAGAGAAGACAGCGCAAATATGCTTTTCAATATGCCCTCCTTCAGTGGTTCCATGCAATAGTGAATGAGGGCAAAGGAGCGTTTATGGAGGACAGAGAGATAGACTTCACATGCATGCCATCTTTAGTTTAGTTCCAATTTAGATGCTTTTTATATTCGGCAGTTCGTTTATATTTCTAAGTTTGCTTGAGTTAGTAGTTGCATGCAGACTTAGGTAGGGCACTTTGTACGTGGAAAGTTTCCAAGAATAGATGGGGCACAAATCCCTAGAAGAGAGATATGCATACATGCATACTTGCACTCTCCTTCAGTGGGTGCACCTTCCTAGGAATATTCTTTAATGTAGGACTAGGGCACTAATGCCAAGGCCAAAAATAGATATAGGGTTTAGGTTTATGGAAGTTAAGGTGGTGTTGTGTATGTTTCTAGATTCATTTTATTTTCTAATCTATAGGGTTTATTCATTTAGTTTTTAGGTAGGAAGTAATGGGTGAATAGTAGAGTTTAAAGCTCTCAATGTAATTCTTGTTTTAAAAAGTAACAAACATTGATGTGATTTGCGTTTTTGATCGGTGTACTTGCTACCACTTTCTTCAGTTTGATGTGTTTCAATCCATAGTAAAAATCAGATTGTAGTGTTGATAAAGATTGCAGTTTTATGTTTTCCTACATAGATAGGTTAGAAATCAACCTAACAATGTTACCATGTGCGAAATACTTTTAACATGGTTTGAGGTGTATTTGAAGGCTTCTAGAATTCCATATATAGAGAGAACAACCTTGAAGGAAACAGAGTTGCAAAGGGTTTCAAAAGGTGGTATGATTATTCTAAATTACTAACAAATGGATATTGGTATGGATCTAGATACAAATCCACCGGATTTTTGAGAAGTAAGATCCAGATACGATGGGGAAACACCACATACAAAAAATACAATAATATTTTTTTTAATTTTACAAAACATATCATAGTTAAAATAAAACCCATTCATCAATCATAACATTAGAACTGAAATCATTATATAATTTATAAATCCGACCACTAAAATCATGATGCATCATGCCTTATTCGAAAAGGATAACTGTAAAAACAAAATTGAGTATCTCAGCAATGATCACTCTACTGATACAATGAAGTAGAGTAGGTCTAACTACATATCCAGAAATGGGTTTACATCATTAACATCTGAATACTTCAACTGTACATCATGATCAACCTGTCATATTTCTTGAAATCTGCCTTAAAATCTTAAAATTCCTAGCTAATTACAACGGTAAATGAATGTCATACATTGTTATTATCATTATTATTATCCAATTTTAAGGTCACAGCCAAGCCAGACACCATATTAGTGTATGAGACCCCCTTGTTTGTGGGACAAGGGACCCACCTCCGCACAGCGATTTGACTGCTAATTCTACGAAGGCATACATATTCTACCCCCTCTGGTTTTGAACCTGTGACCTCTTAGTAGAAAACACATGCTATTTATCATTGTTTGAGAACATGATAAAATATATCATATTGTTCTAAAAGGAGTGTCCACCTGAATTTGGATGGGATTGATCTAATTAAATTATTTTTGAAACGACTGTCCTTTGTACACCAAGAAAACTGAAAATTAAGTGTGTACTATATACTATTATCTATGTATTGTCTGAAAGCTTTCCCAGAGCTTTCCCACTATACAACCTATAAGTTGCAGCCACAGGTAGTTAATAACTTACTTATACATCAATACAACCTACAGATTAATAATAAGTAATCTAAATATAAATATAAATATAAATAGAATATTTGTTGCTTATGGTTTCAAACAGGTGGCAAATACCCTTACAAAATTAAAAGAAATTTTAAAAAAAAAAAAAAAAATACTAAAACTCTAATGTTATTTGCTTGGGATCCAACATGTGAGGGCTGGCTGGCACAGGATCCATTCAAGCAGCATAAGACCCATTTCTGGGTTATAAGGATCTGTTTGCATGGATTTGGGTGGATCTATATCTGTATTCAGGTCTGAAACACAGATCTCTGGAACCAACATCAAGACCTTGTGGATTACGTAACACAGGAGATATGTCTAGGCTTCAGCGACTGAAGCAAATATGTGCCAATACCGAGAATATGAACTTGAGAATGGTTGTGGGGTGTGAAACCCTAGTTGTTCCAACGAGTGGATATTGAAGCTTATTTAGTGGAGCTACAGTGATGGCTATTTCCAGCGCACACGAGTCACCTTTTGGAGGGTGTCCCTAACTTTGTGTCATGAAAGTGGAAACTACATAACCTCTTAGAAGCAGAGTGAACCTTTGGTACATTGTACAGAAGGAGATCAAACCTCCTTTGGATCCCAAAGATGTGGCAGAGTACAACAATAATGCAGTGAACACAAAGCGAATCCTACTGGATTCCATGAAAGACCATGTAGTCCCTCATCTCGTTGAAATGAACACTGCCAAGGAGATGTATGATGCATTGAATCCCCATACAAGAGTGTCAATGTATCCAGGAAAATGCTATTGAGGAACAAGCTCACCACGACCTGCATGTCCATGTCAAACCTAGTAGCTAGCTCTCTAATGAAGTTAGCAGCATGTGAGACTATCTCGGTGCAGTTAGTGACGAAGTCAGTGATAATGAGCTTGTTCGGATTGCTCTATATAGCTTCAATTCATCATGGCAAAATTTGTCCAAGTCATCTGTGGTTGGGAGAAGTTATTTGACTAAAATCATTTGAGGGATGCTTTCATTACAGAGGAGATGAGACTAGAAAAAGTCTCGACCAATTACAAGGGTGAGGATGATAGATTAGACATATCCCTCATTAGTTAGGTAAGGGGTGTCGATTTCTAGTAGCATTTGCAAGGAGACTTGGACACATGTATTCCAGAATACCCAGAAAGCGTTTTGGGAAATTCCACAAGATGGGATTTTATTAAAATAATTAATTATTTTTAATGGGACCATAAGTCTAAACTTAGAGAAATAAATAACTGAAGTGTATTAATAGAACTGGGTATGAATCTTCTAGAAAGAAGATCAAGTCAAGTTAATCTTAGCCCTTGATTATGTTTTAATCTGGGTCATTGATTTCTCAACGAAAAGATTATAAAGACAACTTCGATGGGCATTTCAAAATCACATCGAGAGAGGATATAGAGATCGATTTCTCAAGTGAGCAGTGCAGAGCAGCGGAAGAGATCATCGAAGTGATTCTTGCAATGAGGGGAAGAGATAATTTTTGGTTGGAAAGATTTTTTCTGAGACAGGAATACATCGCAGAGAAGGCAGAGGAAGGACCAGAAGAGGCAGCGTAAGGGCTACGTTGGACAGCGCACAACCACGCAGAGGCAGCATTGAGCCTCTGACGAGATACGCTATTTTGTTGAGGGTCAAATCAAATCCAGTGTCGGGAGTCGAGGTGTGAGACCGAAGGGGCAGAGGATCGAGCATCCAGCCAGCAAAGAGATCAGCTGGAAGGAGTGATACAATCCCCAGCAGTTGTGACGCAGAAGGTTGCACAATGTTAATTTTTTATAACAATGGTATGTTCTATGCTTAGAGCAATTTACTTCAATCTTTTCTTATTAGCCCAATATCAATTTCCAGATTAGCAATCACATTAATATTGAGTTCATAAACAAATAACCAGAAGACAAGCCAAGACAAGAGGACACAATATTTGGCGGATGCTGGGGAAAAAGCCCAATGTGGAGAAAACCCTTTGATCAAATCTTCTTATTATTCTTCAAGAGTTCAGCAAAGAGAGAGTACCATATACAAAATTCACTTACCCAAAACTTCAGTCAAATAGCAGTCAACAAGATGCCCTAACCAGAAAGTCAACATTGGTCAAATCAGCAAGTTGACTTCACAAAAATAGCTCGGTCAACCTTAGTCAATGCAGCCTCCAACAATAGTCAAAGTCAACCCAAATTAATCTGAAAAAAGTCAGTCAAACTCGATCAACTGAAATTCAACATTGCAGTCAAAGTGTTGCAGTCAACGCTGGTCCAGAATTTCTCGAAATGTGTGTCAATGAATATAGCCTAAGGAGATCAGATTTCTACCTGAGAGAATGCGGCTTTTGGAAGAGGTTTGACCCAAAGTCAACGTTGGTCAACGCCCTGTATTTCAGCCCTAAAACAATCTGAAAATCTGCCTGCAATTTTGTCCTCCTTTGACACGTGTGAGGTAGAGAGAGATGCTCCAATATGCTTGTACGAACCAATGAGACTGAGATGATGAGGTGAGTGATGTCCAACATGAGGAATGAGTCTCTCTTATGTATATCCTTCAATGAGGGTGGAGACACATCCATTGGGGTTTATGAACCTACATTACATTTCTGGCCGACCTTGACAATTTGCACGTGTGAGAAAATAAATTCAAAATCCAACTTCTGCTCATCCAAACAAGATGATCTTTAGATCAATCTTGCACCTCTCGGAAAGAGGAATCCAACAAAAATATCATTTCCATCATATGAGTTGTCCAAAGTGGAGTTTGGCCCTAGTTGTCAATTTTAACACTCCCTCTCAACTAGGGAGAGCTCCACCCGTCAATCCATCTGTCAACCTGTGCAATCCTGTCATCCTATACCATCCTGTGTCATCTTGCCATCCCTATACTCTGCTCTATTGAACCATGAAGAAATAATCAAGAAGATTTAATCGAGAGTGAGTCACAAGACCTTGCCACTCTCCACTGACGTGAACTCAATCTAGAGGTAAAAACCTCAACCAGACTTTATCCCAGATCAAGTTGTTGGACACAACCCATCCTAGCATAGAGAGTACAGCAATACACAATGCATCCATTGGTAGTGATATGGTCTCTATCCTCATTTACCAAGTCATTGGCCATATGAGAGGTACTTCCCATGAGTCCCACTACATGGGTAGGATGTATGTGGGGCATAGATCAAGAGGGGGTGAACCAGCTCAATATCATAACAGTGGGCTATAGCACACCAATAAGGAAAGGCGAACCTCGCCCTATGGTTGCTTATAGCTCCAAGAAGCCACCCCAAGCCCCCAGGAGTTTCTAGAGCTCAAAGTCCAACTCAAACGGGACCCTCGTAGGGGGGTATGTCCACGAATCCAAGTTTCTCACAGAAGGTTAAGAATTTGACCTTCCCCAGGGGCTTCGTAAGAATATCTGCGACCTGCTCATCAATTCCAATGTGACGGAGCCTTAAGGCGCCTCGTTGTACCATATCTCAGACAGTGTTTTAAAAATCGGACTCAAGTTCCGAAACGGCCGAGGGTTGGCTCCGACTCCGACTCGGTCTTTATAAAAAATACATTAAATATTCATTTTTTATAAAAAAACATAATTTTAAAGATTTTCATTCATGTTTCCAAACACAAAGCATGAATATATCCATTATATCAAATTGCACCCAGTGCATTGTCCAATACATGATGATGATATAGAGATCAAAACAAAAAACATAACCAAGGAGGCTCTAAATGGCCTCTACAACAAAACATGAATAGTCACAACTGCCAGACATCTAACAAGACAATATCCTTTGCCTCAAACTCTGAACCAGAGGGGGAAACTGCTCACTCCTCCTCCTCTGAATCAACATCCTTAACTAGAATTGTAGCACGTTGAGCCTAAGATAGACGAGTTATGCGCCTCCATCCTGGCTGACTAGAGGAAGTGCCTGCGGCTGCAACTGGAGGACTTGGAGTTGGGACTGAGCTTGCTTCTAGTGGATCTGCATTGGCTCCAAATGATTTCTCTTCTTTGTGTGAATCGTCTCAAAGACAGACCAATTGCGCTCATGCCCAGAAGCACTGCAAGTTTGACTCAAAATGTGGATTGCAAATCTATGTAATTTAAGACAATGGCTTGGTCGGCTCGGTGTACGGCTCGGTCAACTCGGTTGGCTCGGTCAACTCAGTTGGCTCAATCGGCTCTGTCAACTCGGTCGGCTCGGTGTACAACTCGGCCAGATCGATCACAAACTGGCCTCCGAACCGGTTTTTCCACCGAGTCGGCCCGGCCGAGGGTCTGGCTTGGTTGACTCGGCTGATTCCGAGCCAATCCGGCCGATTTTTAAAACTATGATCTCAGATAAAGTGGTACTTGATATCAATATGCTTGGAGCAGTCGTGGAACACAGGATTCTCTGAAAGTCGAATCCCACTTTGGTTGTCGCAATGGATCACGGTGGTATCCAGCACATGCCCAAACAGCTCCCTAAAGAGCTTTCTCAACCAAACAGCTTCACAACAACCCATACTTGTTGCAATGTATTCGGCCTCGGCAGTGCTCAAAGAAACCGATTACTGCTTCCTGCTCATCCAAGAGATCGAAGTAGAACCTAGAGTGAAGCAACACCCAGATGTGCTCTTATGATCCACCACACTGCCAGCCCGGTCAACATCAATATATCCATGGAGCCTCAAAGTCCCGACAGTGTATCTCAATCCATGGTTGATTGTGCCCCGGAGATATCTCAAATGATTCTTGGCAGCAATCCAATGAATGTGATGAGGCTCAACCATATATTGACTCAACGTATTCACTAAAAACATATGTTCGTACGAGATTTCACTAAGAACATCAGGGCCCCCACAAGTTGACGATACTCGATAGAATTTCCCAAATCGGGCCCAACAACAATTCCACATAGTTTCATAAAGTTAAGTTCCATCGGAGTAGTCACGGACTTACAATCCACCATCCAAAATCTTTCCAGCAGCTTCACAATATATTTTCCTTGAGAAAGGAAAATCTCACCTGCCTTTTGCCAGACCTGCAAGGCTAGGAAGTAGTGCATCAGTCCTAGGTCCTTCATCTCGAATTCAGAAGCCAACTCCCTCTTATATTGATGAATGAGAGGGTTTGTACCTGTCACGAAGAGATCGTCCACATAGAGTACCAGAATGAGACGCTTATCATTATCAACCTTGAAGTAAAGGTTTGGATCACCTTCACTTCGAGTAAAGCCCAGCTTCATCAACTAGCTATTGATCCTCTCATACTAAGCCCTAGGGCTTGCTTCAACCCATAGAGGGATTTCTTCAACCTGCATACGTGTATCTTGATCTTGAAATTCGAACCCCAAAGGTTGCTCCACATAGACCTCTTCCTTAAGTGAACCATGCAAGAAGGCAGTCTTGACTCCATTTGATGTAGACTCTCTCCCTGTGAAGCACCAAGGGCAATAATTGAACGAATGGCGGTGTAACGGGAAACAAGTGCAAATATCTCTTCATAGTCTATACCTTCCTTCTGCGAGAAGCCTTGGGCAACAAATCTAGCCTTTAACTTTTCAGCACTCCCATCAGCTCCATGTTTGATTTTGTAGAGCCATTTCAAGGTTACAACAAACTTGTCGTTTGGTCTAGGGACCACATCCCAAACATCATTTTTCATGATCGACTCATACTCTTCGTTCATTGCATCCTTCCAAACTTGGTGCTTTACAGCTTCTTCAAACGTTCCAGGCTCAGATTGGACAATGGTGCTCATGGCTACTAAGTACCCTTGGCACCTATTCGGCTTCTTACTTTCACGGAATGTTCCCCTTGGTGCAATATGTCTCTTAGCATCTTCGAGAGTATCTCTAAGCCATGAGGGCCCTTTTTTAGAAGAAGAGGGCTCACTAGGAGGTGGATCAATGGGATCCATCGGACCTTCAACATTGGGCATTTGTTTATCCTTCGGCTCTTCCTGCTTTCCTGCATATTCATCTTTGTCTTCCTTTAAGATGGGAAGATCTCTAACATTCCCAAGGGCAGCATCTTCATCGAAGGTGACATCATGACTTATCTCCACTTCCCTTTGACCAGTCACATAGATTCTACATGCCTTTGAAGTTTCATTGTACCCAACAAACGTTCCCTTCTTTCCAGAAGCATCCAACTTGCTTCTCTTTTCTTTCAGCACATGAAAATATACGGGACTTCCAACAATTCTAAAATGAGAAACATCATGTTTCTTACAAATGAAGATTTCTTTGGGAGTTTTCGAGTCCAAAGCTTGATGTGGGCATCTATTTCGAACACATACGGCAGTGTTGGCTGCTTCTCCCCATAGGAACTTTGGAAGACCTTGGTCATGAAGCATGGCACGAGCAGCTTCAATGATGGTTCTATTCTTTCTTTCGGCAACTCCATTTTGTTCGGGAGTATACGCTGTAGCGGTCTTCGTCTTAATGCCAGCTTCCCTACAATAGTCATTGAACTCATTTGACTCATATTCGGTTCCATTATCGGTCCTCAAAATTTTGATCTTCTACCCTGTTTGATTTTAAACCAAGGCCATGAAGGAGCGAAACCATTTGAATACTTCGTCCATTTTCTTCAAAAAGTATATCCATGTTTTACGAGAGAAGTCATCCACAAAAATAGCATAATACAAATATCCTCCCAAGGATGTTACAGGCCACATACCAGATAAATCATAAATGAATCAATTGAAGATTGTCAGTGGTCTTGCTTTCACTTGAGGGGAATGGTACCCTTGTATGTTTCCCTTCGGCACAACCCTAACAAACACCTTCATGATCAACTTTGAAATTAGGCATACCTGTGACCATCTTCCTTGCTTTAGGAAGAGCCTTATAATGAAGGTGGGCAAACCTTCGGTGCCATAATTCGGATTGAAGAGTTGTGTTGCATGTCATGGCTCCCAATGCACTTCCTCCAACTTAATAAAGCGTATCAACCCCGAAACCAAGAGTGAATGCTTCTTTGAAATTCCTCTTCCAAACACGTACATTTCCGTCAATGAATGCCACCTTGAATCTTTTATCTTCCATCGTCGAGATAGACACCAAATTCTTCTTTAAGTCAGGTACATATAACACATCTTGTAGATGAAGGATTTGACCTTGATTTAGATGAAGAGTCACAGTTCCTGTCCCTTTCACAGGATAGGTGGCATTGTCTCCAAGTATAATTTCCAAATAGGTTTCCTTTCCAATCAAATGTGAGAGGGCCTCTTTATATCCAGTGAAGTGACTTGAGGCACCACTATCAACCAACCAATTATCCAGGGTGTCGAGAGGAGATGCAGCAGAGAGGGAAGATATAAGAAAAAATTATTTTTGCTTGTTATCTACAAGATTAGAGTCGTCATACCTGGAGTTTCTTGACCTCTTGAAAGGTTGACCATTTCCATTTCCATTTCGAGTAGCGGGAGCCTTTCTCTTTCCTTTATTGTTGAACCTGTTGTTCCTTTGATTTCCATTTTCATTGAAATTGTTGTTGTTGTTGTTGTAGTAATCATCTCGAGGTGAGTCCCTTTTACTGGGACACTCTCTAGCATAGTGCCCAAACCTGTTACAATTGTAACATCTACCCTTCCTTCCTTTGAATCTCAATCTTCCTTGACCTTGATTTCTTGGACCAGCATTATTCTTCTTCTTTGCATGAGTGGAGAAAGCAGTAGGTTCATTTCCATTTGAGGGCTTGTCTCTCTCCATCATCCTCGTCTCCTCTTGAGTGCATCTCGTCAACAATTCATCAAAATCAGGAATGATGTTATTATTGAGAATAGTGGTATTGAATACATACCGTGCCCAAGGAAGACCTCCAAGAGCAATAAGAGTGAGCTCTCGGTCAACCATGACCTCTCTAGTAGATAAGAGATCATTTTTTATTTTGGTAATCCTCATAAAGTAGGATTGGATGGATTCTCCCTTATCCATCTTGATGTCCTTCAGCTTGTTCTTTAGAAAGAGAACTTGGTTTGCATTGCTAGCCCTGAACATGCCAACCAACCTGTCATACATCTCCTTAGATGTGCCCAACTCGATGATATAAGCAACCAAATGCTTGTGAAAGAGTCCCTGATGATCTTCCCCGCTTTGTTTTCCCCTTTCTTATACTTTGTCTTAGTGGCAGCTGGTGCAGTTGAAGGAGGCTCAGTAATCTTTCCCTGCACATAGTCCATAACATCTCGCTCCTCCAAAGTCAAGTCCAAGGACATTTTCCAAGCATGATCAACAGACTTATCATTGAGCTTGTCATCGGATTTGAAGTACGATGAGGAAGCCATTGACCCTTGACCTTGTCCAACAGATTTCAGTGATTGCTCTTCTCACTCTTGCTTGGGCTTTGTGTTCACCTAAGCTCTGATACCATGTTAACTTTTTATCACAATGGTATGTTCTATGCTTAGAGAAATTTACATCAATCTTTTCTTATTAGCCCAATATCAATTTCCAAATTGGCAATCACGATAATATTGACAGTAAACGCTGATAGAACATAAACAAATAACCAAAAGACAAACAAAGACAAGAGGACACAATATTTGGCAAATGCCAAGGAAAAACCCCCAATGTGGGGAAAACCCTTTGATCAAATCTTCTTATTATTCTTCAAAAGTTCAGCAGAGAGAGTACAATATACAAAATTCACTTGCCCAAAACTTCAGTCAAACAACAGTCAACAGGATGCCCTAACTAGAAAGTCAACGCTGGTCAAATCAGCAAGTTGACTTCACCAAAACAACTCGATCAACCTTAGTCAATGCGGGCTCCAATAGTAGTCAATGTCAACCCAAAATAGATCTGACAAAGTCAATCAAACTCGTTCAACTGAAATTCAACGCTACGGTCTAAGTGTTGTGGTCAACGCTGGTCAAAGTGCCCAAAATTTCTCGAAATATGTGCCAATGAATGTGTTAAGTCCCTATATTACTAGTGTAGTCCCTTATTATGTTAGTGTAGCCCCCCTTATTGTTATTGTTGTACCCCTATAACCCCCATATTGTTATTATTGTGCCCTTACATTATTATTGTTAGGTCAGCTAGGATTATATTGTGACTCCATGGACTCCTATATATAGAAAAGAGGTTTTGTCATTTGTATCATCCAAGAATTGTTCATTTATGTAATGTAAAGGAGGTTGCCACCTCGAAGTGGCTTATTTCTAAGGCATTGATCTCTCTTTTCTTCTATTTTTGGAGCTGGTTTCATAACATTTGGAATCAGAGCTTTAGATTCTAGGGTTTCGCTGCTCCAAACAAGTCATTGTGGAATTTTCGCTATAACTTTTTTTCTACAAAGGTTCAGAAGCTGAAATTTTTACAAAGTGAAGCCGGAATCCTGAGGAACGATGTTAAAAATTCCAGATCTTGGTTCACAATATTTTCGGAGATATGATTTGTGGAAGTTAGTGTTTTTTCAGGCTCTCAAATTTCACCTAAACAGGTCATCGTGGAATTTGCACTATAACTTTGTTTCTACGAAGGTTCAGAATCTGAACTTTTTTATAGAGCGAAGCCGAAACCCTGAGGAACGGCGTGTAAAAATTTTAAATATTGGTTCGCAATATTTTCAGAGATATGATATGTGGAAGTTAGGGATTTTTCAGGCTCCCAAATTTCATCTCAAAGAGGTGACCGTGGGAAAATCATCATAACTCTCCCTCTGAGCATCAGATTGGAATTCTGTAAAATGTCGCTGCAAGTACACGGATTGTAGTTTCCTGTGTATCGATTTGAGAGCCAAAGGAGGAAAAAGTGACACGTGGCACACCATACAAGTTCGCTCTACCGAACCAGTCCATAATTAGGTTTTGTGGGAGATTGGACATAAATTTGTCTTGAAGAATCCAAATCAGGTTAGACCTGTGGCATTCGAAAGAAGATTCAGAGGGCTACTACAGGCCGAATTTCAGATATTTAGGATCCGAAATCACATAGATAATTCAGTTTCAATATCGAGCTCCTCAAAAGAAAGAAAAAGGTTTGTATTTGTTTTTTAAAATTGCATAACATTTGCTCGAAAAAATAGTTTCAAATGATTCCAAGGGAATATTGAAGAATTTTTATCAGTATTGGGTTCTATAATGCTTCCAAAAAATAATTCCATACATATTAAGCCCTCAGAAAGCTATACTATGACGCATGAAGAGGAAGAATTGCAATATGAGATATCAAAATTACGGTACCAAGTGCAACAAATTTCGATCTTACAAAGAGCAACCGAAGATGACATAGATGGTTTAATAGCAGAAATGGAGGCTAACTTGGATGGTTTGAAGGATCAAATAAAAGCTAATATGGATGATAAAATAGTGAAAGATCACATCGAGCATCAACAACAAGTTCTCCAACTCTCAAAGGATATCCTAACTTTGGTGCAGAATCAAATGAAACAACAAGAAGATCAATATCACATCGAAAGAAGTTTTGAAGCAGCCACAGAAACAAGAACTTGACAAGTACGATCAATTTCAAAGTATCTCAGAAAAAGGAAGAACTTTCCTCTAAAAGATTCCACTTGGGAGGATGACAATTTTATACAGAAGCATCAAGAAATAATCAAGCATTGACGACAACACTTGTTGGAAGGAGAGGGGCATGTTAAGTCCCTATATTACTAGTGTAGTCCCTTATTATGTTAGTGTAGCCCCCCTTATTGTTATTGTTGTACCCCTGTAACCCCCATATTGTTATTATTGTGCCCTTACATTATTATCGTTAAGTCGGCTAGGATTATATTGTGACCCCATGGGCTCCTATATATAGAAAGGAGGTTTTGTCATTTGTATCATCCAAGAATTGTTCATTTATGTAATGTAAAGGAGGTTGCTCTCTCGAAGTGGCTTATTTCTAAGGCATTGAGCTCTCTTTTCTTCTATTTTTGGAATTGGTTTCATAACAGAATGTGGCATAAGGAGATCATATTTCTACTTGAGAGAACGCGGTTTTTGGAGGAGGTTTGACCCAAAGTCAACGCTGGTCAACGCTATGTATTTCAGCCCTAAAACCTTCCGAAAATCTGCCCTACAATTTTGTCCTCCTTTCACATGTGCGAGGTAGAGAGAGATGCTTGTACGAACCAATGAGAGAGAGAGATGATGAGATGAGCGATGTCCAAAATGGGAAATGAGTCTCTCTTATTTATATCCTTCAATGAGGGTGGAGACACATCCATTGGGGCTTATTAGCCTACATTACATTTCTGGCTGACCTTGACAATTTGCACGTGTGAGAAAATAAATTCAAAAGCCAACTTATGCTCATCCAAACAAGATGATCTTCAGATCAATCTTGCACCTCTCGGAAAGAAGAATCCAACAAAAATATCATCTCCATCATATGACTTGTCCAAAGTGGAGTTTGGCCCTAGTTGCCAATTTTAACACGTAGAGGCAGTGTGGAGCTTGTCAGTTCAGGGTCAAATCAGTGTTGGATCTCAGTGTTAGTGTGAAGTAATCCTCACTAATTTTCTGCCAGTCAAATTCTCTGTTGGATAGCCAGTTTTGGGAATCCAGATTGTATTCAGAAATTACTGCTTAATAATACAAACCCTCAGTGGTTGCATCAGTTTTCCCACATTGGGTTTTTCCGGGGACATTACTCCAAAAATAACGATGTCACTTGTGTGTGTGTTATATTTCTTCTTGCTCAGTACTTGTCTTCCGCATTTTATTTAGTGACAGTTGCACTTGTATTTGCTTCGATATTTACTTGTAGAACACAGTAAATAACTTGTATAGAGTTTAACAAGTAGGAGAGGTAATATCAGTTTGTTGTAGTAGGAATTCGAGTAATCGAATTTTCACAAGGAGAGGAGCTAGGAAAGAAGGAATCGAGGGGGGTGTGTTAAAAAGGAAAGGAGAAAAGATCCAACTCCTCATGTTTAGGGAAGAAAGACTCAATCATATCAAGTGCGATAAGCACAAACATTATGCCTCTCAATGCCCTTAGAGGAAGAAGGGAAAGGGTAAGTAACAATAGCAATAGGAAACTGTCAGGTGTACAAATGCTTTTCATATAGATGATCTGACTGCCAAGCTAGATACCCACTTTACCACAGTGTCCAATTTTTCCACGTACGTAATTTCAAGGATTGGATGGCATGTGGAATGTTGATTTAAGACATATTATTGAGGGCAAAAGGATCTTCAGCATGGTTCAAAAGCAAGAGGGAGAAATGCATGTGGAGTGAAGTGATGATGCAACATATCTTGTGAAAGGAATGGGATCCATACTTTCAAAGTGCCTTTAGGTGATGTTTTGAGTTCGACTCTATCTAGTATGTTCTTTGATTTAACGAAGAGTTGCATTCAATTTCTTACATAACAAAATTACATTGTTTGGTTAAATCTGATGGTCAACAAGTTACCATCATAAGTACCAACCATGGATTTGGTCAATTTTTGGCTATAGGAGTGACAGAAGGTGGCCTTTACAGGCCACTCACAGGTATGGCAAGATGCCATGATGAAAAGGGTTCCTTCTGCAGTGAGAAGATTGTTATTGAAGGATTCTCTCAACAAATAGTTGACCTTGCTGATACTCCTACTCTAGTTGTTGAAGGATTCCCCAAGAAGAGGGACTTGCCTTAGATGTGCCAATGACAGCACCGCCAATTTTCCATTTCATTATCAATGAGAATGTATTCATGTTGTGTTGTTCCAAGTCTGGCAAATTTTAATTTTTTATTTGATAGCTCTAACACACTTGTCTTGGCCTTGCATACAAATGAGTTAATTATTGTAGAAAGTCCTGAACAGATCATAATGTGGTGTGAGAAGATTTTGACTAGTGAAGATGGAATGAAGGACAAATGAGGTTGGCAGGTTTCTAATGCAATATTCCCCCTACAGTGTACACAAGGTTTTCACCTTGAAGATTCTGAAGTGAGTTTAAAATACAGAAGGAAGCAGTGATTCAGATTTATGTTTCAAGTTCGTTGATGGTCAACAATTTGACCAAGCCCCTAACAAAGGGGTGATTTCAAATTCAAAAGGAGTGACAAAGGGGAGTATTTGTGAAAATTTCAATCCCAAGGTGATTAATGTCTTTATGATATCAATGAGAAAAGTGGATTGCTAACTTCAAGTAATGCCAAAATTAAATTTCAGACCATAGCATCAATCACAAAATAGCTAGAAATTAAATAGCATAAGCATAAAAATTACTTTCACACACACAAGTAATTACTCCTTCAAAATAGTTTTTCTTTCCTTCCAAAAACTTACAAGTAAACCTCCACCCCCTGCCCAAAAAAGAGCATTGCATGGATACCAAAAACACCTTGGACTGAGCAAAACGACCGCTATATAGATGTTTGGCCTGCCCATACAAACTGTACAGAGTACTACAGACACATGTATGGATACGAAACACACCATGGACTGAACAAAACGACTGCTTTATAGATGTTTGGCCTGTCCATACAGACTGTACAGACACATGTATGAACTGTCTATATAATTGTACAGATCACGGAGTCTGGACAATATTGTCTGTATGTACAAATCTGTACTGTGCTATCCATGTGACCATATGGGACTGAGTGCTGCTGGAAACATCTCTTTCCTAGTTACCTGCTCTCTCTCCCTCTATATTGCTCCACCTGCTCAACTGCTCAAGTGTGTTGAAAGCCTCTACCATGCCTTATCTATATACTTTCAGCAGAGAATCTATTTTTAAGATTCCACCTAGTCTAAGTCATGCATGAGATACAATCTTGGGCTCAACTGCCAAACATAAGACTTCCACTTTTTTTTACTAAAGTGAATTACAAAATACAATTACTTTTCCAAAAATAGAATACTTTTCAAAATTATCTCGAAGACTCGAACTACTTCTCATGTTCACACTGAACCTGCGCAGAAGTTCATGTCCAAGCTATAATTCTCAATAGTGAGATTTTTAGTACCTCAAAAAGTGTCAAGTAGAGCACCATTAATGGCAACAATGGGCAGAAAAGATCTGGGAAAAATGCATTATGACTGTCAAATATGGTTAATATGATTGATTGGCCAACATACATCACAAATCAATTAAGTTCAAAATTTATTTTTGACAGTTTGTTTCTTTTGGAAATTGCCATAATAGTTCACTCCTACATGTAATTATTACATGTAACCCCATTAAATCAGCTGGTGTGTTTAAGTTTAAGAGAGATTCGTCAAATATAGCTAAGTGATATACTTATGTAAACTGATCCCTACACAGATGAAATGTAAGGGATACAGTGCCTAGCTAACTCCTCTACTATGTATTCCTCTCCCTAGTAGGCTTGTTCAGCAGAATTTAGAAGTGAGCTTCAGCAATTAGTCCACTGTCTGAATATAAATTCCCAATTTTTTTATGTAAATTCTCCAAGGACTCTGTCACATTGAAGTTTCTTCAGATTTTTTTCTATATTTTCCATTAACTCTTTGCAGTTACATTGAAGTTTCTCTGAATAAAATTGCTAAAACTGATGATGGAGTTTTAGTAATTTAATAATTCCAAATGCCTTTAATTTCTGTTTTTCCTTGAATCCCAACTGTACTAAAGGTTGGAACAAATGGTAAAAAACACACTCACTAAATCTTGCGTGCATTTTTCTCGTTGTTTGCAGCACCATGTTTGCCTCAGTGGTGTGTTTTTAGCAATTTTGATGGGTAATTTGTCTTGGTGTGTTTTCAGCAATTTTGATGGGTATTTTGTCCTGGTTTACTTTTAGCAATTTTGTCGGGTATTTTGTCTAATTTGCAGAGACCAAGGTCATACACTGGAAGCTGGCAGCTGTATTAATACTTGCATGGTGCATTGGCCTATCTCAAGTTTCAATTGTTGGCTAGGATCCCTTCCCTCAAATTTTGATACTGCCCATCTTTTGTGGGACGGCACTATGAACAGGTAAGAATAAATTTATCTCAGCAATAAAGAGCAAATGTATTATTAGCATCTATTCTTAAAGATATGGCTTTTACTGAAATTTGGAATATGTTTTGAATTTGAACTTTGAGTTAAATCCATAATTGCACATAAATGGTAAATGACATACAAAAAAAATTCAAAAGATACATTACTTGGCAGGCATTGAAGGCGACAGCTGGCCTGGCCACCTGCGTGCACCGTGGTACCTCCGCCTTAAAGGCTCTCATGGTGGCTTGTTCAGTACTCCTCATTCCCATAGGGTATTGCAATGCTATCAAATTGCAATACCCTATGTAGAGTGTGTGCTAAGGAGAAAAGTGAGAAAAGATACATTACAAGTAACAATGGTAATCTTAGTGTCTCTATGGGATGAGTTGAATGTGAGATTTTTGGGAGGTGAGATATGTTTCTTACATCTATGGAAGTGTAAATCAAAGGAGAAGTAGCACTATCTCTAAAACTCGGTGAAAATAATCTATTTTCTAATTAAAGAGACAATAATAGCCAAACCAAGAGGCTTTTGTTGATAGTCTTCTCAACCTGAAAAAGCACATCCCTGATGTGTATTGCCTTCTTATATGTCAATGGTGGCTTGGAAGAGATGTCATCAGCTTCCTCTGCTGAGAAATCTAGGGCTTTTGCATAGTGTGATTTCTCTTTATTAATGACTGTTTGTGAGTTCCTTTTATATCTTTAGATTAGGATCTTCTTCATCGTTGTTATTAGTGTTCTCCTTCATCAAACAGTAACCAATGCATGAACATAAAAATGGACAAGAGACACAATGTTGGCCGTCAATTTTGGTCACTTTTGCCTTGTCATAAACCCACCTATTTACCACCATATTCCATCTTATATCATCCATATATGCCTCATTTTAGCCTTCTTATGCATATTCAGGTAATTAAAATAAGTTTTTCAATTTTTAGAATTTTTTGTAAAAATTGGGTTTTAAGAGTATTTTTGAACTGCACTAAAAATTCCCGTAATAGCTTCATTGTAGTCATATGTGCAAGACACCTGGGCGAGAGTTGAGCATATATTTGGAATGCTTGGGAACCACAGATGGGAAAATAGCTATTGGTTCGGTCAAACTAAGCTAAAACAGACCCGGTCAACACTGGTCAAACTTGACCTGTCATTCAGAAATCCCTAGGAAAAGGGAAGAATTAATATTTTTTGGGATTTTCTTGATTTTGTGAAATAGAATGGATTTGTTCGACCTATATGGATGGGATTAGGATGGATAGGACAGTTAGAGACATTGTAGCTAAGTTTGTTTATTATTTGTCTATTTAAACCAAGTTTATGGACCATTGAAGCATGTAGAATTTCTGTAATTTTGTATTGAGACTTTTGAAGACTTTGAGATAATTTGAAGAACCAGTTCCACTTTCTATTTGTTGTTCATGCTGTGGACGATTGATTAAGTTTGTTGTAGCTGAGAAGTTCTTCAAGTGTGCAAGGCAAGAGTGAAGGGCCCCCACACCAAGCTAAGTACACTTTAGTTAAATTAGCATAGTTTTAATGCAATAGTTCTTGCTTCAGATTTATGACTCAGTCATTTAGATGTGTTATGATTCAGTCATTTATTAATTTAAATCTAATTTCAATACAAAAGGACAACCAAAAATTTAAGTTAAATTATCTTTATATCAAATCATGAACAACAACTAAAATTTATCCTCTTTACATTTCTTGAATTCTAGTTTATAATTTGATGCAATGGTAATAATGTTGGAATAGAATTGTAAAGAAGGAAAACCGGGACCTCCTAAGTTAGGAGCCTCTTATCTTACTTTCTACACATCACAAACTATTGCTCTTTAGTTTCCTTTCTTGAATTGTTTCTTGAATTTCCAATTTTATGCAACAGTAATATTGTTGGAGTAGAATTGTGAAGAAGGACAACCAGGACCCTCCTAAGATAGGAGCCCCTTCTTTTGCTTTCTACACATCACTAATTGTTGCTCCTTAGTTTCTCTTCTTGAAGATAGTACTGTGGGGAAAGACAACCAGGATCTCCTAAGTTAGGAGCCTCTTCCTTCACTACTACACCCTGAATCAGAAACTTTTTAGTTAGATCTTATATTTGTAATATGCATTTCCATTATTTTCATCTAAACAACTACTTCCTACACTAATTTAATCTAAAATTCCATATACTTTGGTTTGCTTCCAAGTCTACAAACTCGGATTGACAAGTAAAACACATGCGTTAGTTTACTTAGTAAATTGACCCAACACACAGCATGTAGGCTAAGAGTCAGGGCCAAAACCTCTCACTCTTTGAGAGGAAAACCCGCACCAATGCTTCTTATAGAGATTCCAATTGACGAATACCAAGACCATGACCCTTGACCTATAAGCCCCTCCAAGACCAAGACACTGGTTTCCTTGACTGTCTTCTTCTCCTTTCGTCTTCTTCTCCTTCCGTCTTCTTCTTTGACACGGGAAAGCATAATGTATATCTTCATTGTTGCCATCATTGTCACTGTCATCATGTAGTATTTGTAGCACACCAAAATATCATGTTGTAATGTCACCGAGCCATACTACAATATCACCGAGACCACAGGTACTATACTGAGATCACTGTACCGATATAATGTCACTGTGGTATGTCTAGACTGAGGTGTGATCTGAAAGTATCTCAAAGAGGTCCGAGACCTATTCCTGCACCCATCTGAGCCATCTATCTGTACCCATCTGAGCCTTCTCTTCCTGTACCCATCCAAACTGTCTTCTGCAATCTTGACCGAGATCTATGACCTTGTCTGAACTCATTTCGGAGAGATCCGAACTTATCTTCTGTCTCCTTATGCGAAGATCCTAGGAGGGTTTATATAGTAGTCTCCCACAGCTAATAAGCCAACTTGAACCATGTGAACAGTTGTGACTTTATCGTGTAGGCCGACGTGATCTTTACTTAGTTGGCGACTGACTTCAAGAGAGGAGAATCGTGCTTGTCTTTTGGAGAGCTTTCTAGACTCTTTGCTTGACTCATATACATTGACATAGGCTCAAGAAGAGCTCTTCATACATGACATTAATTCTTTGACTCTAAATGATAAATCTTAATATTCTAAAAATCACTTGCTCATGATACCCATGAAGCAAGACTTACAAAAAAAAAATTATTACATCATTTATACAAGTCACAATTACATGTCATTATGAAGACGGAACTTAGTTACACATTTCAACACTCCCTCTTAACTAGAGATTTATTCATAATGGTACTTGTTCATTCTCAATCGGAAGAATTTCTCATAAGAAGAATCGGATTGATAACCCATCTGTATAGCATCATATCAACCAGCATTATCACATCGCAAGGCCTTGACTAATAGCTCCATCTCTCCACGAGATCTTGAGCCCAATGCTGGCAAGACCAATGATTAATAGACACCTTCATCATTGTCTCTCTTGGAACATACCCCACCCAGGTTCTCTCAAACTATGTCTAGAACTATTCTTATCTTGGATTCCTAGTCCTCAAAGAATATCGGTCCTTCCACGACTACTCTTATCTTGGATGCTCTAATACATCCTCAAAGAGTATCGAATGCCAAATGATTACTCAATCTTCCATTCTGTCTTCCCAAGTCAAGACCAGAATGATGTGTCTATCTCTCCCTTTCAATTAGGGAGGACATGTACTCATTCCTAAGTTTCCTCTTGGCTTAGGAATTTCCAAGTTTCTACCAAGTAAGTAACTTGTTTCCAAGCTCCCTCTTAATCAGGGACCTGCAGCAGCTCTTCAAGAAATAATGGGACATCCAGCTGCTCTGAAGAACTCCATCCTTCGATATCATGAGTTTCTTCTTCGTTAAGGAGTCTTCATCTTTTGGGATCTCTTCATAGGGCAAAAACCATCCATCACTTTCATCCACAAGTCATGTCATCATTCCTTTCATCAGAAAGTGATCCAATGGTATTCATCTGGCTTTATGTCATGTCATGTTGCTTTCTTCATCCCATATATCTTCAAGGATCTTTCATCTTGTCACATGGTTATCAACGATGGAAAACATATACTTCCTTTGGCAGCCCTGCATAAGCCCATCCAGATATTGTTCAAAATAAAGATGAACACTTAAATCAAAATCACCTTTGCAATGGTCTTTCATCATGACATCTTCTTGTAGGTATCAGCATCCTGAATATATGTTGACATATCTCCCAAAGATATTCATTGTCAAGGGTCTCTATCTTTTTCTAGACTTGCATCAGAGTCTTCATATCTTCGCAGGAAATTTTCCAGTCAAATCTTCTTGGTCTACTAGGATGTTGATTTCCTTTACCATGGTTGCATATCTCATCTTCCTTCCTTTCTTCACACATTTCATTCCCAGGAGCTTTCCAATCAAAGTTCCATGATTGTAGTCAACCACCTCATACTTCATATGAGGACATATTATGTTGATTTCATCTAGTGTGACCTATGCCTTCCTGCATCCTTTCAGAGGAGGAGATTCCTTTCTTTTGATCATGCTTCTCAAGATAGAAGAAGTGATCCATGTTACTTGCAACCATACGACATGACATTAAATATTAAATACAAGCATACATACCTCATTCATTTTCAAGTCATCTAGGCTTCTTCCAACAACTTTCTTGATTGAAATATCTTCAACCCCTTGATCCACTTCATATCTTATGTCATCATACCATCATCCCATGAATTACACAAGTTGGAGTTCCTGATGAAACACTTGCTTCCTCTCTAGATCGGTGAACCCTTCGATGAGGATTCCATCAGAGAAGCTTGAGGATCTTGCATATCCTTATCCGGCAGATGTTTCCTTTTGATGTATGATGAGCCTTGTCCTGGATGACTTCCTTTCCTTCAATTATCCAATGAGGTTCTCAAGAGCTATTTCCTTCATATTTGACTGCCATAGATTTTGTTTCTTTTGTCCTTTATGATTATATGGTGATGTCACGAGCTCTAGTTTATGATGCTTTCATGATGCCACATTACATCTTATTATTTATCATAGTCATATCCTATAACAAAAGACTTAGGAGCTATGACAAAATATTTTGTGAGGGGGACTATCTCAATCAAAGTAGAGATCTATTACTCCCTCTTTCCTTGGTCTTCCTTTCTTCAGCTTCCTCCATCTTTCCAGTGATATGAGCTTTCTTTATGTAATTTCCATAACTTTTCCATAGCATTGAATCTTAGCTATGCACTCCTTTCTTTTCTGAGGACCAATATTTTATAAAATTCCCTTTCCTTCCTGCAAATGTTTAAGTTCTTCAAGCTTCAACACTTTTGCCCACAACTTGTCTTTTTCCATCTTGCATAGGAACCACAAGTTGTTGAATGAGGTGACTTTCTTGTCTCATGGACATTTGTTACCTTGCTCATCAATTAAAAGTTAAAACAATGGTGATTATCTTTTTATCATATCTCCCAGATCTCACAATTGAGATTTTATGAATATATTCCTTCAATTTTATGTAGATCAGATCTAAGTGACCTTCTTTACTGCATCTTCAGAGAATAGTTCTTTCAGCTTATTATATATTCTCTTGATGTCTCCAATCCTGCTATATGATGGGATCTTCCATATGAATCCTTTTCATGTATTTAGTGGAGACCCTTTTCAATGACTTCACTTCTTCAAGGATCATGTCTATCCTTCTTTATCATGCAAGAAGTTTCTATGACCCAACCAGCTTCTAGATCTTCTTTCAAACACGAAATCATTTTACCAAATTTGAATATAGAATTAAAGATACTTACTTGACAAGTGAAGATGAAATCTTCAACTCGATCACTTTGATGATGGTTGAAGAAGATGTATTAGTGCTTCCTTTTGGATGAAATTCTTCCAAATGAAAGACACTTCTTTAGTAAAGGAGATTGCTCCTTTAGATCAGGTTGCCTTTGTTGATGATGATTGTTGAGAATCATTTGATGCTTCCTCAGAAGATCTTCTTTAAGGATAAAGAAGTGGTCCTTGCTTAGATGAGAGGGAACTTGTCTTATAACCTTTGAAGATGATGATAGTACCTTTAGCTGTAGTAGAACTGAGGGTGTATGGCTCTACACTGAACTGTGGTCTTCATCATATCACCGAACTGTAGCTTAATGTACCCTTGTCCGAACTTAATCACTGTGTGTGCACCGAGAACAATAGAGATACCACCGAGACAAAGAGACTTTCTTTCAAAACTTCAGTCGCTCTAGTTTCACTGAATCTGAGATGATGTCTGAGTTATATGTAAGTGATATGATCCGAGAATGTCTCACTATATCATCACCGAGAATGCGAAGTATGAATTGTGTTCTTCAGACTATAATTGACCTCCAAAAATCTCAAAGAATTCGACCTGTATATTAACCCATCCGAACTATATCGAGAAAACTTCACTCTGTTATAGTGGTGTCAAAACTTTGCCCAGGTTGTATGCTCCAATCTGCACTGTGATCTTGGGATTCCACTGAGATTGAGTGTGTTCCTTTGACCGAGCTGAGTTAACATCCGAACATTTGATTGTGATATAGTCCTTGAGTGTCTCTTAGATTGTTTGCCCTTCCTTGACTGTCACCTTAGCTTCGATACCATGTTGAGAAATCTAGGGCTTTTTCATTTAGCGATTTCTCTTTATTAGTGACTAATTGTGAATACCTTTTATATCTTTAGATTAGGATCTTCTTCATCTTTGTTGTTAGTGTTCTTCTTCATCAAACAGTAACCAATAAAATAGACAAGAGACACAGCATGTAGGCTAAAGAGCCAGGGCCAAAACATCTCACTCTTTGAGAGGAAAACCCGCACCAATTCTTCTTATAGAGATTCTAATTGACGAATATCAAGACCATCACCCTTGACCTATAAGCCCCTCCAAGACCAAGACATTGGTTTCCTTGACTGTCTTCTTCTCCTTCCATCTTCTTTCACAAAGGAAAGCATAATGTATATCTTCATTGTTATCATCACTGTCACTGTCATCATGTAGTATTTGTAGCACACCAAAATATCATGTTGTAATGCCACCAAGCCATACTACAATATCACCGAACCATATCGTTGTATCACCGAGACCACAAGTACTATACTGAGATCATTGTACCGATATAATGTCACTGTGGTATGTCGAGACTAAGGTGTGATCTAGAAGTATCTCAGAGAGGTCCAAGTCCTATTCCTGCACCCATCTGAGCCTTCTATCTGTACCCATTCGAACCTTCTCTTCCTATACCAATCCGAACTGTCCTTTGCAATCTTGATCGAGATCTGTGACCTTGTCTGAACTCATTTAAGAAAGATCTAAACTTATCCTCTGTCTCCTTATGCGAAGATCCTAGGCGGGCTTATATAGTAGTCTCCCAAAACTAATAAGCCGACTTGAACCATGTGAACAGTCATGACTTTATGATGTAGGCCAACGTGAACTTTAGTTAGTTGGAGGCCGACTTCAAGAGAGGAGAACCGTGCTTGTATCTTAGAGGACTTTCTAGACTCTTTACTTGACTCATGCATTGACATAGGCTCAAGAAGAGATCTTCATACATGACATTAATTCTTTAACTCTAAATGATAAATCCTAATATTCTAAAAATCACTTGCTCATGAAAACCATGAAGCAAGACTTACAAAAATAATTTTATTACATCATTTATACCAGTCACAATTACCTGTCATTATGAAGACCGAACCTATTTACACTTTTCTACATCCTCCTCCACTTACATTATTGCTTCTATTGTGACCTTGAGAGTGTTTGTTTATGATGGGGATGAGTATCTCTTATCATGATGTATATGTTTTTCTCCTTGACAAATAACTCATATATTTCAAAATGTAGATCACTGAAACCATGAACCTCATCTCTCCACAACTCTTGGCACAAGCTAGTGGCTTGCCCCACCACCCCCCTTCCCAAAGGCCTGTGAACCACGACTCTTATAAGACTTGCGAATCTTCACAAGTCAATAGCTAAAACAAGTCTAGAGGTCAAGACTTGAACTTGTGAAGACTCGTCCCAACTCGCCAAGACTCGTATAAGACTCGTACATTGGAAATGTCATTAGTTTCTTTTTTGTTCTTAAAATTTACCATATTTTAAGTATTTTTTGTATTTTGCCAAGTCTCATACAAGTCATTCTTGATTCTTATACGAGTCGTCAAGTCAATAGCCAGACGCGTCTTATATGAGTTTGAGTCGTGAAATTTTTCCCAGACATCAATATGTGATCATTGAGCTCTTTCCATTACCTTGAGTATCAAGGGAGTCATGGTCAATTGCCCCTATCTTCCTTCCAGGAATTCTCAAACATGGCCTCACAAACACACTCTCTACAAGAATTTTGTGTGTGAATGTTATGTGCAACTTTAGTAAAAAGAAGACTTAAGCAAAGATTACTAACTAGCCAACACCTTCCTCTCAAGCAAGCTTGGAGAAGAAAACCTCTAAGAGAGGAGGGAATGCATTGTTCAAAATCTTAGTAGGAAACTCCTTCCCCCCCAATAATTCACCATTAGAAATTGATCCACACTAGATCATTACATTGTGTGTAATCGATTTTGATGCTTTAAGAGTGGAAAAAGTGGAGAAATCCACTCATGGAACCGTTTTTACCAGCGGGACCCATATTGGCAAAACAAGTTCTAAAACCTTCCGAGAACGTTTTGAGGCATCAAACAAAATTTTTCAGGGGTAAAACTTTGTCTCTTTAGCACCGCACTTTATTTTACTCTTCTACACACATAGACCATTCCAACGGCGCAAGAATCGTGTCAATCAGAGTCTGTATGCGAAAGTTATGCCACTCAAAAGTTGACCTTCCTATTTTCACCACCATAATTCGAAAGGATGCCACGTCAACCCCCATTATTCATGGAAAAGGAGCTAACCACGTGATTATGATGTAGAATACTTTAGAAGAGTCTATACTGTAACTTTGGTTAAGAGTTGAGGTAATCAAACCTAACCACTAGTAGGCTATTGGGCTATGTTATAACCGAGCCACTAGGAGGAAAAGGGGTTTCATTCTTTCAAGTGTATTTGTTCCATATTTGAGCAAAAACGGCCAAGTGGGTAGGAGATAGAGCACACAGAGAGAATTTGCGCACTGTAGTATAACACGGGCCATAGGCCATACTTCTTTGTATTCACAACCATATTTCCATTCAGAGAAAGAGAGCGAAGCAGCCTCACCTTCCAGTTGGGTTTTTCTCCCGAAAGTGTTTTCCCAAGTCATATCTTGTGTCAAATGTCTGTGAGCTCTTATTTTTTCATTCTTTTTTTTTTTTGCAATATTTTCATTCGCATGCATGCACTATTAACAATAAATCTACAGATCCAAGAATCTAATAAAACTGTAATAGTGTAGCACTTTAGATTTTAAATATAATATTATGAGATCTGTTGTGACAAACTGTCCAGTGGAATATCCACGTCATTTTATGGATCATATTAGTATCTAAACCATGTTTCTTTGGGTGCATTGTAGAGATTTGCAGGGGATCTAGTTCAGTTGGGCCAAAAGTCGTAAAACCCTAATCATGGCCAACGAATCTGTGAATAACCCTTGCGATCCTGCAGAGGAGAGGTTTTCGCAGTTGGCACAATAAGTCACTAATATAAATCGTAATGTAAATCTCCTCATGGTGGCCTTGAGCAATAAGCTTGGGATATTTTGAGAAAATGGGGGTTCAAATGCAAAGGAAAAATCAGAAGGGGGATCAAGAGATCGACAAGAAACAAAGAACCAACAAGAAAAAAGATCCCAGAATATATCAACCCAGTTTGAGTGTCGTGAATCAATCATAGCCCTTGTTCAAGATGGAAATGAAGGTCGATATCAAGTTGTACCATGGTGAGATTAACGCTCTAAAGTTGAATCACGGATTGCAAAAGTGTATTTCAGCATCCATCAAATTGAGGAAGAACAAAATATTTCATTTACGTGACTAAAATTAGAAGGCCATGCCCTGACTTCGTGGGAGAGCCACACGGAGACCCTAAGGTTGGAGGGAGAGCCTCCAGTGACTAAGTGGGATGACTTTAAAGCCCTCATTAAGTCACGCTTTACCCTATTGGGTATGTAGAGGACCAGTGGATCCAGTGGCATTACTTTAGGCAAAAGTCGGGGCAAAGCGTGCAAGAGCATACCACAAAGTTCAAAAAGATGGTCATAATGTTGGGTATCTCACCAAAGCATGTAGATGTACTCCTCAAGTATTTGGGGAGTCTACGCTGCCATCTACAGGAGCAAGTGATGTTATTCAAGCCCAAATCAGTGGACAAGGCTTGTGTACAGGCACAGTACATGGAGAACATAGGTTTGAAGAGAGCGCAATCAAGTGGATCGAAGCAGAAGGAGCAACAAGATGCTTCTAAGGTGGGGAAAAAGAAGCAAAAAGGGGGACAGATAAAAAGACGACAGCCACAACACACAAGTGCAAAGATCCCAGCAGCCACTACAATATTGACAACCATACAGAGGAGAAGTGTTAGAAGTTGCATCCATAGCTAAACCCAAAGAACAAAAACTAAGATAATAAAAAGAAGAATCTCATGGCCATTGATTTGAGCAACCAAGTTGAAAGCAGCTCAAACGTGAATGAGAAGATCGTTTGTACGTCAGTGCAAAAGGAGGTGAATTTGAGTATCCTTTAGCAACGAGAAGAGAAAGAAATGACCAAACTCTTCCTTATAAAGATCCAGGTCAAGAAGACCAAGATTGATGCTCTGTTTGACTCTGGATCGTAGGCGAGTCTCATTGAGCAGAGCTGATCAAGAAATTGGGATTGGAAGTTCGTGATCATCCAAACCCATATCCACTGGGATGGGTAAACAAGGATGCAGAACTAAAGATAACAAAACAGTGCAAAATTAGATTTGCCATCAGTGTTGATTTTATTGATGAAGTAGAACTAGATGTAGTTCCCCTTGATGTATGTGGAATCATGTTTAGGAGTCCCTACATGTACATGTGAGATGCAATATTCATGCGAAGAACCAACCAGTATTGGCTTATCAAGGATAGAAAATCATTCACTATCAATGCACACAAACGCAAGTCGAAAATTTCATTGGTACGTGCCAACAAAGCCAAGAAATTAATCAGTTCCATCGATAAGTATGTATTATTGTTTTTAAGAGAAAATCAGTCTATAGAAGAGTCAGTGACAGGCAAGGCATCCCTGGAGGGATGTACTAAAAAACAGAAATAGCAACTGGAAGAGTTGCTACAGGCATACAATGATGTGTTCCAAGATCCTAGAGGGTTACCACCTAAGAGAGAAGTGGAGCACAAGATCCAAATATTGTCGGACTCCCCATTGCCAAACATTGGATTGTACAATCAATTTATTATCGAAGCAAGTAAAGTGAAGAAACAATTGTGGCAGTTGTTCGAATAGGGTGTCATTCGATTGAGTACATCACCATGTGGGTCACCCATCATCATTGTGCCAAAGAAGGACGAGACTTGGAAGATGTGTATAGATTATAGTGCATTGAACAAAATCACGTCAAGAACAGGTACCCACTGCCCAGAATAAATGATATGCTAGATCAATTGCAGCAAGCAAAATACTTAATCAAGTTGGACTTAAAATCTAGATATCACTAGGTTCGAGTCAAAGAAGAAGATACCTGGTAGACCGCCTTCAAAACGAAGCAAGGTTTGTATGAGTAGTTAGTCATGCCATTTGGCCTATGTAATGCACCAGCTACGTTTATGAAATTAATGAATGATGTATTGCGCCCTTTTATAATTCATTTGTTATTATCTATTTGGATGATATACTGATATACAATGCTATCTGGGAGGAGCACATCTCACATTTGACACAAGTGTTGGAGACATTAAAGAAGCACCAGTGGTTACCAAATCTGAAGAAGTGTGAGTTTGCACAGTAGTCTTTGGTGTATCTGGGGTATGTGATAGGTGGAGGAGAGTTGAAGATAGATCCTGCCAAGATGGAGGCCATCATGAAATGGCCAATGCCTACTAATGTTTCTAAGGTCAGGAGTTTCATTGGGGCACAACAATACCTGAGGAAATTTGTAGCCTCATTTTCAATGGTAACAACACCGCTCCATGCCATAATAGCAAGTAGCAAGAGTTTTCGATGGGGAAAGGGTCAGCAAAGGGCTTTCGAGGAGCTAAAGAAGAAGATCAGTCAAGCACCAGTTTTAGCATTACCAAACTTGTAGCGGCCCTTTGAAGTAAAGACAGATGCGAGTCGGTATGTTATGGGAGTGGTCTTGATGTAGGGAGGAAGGCTTGTATGCTACCATTCAGAAGTATTTCATTGGGCAGTTCTTAACTACACTAACTACAACAAGGAGCTTTATGCCCTGGTGCAAGTTGTGAAGAAAAGAGACAATAATCCACACAGATCACCAACCACTACAGTGTGGAATTTCTGAATCTTATACTTATGCAGAAATCTTACTGTTAAATCCAGTTATGCTCCTCCTACTTAAATTAAGTTATTAACTGGATAAATTCAGATCAATATCAAAGCAAAACACATAACAAACTTTCACCAATCCAGATCTAGAAAAACTACATGCACACATAGACAAAGTGACACAGTGATTTTCTAGACAAATAGTCCCCAAAAAAACCCAATGCGAGAAAATCGATCTTCTGGCTGCTGGAGGGATTTATTATTAAGAATTTTCTGAATACAGCAAATCTGGATTCCAGATCTAGAAACCCCGACAGAGAAATAATAGATCAACAGCTCAATGGTTGTTCTGAAGCCAGAATAATGACTGATCGACACCCTTAAATGGGATTTACAAGACTCAGACAAAATTAGGCCCTAGAAACCCCAGCGTTGTTCCTTAAGCCTCTGTGTTAGCCTCTGAAGCCCGTGTGTCCCTCAGTGCTGGCTTGGAAAGGGCTGCGTTACCCCAGACTGGGTGACGCAGTCCTTACGCTACCCTTTAAGGTCTCTGTGTAACC
Source organism: Pinus albicaulis (assembly GCA_034641835.2). Lineage (NCBI taxonomy): Eukaryota > Viridiplantae > Streptophyta > Pinopsida > Pinales > Pinaceae > Pinus > Pinus albicaulis. The sequence goes on from CM076582.1 coordinate 426,848,276, forward strand.
CCTGAGGGCTTCCAGCTAAATCACGTTGTCCTTGGAGGGACTGTGTTGTCCTTGTTGTTGTTGCTTCTTTGCGCTACCTCTCTGAGTTGATCTCTACCTCTTGTTGATTCTAGACCTTGGGATCTGATCATCCCCTTGACCTAAATTCCCCTCTCTGCAACTGAAACACTTCTAAGAATTCTTAGCAAACCCACCTTAGAATCTCAGTTTAGCTTCAGTGCTCTGCCTCTGTGTGTCTTTACAAATGACCCCAAGCCTTTCCTTTATACTTTTCTCGTTGGGAAACCAACGGCCATGATCAGATCTTGAATCAATGGCCAAGATTAAAAGAAAGCTTGATCCGTGTGACTTAAGATAATTTCATCACATGTTTAATTAAATTCACTTTAATTATTTAAGTTCCCTAAGTTTAAACTTAGGAAATACATTAAAATAATTAATTAATTTAATATCTCCAAAACCAGATGAAATTTCCCAAATCCATTTATGGGTCTTGTAGATCAAGTGTACTCTAGTCCTTCCTCAAAATTTGGGAGCTAGAGCACAACTGATGCTAACCGAAATACACAAAATCTCAACACTCCCTCTTAGCATCAAGAGTGTGCTCTAGCAATACATCACACTATGCATTACAAGATTTTGGGCACTAGTTCTGTGCTGCTAATGCTTGGCCTGCTACCACTCAACGTTGCACTGTTGCTGCCCTTTTGTGATGTTGCCCATGACTCTGCCACTGCCACTGCAACATCTGTACTGCAGCTCCATCTCAATTTGTTGCATTTGTGCTGCTCATAGCACTGTCACTGTTGATGTGCTGCACAGCAACTTCAGTTGTTGAGAGAAACAACTGAATCTCCTGCCCAATCTTTGACAGACAAGTCAGTTGGGCTACATCCTCATCACTGAAGCTCCATACGCTACTGATCTCTGTTGGCATCTGAAGGATGATGCACAGCTACAACTCTGCATTGTTGAAGTCACATTAGCCCCTTGTGCTGAAATCTCTCACGTTGTTGCTGCACTGCATTGTCCTCCCGAAGCCTTCTATGTTATTGCAGCTCTGCTCTGCACTGTTGAAGTCACATCAGCCTCTGCACTGCTGCTGCTCTGCTCTGCGCTGCTCCTTCCAGTCTTCAGATCTGCCTCTGCTTCATCTATGATCTATGCACCCACTACTCCACTTGTCCCACTATTGTCTTAAGTCTGTCGTAGCTCACATGTGATCCAAGAGATGAGCTACTCAAGGATCCCGCCCTAGAATCTGTAGCTCCTCTACAAATCCATGTCGCCCCACTTTCATGGTTCATGAGCGCTCATGACTGCATCATCTTCTGACCCATCATCCACCACAACAGCCTTGGAAGAAGAAGCTTCCTTGTCCCTTTTCTTCTGAGGACAATGGCTAGCAAAACGTCCCATTTCACCACACTGGAAGCACTTGATCTTAGATAGATCCTTCTTCTTCTTACCCTGTTACCTCTTTGATGCCAAGGCTACATCTTCTTCATCTTCCTTCTTCACTTTTCTCAATCCAGAGTTGTACTGCTTCTTGGTGAATCTACGAAGCTCTTCTTGACGCAAAACTGTCCACAAGTTGTCCCAATCTGGGAGGTCCGCTCTACCCAAGATACTTTGGACAAAGGTTTCCCACTCATCTGTGACTACATTGAGAGAAGTCCTGACCATCACATCGTCTTCCACCTTAGCACCCGTTGCAGTCAACTGATCTTTGATCGACTGCAATCTTAAGAGGAAATGCTCCATGTTTTCTCCCTTGGTCATCATGAATGACCTCATCTGAGTCTCCAACAGCATCTTCCTTTGGACAGACTTTCCCTCATACAGGGAAGTTAAGGCCTTCCACATCTCATTAGTTGTTTTCTTCTCAGCTATGTGTGGTACAATATGCTCCTTAATTTCGTCCATGATCCGCCGGTTGGCATGCCCAGCAGCTTCCTTATGCTTTCGTAGGAGATCTGCATCGGTTGGTGTGGCCAAAGTTTGCTTTGCATGGTCTCTTAGATTATATGTCTCAAGGACTATCAGGATCCTTGCCTTCCAAACTGAAAAGTTGGAGAGGCCATCCAATCTGTCCTGATCACGCAGTCTATGAGGAGCCATCTGCTCAGAAATGTGTCAGAACTTCCCTTTCTCTTTGCTAGAGAACTGGATCTAAGGCCCTTGGCAAAACAGGCACCTTCTGCTCCCTCTGACAACTGATTTCCCTCCTTGGAAATCTGCCAAATCAACAATGATTCAGCTCTCTTTGATCCTCTGATCAAACTGCAAGTTTCTTTGGCTAGAAACTCTCTGAGAAGCTGATCTCCTCCCGCTCTTTATCACTTGTGCTTAGGCTAAAAATCTGAAAACTTCAAAAATTTAACCCCACTAGCACCTTCTGAATTTATGCAACTAATCTTTAGTATTTTCTGGATCTGACAAATTCAGATCTGCATCACATAGGTTGGCTTCAGACCAAGCCAGTGTTGTTTCTAAGCTGCCTCTACGCAGTAATTGCGTGAGCTTGCCAGGAGATAGCGTTAGACTGCATCACCCTTCCCTCTGCGTGAATCTGCCTCTGAAAACTGCTTTGTCCCTTCAGATCTGCGTTTCTACTGCTTTTCCAGCTGCTTTCTGCAGCTAGAACCTTCAGTCTCTTGCTGGTGACCCTCCTAAATCCGATTATGCTCCTCCAACTTAAATTAAGTTATTAACTGAATAAATTCAGATCAATATCGAAGCCAAACACATAATAGACTTTCACCAATCCTGATCTAGAAAAAGTACATGCACACATAGACAAAGTGACACAGTGATTTCTGGACAAATAGTCCCTGGAAAAACCCAATGCAGGAAAACCGGTCATCTCGCTGTTGGAGGGTTTTATTATTAATAATTTTCTAAATACGGCAAATTTGGGTTTCAGATCTAGAAAACCCAACAGAGAAATAATAGAGATCTACAGCTCACTGACTGTTTTGAAGCCAAAATAATGACTGATCCACACCCTCAAACGGGATTTACAAGACTCAGCCAAAACTAGGCCCTAGAAACCCCAGCGTTGTTCCTGAGGCCTCTGCGTCAACATCTGAAACCCCTGCGTCCCTCAGTGCCGGCTTGGAAAGGGTTGCATTACCCCAGACTGGGTGACGCAGTCCTTACACTGCCCTTTAGGGTCTCTGCGTAACCCCTGTGGGCTTCCAGCTAAATCACATTGTCCTTGGAGGAACTACGTTGTCCTTGCTGCTAATGCTTCTCTGCACTGCCTCTCTGGGTTGATCTCTGCCTCTTGCTAATTCTAGACCCTGGGATCAGATCATCCACTTGGCCTAAATTCCCCTCTCTGCAACTGAAACACTTCTGAGAATTCTTAGCAAACCCACCCTAGAATCTCAGCTTAGCTTCATTGCTCTGCCTCGGCGTGTCTTTACAAATGACCCCAAGCCTTTCCTTTATAATTTTCTCATTGGGAAACCAAAGGCCATGATTAGATCTTGAATCAATGGCTAAGATTAAAAGAAAGCTTGATCTGTGTGACTTAAGACAATTTCATCACATGTTTAATTAAATTTACTTTAATTATTTAAGTTCCCTAAGTTTAAACTTAGGAAATACATTAAAATAATTAATTAATTTAATATCTCCAAAACCAGATGAAATTTCCCAAATCCATTTCTGGGTCTTGTAGATCAAGTGTACTCTAGTCCTTCCTCAAAATTTGGGAGCTAGAGCACAGCTGATGCTACCCCAAATACATAAAATCTCAACATATAGTGCTTCCAAGCCCAAAGTAAGCTACAACAGACAAGGCATTACAAATGGATGGGGTTTCTACAAAAATTTCATTTGGTGATCAACTACAAGAAGGGTAGCACAAACAAGTTGGTCGACATGCTTTCAAGGCCTCCCACATGAAAGATCACAGCTTTGGGAACTCTTATGCACATGGAGCCATTCACTCAAGATGCACACAGAGGCATATGCAGATGATGAGGGCTTCAAGGAGGTGTTTCAGCAGTTGCAGAGTCAGAGTTATATGCACGATGGCGACAACATTGTTGACTACCTTGTTGACTACCATCTCCGGGATGGGTTATTCTACAGGGTAGATAAGTTATGTGTTCCCAAAGGTGAGCAACTGTAGTTGATTAGAGAGGCTCACGCCTCCAAGGTTGCAAGGCAATTTGGTGTAGGGAAGACCATGGCCAACTTGCAGAGGTATGTGTATTGGCCCAAGATGCAAGAGCAAGTAGCTATGTTCGTAAGAGGATGCATGTTTTGTTGTAGCAGCAAGCCTAGCAAGAGGAAACAGGGTCTATATCATCCTTTACTTGTACCCACTTGTCATTGGGAAAGCATTTCCATGGACTTTGTGGGAGGTTTACCAACAACCAGGAAGGGACATGACTACCTGTTCGTGGTAGTTGACAAGTTCAGCAAGATGTGTGTTCTGATGCCCTATAAAAAGACCATCTGTGGGCAAGACGCAGTGAACTTGTTCTTTGGACAGCTGTAGGTGCATTTTGGGATACCAAGGAGCATCGTTTCAAACAGGGATACAAGATTTCGTGGTGCATTTTAGACTACATTGTGGGTAAAGATAGACACGAAGTTGAAGAGATATACAACATTCCATCCACAAATAGATGGCCACAGAGAAGTAGTCAACAAGACTTGGGTACAACTTCCGAGGGGATGCAACCAAAAGCATTCGAATACCTCTGATGAAAATTTGGTATATATTCAGCATTCTTACAATAGAACAGTTCACACTTATACAAGAAAATCCCCATTTGAAAATTGTTTTGGATATTTGTCGCCTTCACCTTTGGACATTGCATATGGGCAGCACAGAGGAGTGAGGGAAGATCTTACAAGAGACGCCTTGAGGGCTGAAAAGTTTGTAGAAAAGATCAGGCAAATCCATATACAAGTACAAAAGACATTGCAGAAGTCTTAGGAGAAATATAAGGCCAGGCATGATCATCATAGAACAGAGAAATCGTTCAAGGTGGGAGACAGAGTATGGCTACAGTTGAACAAGGAGAGGTTATAGGGCCCTGTTAAGAAAATCAAGGATCTAAGGTATGGTCCCTTTGATATACTGGTAAACGTGGGTGATAATGCCTATCGACTCAATTTACCACCATATATGTGCATTTACTCAGTTGTGAATGTAGAGAATTTGAAACTCTATGAGCCTTCCATGATAGATCTACAACATTCCATCCACAAACAGATGGCCACACAGAAGTAGTCAACAGGACTTGGGTGCAACTTCTGAGGGGATGCAACCAAAAGCATCTGAAGACCTATGATGAAAATTTGGTATATTTACAACATTCTTACAATAGAACAGTTTACACTTCTACAAGAAAATCCCCATTTGAAAATTGTTTTGGATATTTGTCACCTTCACCTTTGGACATTGCATATGGGCAGCACAGAGGAGTGAGGGAAGATCTTACAAGAGACACCTTGAGGGGTGAAAAGTTTGTAGAAAAGATCAGGAATCCATATATAGGTACAAAAGAAAAGACATTGTAGAAGTCTTAGGAGAAATATAAGGCCAGGTATAATCATCATAGAACAGAGAATCTTTCAAGGTGGGAGACGGAGTATGGCTATAGTTAAACAAGGAGAGGTTATAGGGGCCTGGTAAAAAAATCAAGGCTCTAAGGTATGGTCCCTTTGAGATACTGGTAAAGGTGGGTGATAATGCCCATAGACTCAATTTACCACCATATATGCACATTTACTCAGTTGTGAATGTAGAGAAATTGAAACTCTACGAGCCTTCCATGCTATATCAGGAAGTGGAACATGTCCTACCTTCTATGGAGGATTTGGCCCCAGATGCTCAGGCAGAGTTGATAGACGATGCAGTCTTGCAGAAGAGGTCCGAAAGTATAAGACAAGGGTAGCATGGCCTTTGGAAAATTGGGTTGAAAGGACAACTAAAATGACAAGCTAAATGGTACACCAGAGAGAAGGCGGAGGAAAAATTTCCTCACCTCATTCAGTAGAAGCTTTTGGGGACCAAAAGGCTCCCAAAATGGGGAGATGTGATCCGGATTTTATCATTATGTTGTTTGTATTGTTTGTTATCCATCTCGATGCTTTCCATATGGAAAAAGTGTAGGAATCACAGCTCACCAGACCATTTTTCCCGACGGGACCTAGTTTGGCAAATCAAGGTCTAAAACCTTTTGGGAGCATTTTAAGGCATCAAACAATGTTTATTGGGGGTAAAGCTTTGCCGCTTTACCACCGCACATAGTTTTCCTATTCTACACAGAGAATTTTCCAACGGCGCAAGAATCACATCAAACGGAATCCGTATCCAAAAGTCATGTCACCCAGAAGTTGACCTTCTTGTTTTTACCACTAAAATTTGAGGGAATGTCGCATCAGTCCACATTATTCATGGAAAGGGGCTAGCCACGTGATTATGATGTAGAAGACTCTAGAAGAGTCTATATTGTAACTCTGGTAAAGAGTTGAGGTAGTCAAACCTATCCACTAGTAGGCTATCGGGTTCTGTTATAAATGGGCCACTAGGAGGAAAACGACCTCCATTCTTTCGAGTGCATTTGTTCCATAGTTGAGAAAAAATAGCCAAGAGGGATAGGAGATAAAGCACACATAGAGGATTTGTGCACTGTAGTAGCCCACAAGCCACAAGCCATACTTATTTGTATTCGCAACCATATTTCCATTCAGAGAAAGAGAGCGGAGCAGCCTCACCTTCCAGCTGGGTTTTTCTCCCAAAAGGGTTTCCCAGGTCATATTTTGTGTCAAATGTGGGTGAGAGCTCTTATTTTGCCATTCTCTATTTTCTGCATAATTTTCATTCGCATGCATGCACTATTAACACTAAATCTACAGATCCATAAATCTAATAAAATTTTTAGTGTATAACTTCAGATTTTAAAAATAATATTATTAGATATGTTGTGACGAATTATCTAATGGAATATCCATGGCAGTTTACTAATCAAAAGTGTAAACCCAAACACCTTAGAAATGCCTCGAAAACTCATAGAAACATTTCCAAGGCAAATATTGTTATTTCCAACCTAGAAAGGAGCATTTCCAATCCCCCTAGTCGTCGATTATGCCTTTGTTTATAAAAAGAAAGAAAAATAATAAGAAATAAAACCAATGTTCCACCAAGACTCTGAAACGCAAGGGGCATGGGTTTGGGGACATCCACAAGGATTTAAAAATTAAATTCATCATTCAAGATTCTAAATTGATTTAAAATTAAAATTCATCATTCATCATTCTAGAATCTAATTAGTGCTAAGCAAAATAGACTATAGCATATACTGAAATATGAAGACTAGAATAGTAGATTGATATAACTAAAACTCAAAAAGGTCAAGGTTTTCAATTTAGTAAGAAGGTCAAGGTTTTCAATTTCACAAAAAAAACTTCTGCAAGCCAAGACTTTTAAAAGTGTAATTAAAATGTTTCTCCCTCCAAGGTTCATGTCAACCATTAAATTGGACAAAGATTAGTAATTCTGAACTTTCAGTACCTCAAGACCTTGATGATCACAAGCATAAAGAGGGGAGGGTTACACCATGGAAAATATAATAAATGGTTCAACTACACTAAATAATTTGCAACCATCGTTCCCAGATTTTAAGGGATTTTTAGTAGATGTAGAATACGAAAGAAATCCATTTGAGGGTTTAGTGGAAGTTTCTAAGAAGAACACAAAATGTTTAAATTTTTCTTTAGTTTTAAGTGTAAATGGTTTCAAGATAAGTGGGAATGAAAATAGTCTGGGTGAGCTGAAAACTTCAATTATGTTGGAAAAAGAAGAACCAATATTCTTGGGCATCAAAAATGGATGTAAGAAAAAACCCTGTGTAGAGTTGGGAAGGAAGGATCCTATTTCCTCGCAACATCCCCCCACCACCCTGTTGGCCATCAGACCCTATCGGCCTTCCGCACCATCCGCTGCACTCCATATGCGTAAATATAGGTCGATGCCACCTTTGCAGCTTCACATTGTCGTAATAGGAATTCATTCGGCAACATCGTTAGGTTATATTCAGTTCCTTCGATTAATAAGTTGGAATGAAGGAGTTGAAGCAATACGTAAGTTCTTTTATGAGGCACGGAAACCTCCAAACTGCACGTACCAAGTCTTTGTTGCTTATGCCACGATGGCGTTTTGTCTAGACAAGGATTCCAAGGTTGCACACAATGTTTTCAAAGCAGGGCTCAAGAGATTCATGCATCAGCCAGCATACATACTTGAATATACAGATTATTGTGCCGCAGTTCCACCAATCGGTGTCGCTCTTCCGCCAAGCCTATGTCATTGTTTCGACAGTAAACTCTGTCATACGATGCGTTTTCCACATTTCTTGGTTGGTAGCATCTTCACCGACTCCATATATGTTTGTAATCCCTTCAATGGAAATTACTTCACACTTCCACATCCCACATTCACATACCATTTTTTAATAGGCATCGTGCCAAAAGGGATAGATGGGTACAAAGTGGTGCCGGTGCACAACCCTGGAATGTTGGGACAGCATAGAATGGAAATCTACAACTCCAGAGACAAGGGTTGGAACAGTGCGGGAGCCTTCCAGGCGAATTTGACATTACCAATAAGTGTGAAGGAGCGTGAGGGATTAGTTTTTTTCAGACTCGCGGGCTTCTTCTATACTTTGGCGTTCTCACTCTCAGATGGTGTGGAAGGCATTACGAGGTTCAACATGGTAGAGGGGGCATGCATCTTTGCGCCATTGCCTCGTCCTACAGACAATCACATCATTTCGTTCAGTTATCTCGTTCCCTGCAGCTCATGGATCCTGTTGGTGGCAAAGACGAATTATGGAACACGAGTGGTTATATGGGAGTATATAGACGAGGCAGTACCAAAGTGGGAGGTCATTGCGAGTATGCCTCAAACGGTTTTCCCGCGAAGGGTACTGATGCAGGAGCATTAGCCTGGAAAAATACTTGTATTTTTATTAAACCTAGGGGTCTCATGTTTTTGAGAAATTATTAATTTCATGTAAATATTAATATTGTTTTTGAGTGATTAAATTATATTTTAATTAATTATATGTGAGAATTTGTAAATGTTTCCAAACAACTGGAAAACATGAGAGAAATTAGATGAGAGATATCTAAGAGATAATTATAAGCCTAAGATAGAGTTAGTTTCAAGGTTTTAGGGATAAAGATCTAGACTTTAGGGGTGTTGAGATATTTGAGGGTTTGTTGAGTGATTAAAGGGATCAGAACCAAAATTGGTTCAATTAAATTTGTATAAATTGATATGCCTCAAAGGCAAAATAGATCAGGTGAGATTAGAGTGCAGAATAGAGAAAAAAGGTTGTAAGCCTATGGGCTTTGTAAAGGGCCATCGATTTGAAAATCTGGCCATGAACTAAGAGGTTTTTGTAATTGTTTACATTTGGTTTTATTGATGAAGAATTTTGTTTTAGAATTCCTGTGTGATTTGTATATATATTCTTGGTTAAATTCTGTTTAAAGAATGCTTGGATTTCTGTGAAATAAGCATAGGATGAGAAAATCAATTTCAGTTAAGATCGATTTATGCATTGAACGAATCGAATTTCGTAAGGTTTGGGGCATCGATCTGGATAGTCGATGTTTGATATTATTAAAATCATAATGCAACTGGTGGAATGTATATAATGGTGAATGCATAGTTTGAAAGCTGTTCACATTAATGTTAATGGAACGCTGGTGAATGCGTAGTTAATGGAACGCTGTTCACATTAATGTTACATGAGAATTGATCGCCACATGAGTTGAGTTTTGAATTAAAAGTTAGAAAACACGCAAGCTAATTGTTTGTGAATTGGAATGGAGGTGCAGGTTGTTGAAGCAATCCATTAAAAACCGCATTATTAAGTTAAATGCAGAACTGGAAGTTGAACAATGGCAGAATGACAGTTGAACAGTGTTGAAGAAAATCCATGTTGTTTAATATCGACTTTGTGGTTTGAATGTGCGCAGAAGCATTGGTGTTGAGTCGAAGTTTTATATGTGAATCCGGGAAACCTTTTGTTGTTCGATTCGGTCAGAGCCTGATGATTATAAACGCACAAAGAAATTGGTAAAAGGTAAATGCGTTAAGGACGCAGAGGGGGCGGTATTGCATCAAACGCAGAGCAGGAGTGTTAAATTGCAGCGTTGAGAAATTTGTGTAAATAAAAATCGAACTTGGTCATTCGAAACTGTGTATGGAGCACTGTTGAATTGAGAGTTGATTCCGCTGACATGCAAATCGGTTCCAGAACGCATGAGACACAGTGAGCACGTGGCAAGAATGCATCCACAGCATTGATGAATTAAAATTGGAAGCAGAACTTGAGCATGCACAGAAAACGCAATGAACACATATGGGTGATAAATTGATAGAACTGGGGTGCGCATGCTGTCAATTCGATGATGGTGAAGGTAAGTTATTTGCGGGTCCAAGTTTAATATCTGATTTAATTTATTGGTAATTGCCCAAATCGAATGTTTGTCAGAAATAAAATGTTAATTGGTCTGGTCAACATAAGGCGTTGATTTTGATTAGAAGGCAATTGGTATGTTGAAGAAAACGCAGAGTCTGAAATGCTATAGCTGAAGGTGAATATTTGACTGCATTCGATGGAACGAAGAGTAATTAAATCAATGCAAACCATGAAGTAGATCTTTGATAATGTAATCGAATGTAATGATGAAATCGAATGTAGTTTTCACACAGATTTCGGCGGTTGAAAGCTATCGAATGGTAGAAGGAAAGCCAGGGCGATCCATTCAAAACACATTATATAGTCAAAGGCCACGGAGGCGCAGACTTTTGTTTAAACGCAGTCATTTGTGAATCGATTAAATAGGAAAATGGATTGCTTAAAGATGTAGAGTGAACGGAATTTAGAGTTGGTAGAAGTCAAAAGGAAACTTCGTTGAGATTGTGTAAGGTTCAAAGCATGGATGTATGAATTTGCAAGGCGTAGTAGCAAGTTGGCAAGTTAAAAAGCAAAGGCGCATGAATAAATGAATCCAGGTTTGTTTACTTTAAATACTTGGCATTTGGGTTAATAAGTGGTGATGTAATCATTCTATGAGATGGCACTTTACTTAGAGTGTAAAGGTCGATGAATGCATAACATCCATATGCTTTGAGATTTAATTAAAGAAATTGGAACTTTTGAATTGAGACAAATGTGAGTTATTGGGTTTATGATTTTTGAACCATATGTTGAGGAGGAGCTTCTGCAAATGATAATATTTGTGAAATTGCCAGACATTGAAGTTTTATTTGGCAATTATTTGAGATGCATTTTGTATATGCATGAGAGGGGACAGATTCTGGGTTTGCAGGGTTACCCTGCATCATTTTGGTATCAGAGCTGGAATAGCTCTGTGTGAGGATTCAAGTTTTTTTTTTTTTAAAGATTGAATTAATTGCATGTGATGAATGAAGGTCAGATTTTAAAGATTGCAGCACAGGGATGCAGTGCAGTTGAGGAAGTGAAGCGAGATCAACAGGATCTTGAAAGGTGAACTGACAGGTATTATTTATCTCTGGTTTAAAAGCTATACTTGAATAATTTGATTTACAGGCATAGTGAAGGAAGTCTCGGCAGAAAGAAGCAGATCACCGCTGGAGTGCAGTGATGAAAGAGTCCGACGTGGATTCTAAGAGAGAGTGGCAGAACCTGAAGATTCAACAGAGGTTGAATAAAGTTGCAGATGAGAGAACCCTGAAGGAGTAGTGGAGAAATGCTCGAAAGGTTCCAGCAGAAGACTGGTGATTACCAAAAGACCAGATCCGGAGGAAGGGATTGGTGAGGTAAGTGGCAGTAGAAGAGTTTACTGTTGCAGAGGCTTGGTGCAACTCATGGGTGAGAAACTCATGGCGAAGGAGATGAATACTGAAAGTCATAAAAGAGAGAGCAGAGGTTCAGAGAGAGGCCACAGTAGAAAGAGGGAGAAAGATGCCAAGGCAAATGGCATATTGAAACGGTTGACTGATGAAGAGTATGAGAAAGAGAAAGCTGAGATAGCAGTTCATCTGGAATTATTGATGGAGTTGTTACAGGAAAATATGAAGGACCAGAGACATGGTTGGACCATGAGAAAGACAGTGAAGTGGCAAAGGCTACAACAGAAAAGAGATCAATAGATAAACATGCAGTTAACAGAAGAGCTGAAGAAGCTCGAGCAGATGATGGATGTACAGTTGGGGTGTACACAACTCAGAGCAGTTGAGTTGAAAGTGGAGGTTTCCATTGATGAAACAGAAGAGGAGATCATTGATAATTTCTTGAGTTATTGGGAAAATCTAGATCAGTTGGATAATGTGAAATCTTGTATTTTTGTAGCTGACAAGTGTGATGTGATTACAGGTTTTACTGAGGAGCATGCGCAATCCTATGGAGTGATCACAAGTATGGAAAAGAATCTTTCAGGAGATAAATACTCTGAAGAAAGAAGCAGTGATGCTTTTGTACTTGAAGCTGTTACAGTACAAGAGGAAGTTCATGTGAATGAGGGAGAGGATCAGCTTGAAGAGCTGGTATATGAACCAACAGTTGAGACTGTTGAACTTTGTGATTTTCAAACTGAAAGCTTGTGTGTGAATGCAGGGATGATACAAGATGATGATATGCTTCAGCAATGCCACAGAGAAATTGCATTGTTGGAATACTTGTTGGAGAATTCAGAGTATGACAGGGAGATTGCAGCAGAAGAAAGAGTTCAGTACAGTGAACGAGAACAGAAAGATATCATGGAAACAGATGGAGTGAAGGAAGAACTGGTTGATAGTCTTGAGAATTCTTCAGAGAATTCTTTGGAAAGAGAGAATCATCATACTAATGTGCTGATGGAGATGGAAAATTAGGAGCAGCATACTGAGGTGCTGGCAGAGGGGAGTAAGGCATTGATGCCTTATGATTTTTGTTCTAACAAGTGTTTTGTGAATGCAGGTGTTGTTGCAGGTACTGAAGAACATTTGACTCAGTTGAGCAGTCAAATGAAGAAGAAAGACGAGAATTCTGTGGAAATTTCAAATCCATGGGATGAAGAAGTTATGTTGCTGGAAAGGATGTTGAATAGTCCAGATTCAGTGCAGAAAGAATCTAAATTTTAGAATTGGGAATTGCAGATGCAGAGAGATGAAGATAGGAGAAGAGAGTACACAATGTACCAGTCCATTAAGTTGTTGATAGGAGGAGGCAGAGGAGAAGTTTTCCGTTGTAGAAGACAAGAGGGCATGGATGATTGGGCGGCAGTAAGAACGGAAACAAGCATAGGAGTAAAAACTGAGCAAGTAAAAATGGAGCAAGTAAGAACTGAGCAAGCCGTCTTAGCTCAGCAGGCAGCAGGAAATCAGCAATCTGAAGAATTATTGGACCGAGAAATTGAATTAATCAGAAGAATCATGTTAAAAGTGTCTCAGAGGAAGACATCAGCAAGGAAGAGAAGCAGCAGCAGCAAAATGAAGACGGAGACAGATTGTGAAAGTGTAGCGAGTGGAGCAAGGCAACATAAGATATGGAGACCTGGAGAAAAGCAGCAGACAGCAGATATAGATGATGAGTTGAAAAACAAAATGTGGGATCCAGGCAGACAAAGACTTAAACGCGTGATCAGGAAATCATGATCCTTTTCTACCTTGGGAGTCTGATGCAGGAGCATTAGCCCGGAAAAATACTTATATTTTTATTAAACCTAGGGGTCTCATGTTTTTGAGAAATTATTAATTTCATGTAAATATTAATATTGTTTTTGAGTGATTAAATTATATTTTAATTAATTATATGTGAGAATTTGTAAATGTTTCCAAACAACTGGAAAACATGAGAGAAATTAGATGAGAGATATCTAAGAGATAATTATGAGCCTAAGATAGAGTTAGTTTCAAGGTTTTAGGGATAAAGATCTAGACTTTAGGGGTGTTGAGATATTTGGGGGTTTGTTGAGTGATTAAAGGGATGAGAACCAAAATTGGTTCAATTAAATTTGTATAAATTGATATGCCTCAAAGGCAAAATAGATCAGGTGAGATTAGAGTGCAGAATAGAGAAAAAATGTTGTAAGCCTACGGGCTTTGTAAAGGGCCATCGATTTGAAAATCTGGCCATGAACTAAGAGGTTTTTGTAATTGTTTACAATTGGTTTTATTGATGAAGAATTTTGTTTTAGAATTCCTGTGTGATTTGTATATATATTCTTGGTTAAATTCTGTTTAAAGAATGCTTGGATTTCTGTGAAATAAGCATAGGATGAGAAAATCAATTTCAGTTAAGATCGATTTATGCATTGAACGAATCGAATTTCGTAAGGTTTGGGGCATCGATCTGGATAGTCGATGTTTGATATTATTAAAATCATAATGCAACTGGTGGAATGTATATAATGGTGAATGCATAGTTTGAATGCCGTTCACATTAATGTTAATGGAACGATGGTGAATGTGTAGTTAATGGAACGTTGTTCACATTAATGTTACATGAGAATTGATCGCCACATGAGTTGAGTTTTGAATTAAAAGTGAGAAAACACGCAAGCTGATTGTTTGTGAATTGGAATGGAGGTGCAGGTTGTTGAAGCAATCCATTAAAAACCGCATTATTAAGTTAAATGCAGAACTGGAAGTTGAACAATGGCAGAATGACAGTTGAACAGTATTGAAGAAAATCGATGTTGTTTAATATCGACTTTGTGGTTTGAATGTGCGCAGAAGCATTGGTGTTGAGTCGAAGTTTTAAATGTGAATCCGGGCAACCTTTTGTTGTTCGATTCGGTCAGAGCCTGATGATTATAAACGCACAAAGGAATTGGTAAAAGGTAAATGCGTTAAGGACGCAGAGGGGGCAGTGTTGCATCAAACGCAGAGCAGGAGTGTTAAATTAGAGCGTTGAGAAATTTGTGTAAATAAAAAACGAACTTGGTCATTCGAAACTGTGTATGGAGCGTTGTTGATTTGAGAGTTGATTCTGCAGACATGCAAATCGGTTCCAGAACGCATGAGACACAGTGAGCACGTGGCAAGAATGCATCCACAGCATTGATGAATTAAAATTGGAAGCAGAACTTGAGCATGCACAGAAAACGCAATGAACACATATGGGTGATAAATTGATAGAACTTGGGTGTGCATGCTGTCAATTCGATGATGGTGAAGGTAAGTTATTTGCGGGTCCAAGTTTAATATATGATTTGATTTATTGGTAATTGCCCAAATCGAATGTTTGTCAGAAATAAAATGTTAATTGGTCTGGTCAACATAAGGCGTTGATTTTGATTAGAAGGCAATTGGTATGTTGAAGAAAACGCAGACTCTGAAATGCTATAGCTGAAGGTGAATATTTCACTGCATTTGATGGAACGCAGAGTAATTAAATCAATGCAAACCATGAAGTAGATCTTCGATGATGTAATCGAATGTAATGATGAAATCGAACGTAGTTTTCACACAGATTTCGGCAGTTGAAAGCTATCGAATGGTAGAAGGAAAGCCAGGGCGATCCATTCAGAACACATTATATAGTCAAAGGCCACGGAGGCGCAGACTTTTGTTTAAACGTAGTCATTTGTGAATCGATTAAATAGGAAAATGGATTGCTTAAAGATGCAGAGTGAACGGAATTTAGAGTTGGTAGAAGTCAAAAGGAAACTTCGTTGAGATTGTGTAAGGTTCGAAGCATGGATGTATGAATTTGCAAGGCGTAGTAGCAAGTTGGCAAGTTAAAAAGCAAAGGCGCATGAATAAATGAATCCAGGTTTGTTTACTTTAAATAATTGGCATTTGGGTTAATAAGTGGTGATGTAATCATTATATGAGATGGCACTTTAATTAGAGTGTAAAGGTCGATGAATGCATAACATCCATATGCTTTGAGATTTAATTAAAGAAATTGGAACTTTTGAATTGAGACAAATGTGAGTTATTGGGTTTATGATTTTTGAACCATATGTTGAGGAGGAGCTTCCGCAAATGATAATATTTGTGAAATTGCCAAACATTGAAGTTTTATTTGGCAATTATTTGAGATGCATTTTGTATATGCATGAAAGGGGAGAGATTCTAAGTTTGCAGGGTTACCCTGCATCAGGTACGTGTGAGAGGGGTGCTCGGTCAGAGACTTCTTCATTGTGTCGAAATGGGGGACTGCATCTACTTCAGATTCCAACAACCTGCATGGAAGCAGTTCGCAGCTTACAAGTTGACCCAGAATTTAAGGAGTATGTTGCCAGACATTTCCTTTCTCGGAGTTGAAAATTTTATTTTTCATGTTTGGCTTTGTCGTTTATACAAGTTAAGCAAACCGAAGGGCAATTGCACTCTCACAGACTCCACAAATGTGGGCTTTCGTGGCCATGGTTTCCTAAATTAGACAATAGGAAATTATGCAGCTCCATGGTCGTTCGAGAACAGTCAACCATCACATTATTTCGCTGGTACGTGTCCCCTCATTAACTAGCGTTGTGAACTATCACAGTATAATAATTATAATTATTCATATAAATTAATTAACTTAAATAATTAATTTATATAATTTGCTTAATTAAAAAAATAATAATAATAATAATATTTTTATTATTTTTATTTAAAAATAATATAAAATCCCAGGGAATATTACTGATGCACTATATATGTCGATGGTTGATGAATTATATATTTCAAGTTTACAAACATAAGGTGAAGATATTGTCAATATAGCTTTGAGGACAAAGCTTTTGAAGGAAGGGGTAATGTTATGAATAAAATTCATAACAAATATAATAAATATAATTAGTAATAGTCAAATAAGGATTATGTAAAGTAGTCATTAAGTTAGTGAAAGGGCATGTCTAAAGAACATACCCAGTCATGAAAGGCCACCTGCCTAGGTATATAAGCAGGGCCTCATTGTAACATTTTATCATCACTTATATATTTCATATATAATATATTATTATTACAAATACCTCTTGTGTATTTTACAATTAAGTCAACAAGCCTACAGTTTTGTTGCTCCATTAACCTTTATCCTGTGCGATATGCAATCACATCGCATCGCACCAAACATAACTTATTGTGCGAACTCTTAACAACAACCACAAAAAACTGCAATGTGCAATATGCGCTTCATCGCTATGCCGACACGTGGTTCCCCTTCACCGCATCACAACTTTCAACCCTTACCGCATCAAAACTTAAGTCATTTACCATGCGATGTCCTTAACAATAAACACTAAAACCGTCGATGTGCGATATATGCTTGAGCGTTGGGCCGACACGTGGCGCTTCCCTTTATCGCATCGCAACACAAATAACTTTCCTACCAAGTCTTAACGTTAAACCTTAAAATCTCCAATTTGTGATGTGCGCTTGGCTGCTCCGCCCAACACGTGTCCACTTCGCAATTTCACAAATTTAACTTTGCGATGTAATCTGGACCCTCGATCTTGCTCAGATCTTTGCGATTTAATCCTCATTGTCTGTTTCCCTTCCTTTGGAAATCTTCTAAAGGCTTTTATGCCTTAATCTTTTCTCTATTTTCTTCGACCACTGCTACTCTGCATCTCCGCTATCCTTCCTGAGCTTTATTCAGTGTTTAAAAGCGTTGATCTCTCCTGAGCTTGTTCTTTTGGTTATCCATATAACCATCACACTGTCTCGAGCCTGAATACAAAACACCCTCTGTATTTGCTTCTCCAAATCTCAATTTGGATTTCTTCTCGTTCTCGCCCTGCACACAATTATTATCTGCACTTGTTTGTTTTCACACAACATCAACAAATTAACTCCCGGACTGGAATCCTACAGATTCTACCTAGCCACTAAGTCTTTTTCACTCAGAAGACTTATTCATTCATTGAGCATTCATACAACAGTGGTTTATACACAGAAACCAGATTTGTTCGCTACGAATCACTCAGCTCGTAACACACACACAATACAACCATATGAATTCAATTTCTCATTATTTAACAAATGTACAGATACATTAAAACTGCTTACAATCAAACTTTGCACGTTGTGCTTTTACATAGCCCTCATCTCTTCAACAAAACCCTCTCGGTTCTCAGGCTTCTCCTCTCTACAAAACACTCTCTCCTCTCGGCTCTCTCCTCCCTCTCTCTCTCTTGGCCTAATCTTCTTTGTTTAATTGGCCTCTCCTCTTGGCTCTCGCCTCTCTCTCTAGGCCTGATCTTCTTCTTTAATTTGGCCTCCTCTCAGCTCTGGCCCCTCTCTCTAGGCCTAATATTCTTTCTTTTAAATTGGTTTCCTTTCCTTCGAAGCTTACAATTTGATTTATAATTCAATTCAGAGCTTATCTGGCCCTTACTCAACTCCTATAAACTTGTAACTGATTCCTATTCTAAGGAAATCCTAATTTATGACTCTCCTATCTTCTTATAGCATAAACAACGAATATTCTCTCTAATATCCCATTTCTTAAGGGGATTTGTTACATTAACTCATCACTCATTGACACCTAACAACTAAGCATATTCCTCACCTATGCTTGCTAATAATTACAAGAGAATATTACAATATTCACAACTTGACCCCTCCTTGGGCTAATCAACAATTTAAATTTAATTTGAGTGCTAATGCTCCTGCATCAGACTCCCAAAGTAGAAAAAAGACATGATCACCTGATCATGTACCTTTTGTCCTTGTTTCTCCTGGATCCCAAACTCTGTTTTGTTGCTATCCATAAGCTGCATTGTCTTCATTATTCTTCAGCTGCAATCTTCCAAGCTTCCATGCTTTGTACTGTAGTGCTCCACTATCTCTACCTTCACTGTTCTTCACTTTTCAAACAATTCCATAGTGGACTGCTTTCTTCATTCTGCTACAGCTCATCTTATGTATCTGCATTAGGTTCCACAGTTCATCTATGTCTTCTTGTAATTCAGTCTGTTGCTGCAACCTAATTTTGTTTTCCTTTGCCATTGCACTTTGCTGCACTTTATCCATTCATCACTAAACTGCTAATTACTTTCTTCAGCGCTTCTTGCTTCAATTTCTGCTTTTTCACTTGGAATTATTCCATTCACTGCTGCAAATATTACTCCTGACATTGTTGTCTCCCATACTTCCTGAATATCTCTTAAGATATCTCCATTTGTAACATCCCTTTTCTGCTCACTCTGCAAATTTACTTTCAAAAAATAAATTGTCTTTTGATCATTTGACTGCAATTCCTTTCTCATACTCAGATTCTTCTAGTAACTCACTTTCTACTTGATTCCTCCCAGATACATCACTATGTTGTTCATCAATTCCAGCATATTTTTCTTCCTCTTCGTTGACAACCCTCAGTGATTGTTCTTCACCTCTTTGACTAATTCTGACAGTTAATTCAGCTTCTTCAAACACGGCATCTTCATGCTTTACATCTTTCTCATCATTATGTCTTACCTGGCAACTTCCATTCTTCTTCAGTTCTAAAACTGACTCTCCTTCAACTTGTGACAGGTCTGTCTCATCTTCATCAAAACCTGTAATCATAAACCAATTATTAGGAAAAATATAAGGCCTTATTGCCTTTTCCTTCTCTGGCAACATCTCATTATGCTGCTCTGAGTTTTCCTCTAACTCCTTTGTCAGCACATCAGTATGTTGATTTAAATTCTCCAAAGAACTCACGAGACTGTTAGCTAGTCTCTGCTCCATATCTTCTGTTTCAAGGATGTCTCCCTGCTCTGGTTCACAATAATGAACTCCTTCCTCTGTAATGTCGATTTGTTGAACTCTTATTACCATTCTTGCATCCTTATCTTCTTCTTCATGATTGTCATTCATGACAATTTCTTTGTCTTCCTTCTTCAGCAAATTATCCTGAGTATATATCCTCTGCTTTTCCAACTTTCTTCTTTGAAGATCTAATTTTTTATATAACTCAACAATTTCAATTGGAGTAGAATTTGGAAACTTTACACAGTTTTCAATACCTTCACTTGTTGTTGACCTATCATCAAATGGCCCTTCTCCCTCTGCTAAATCTATACACATGTTTAAATCACCATGCTTAAAAATTCCAAACTCATTAGGCATAGTCATAGTTTTTAAAACTCAGTCGTCCAGGCTCGGAACCGGCCGAGTTGACTGAGCCAAAGGGATGGTCGATCCGACTCGGTGGTTAAACCGGTCCAGCGGCCGGTTTGTGACCGAGCAAGCCGAGCCATACATCAACTCGACCGGCTCGATCACAAACCAGTCGGCTCGGCCGAACACGAGCTAGCTCAGCCGGACAACTCCCAATCTGCCGTGGGCCCCAAAAACTGAAAAAATCGAATTTGAATTTGGTTTTAAATTTGCTGTTAGGGTTTTGTTAGCTTATCTAACCCGTCCCCATCCTATTTAACCTACCCAACCCCTCTCAATACCTCACATCTATCTCATTGAATTTTCTTAAGCATTTGTGAGGAATTTGTGAAGAGTTGTGGAGTTGGTTTTGGAGCAGCTTTGAGGAGTCTTTTGGGCAAGCTTTGGAGCAGCAGTGAAAAGCTTATTGGGCAAGCTTTAGAGCAGCATTGAGAAGTTGGTTTGTGGAGCTGCATTGAGGAGGCTAGAGGCTAGAGGTATTTATTTTTTCTCTTCTAAAATTTGCCTATGCTTGTTTTATTTATTTTGCAAATCTGAAAATGACAAACATAGTTTTTGGTGAAAGAAATGAACATAGAATTAATAGTCTTTTTTTGTTTTCATTTTCAGATTTAAACCTTTTCTTTCCAAGTCAAAAACTCAGTCCAAAATAGCCCCTAGAGTGAAAGATGCTGCTTGGGCATATGCTGAAATGGTTGATGATCAAATGTATTGCAAATTTTGTAAGAGAAAAATTAAGGGGGGTGGAGGGGTCATTCATAGACTGAAACTACATTTGGTTGGTCTTAGAGGCCAAATTACTCCATGTGAAGCACAAAACATTGGGGAAATTAGGAAGGAGTTGAAAGAGCAATTTCAGAAGTTTAAGGAAGACAAAATTAGGCAAAAAGAAATACAAGCTGAAATTGGGAGGAAGAGAAATCTACAACAGATGATGGCTGCCAACCCAAGTTTTGATTATGAGGGTTCATCATCTATCCCTTGCACTGATGCATCGAACCCCTTTCGCTATGTTCCTCCCTCTATATCGTCTATTTCTGAAAAGGGTAAGGGTGCAATGAGAAATAAGGGTACTATCAAAAGTTTTTTCATGCCCTCTTCTCCCTCTGATAGTGCACATGGTCCTAGTCCTCCAAGTAGAGGTCAAGTGCAGCCCACTTTAGATGCTCATTGGAAAAAAGAATTGATAGATGTTGCTTGTGATTACATTGCTAGATGGTGGTATGATGCTGATATTCCCTTCAATGCTACTCATTCACCATATTATGAACCTATTTTTTATGCATATATGCTGCTGGAAAGGGCTTCAAAGGCCCTACTATGCATGAGTTAAGAGGATCTCTTTTGCAAAAATAGATTATGTCCATTGATGATTATTTGAAAGAGTTCAAAAACTCATGGGCACATACAGGATGTACCATCATGTCAGATGGATGGACTGATCAGAGGAACCATACCATCATAAACTTTCTTGTATTTTGCCCACGGGGAACCAGGTTTCTAAAATCAGTTGATGCATCTAATAGGGTGGAAGATGCACGTTTGTTGTTTCATCTTTTGGATGAGGTTGTTGAAGAGATGGGGGTGGCAAATGTTGTTCAAATCATCACAAATAATGCCTCTAACTATGTTCTTGCTGGTAAATTCTTAGAGGAGAAACACCCAACCATCTTTTGGACCCCATGTGTTGCACATTGCATAGATCTCATGCTTGGGGATATTGGCAAAATAGACTAGATCAAGAACACTATAGAGCATGCCAAATGCATCACAAAATATATTTACAATCACTCATGGATTCTGAATCTGATGAGGAAAAACACAAGGGGCAAGGAGATTATTAGCCCTGCCATCACTAGATTTGCAACACATTTTTTGACATTGCAATCTATGCTTGCCCAACATAGAAACTTGCAAAAGTTCTTTTCTAGTGATGAATGGAATGAATGTCAGTGGGCTCGCAAACAGGATGGCAAAGATGTGAAAAGGAAAGTCAATGAAGAAATATTTTGGAAAAAGGTAGCAGAGATTGTGAAACTTGTTGAGCCACTGGTTAAGGTGTTGCACTTGGTGGATGGGGAAAGATTGGCTATGGGCTTCATTTATGAGGCTATGGATCAAGCAAAGGAGCAAATAAGGGCAGCATACAAGGACAGAGCGTCTAAGTATGGGCCCATTTGGGCAATCATTGATCAGAGATGGAACAATCAACTCCATCGCCCTATACATGCAGCTAGGTATTTTCTCAACCCAAGGTATCATTATAAAGCTCAGGAAGCAAGAGCTTTGAATGGGGAGGTTAGAGATGGATCAATTGACAACACTGATCACATGATCCCCACAGAGAGTGAGCAATTGAAGATACACAATCATATCACTGTGTTCAGCCAAGCCACAGGTACCTTTAGCAAGAACCTTGCAAGGATTGCAAGGGAATCAAATGAGCCAGGTAAACAAAGAATTTCAATTTTCAAATTCATATTTTAATTTTTATTATTTTGTATAATTGTTTATCATTTCAATTTCAAAGTTGGATATAAATTGTGGAGCTAACTGAAACTCATTTTTTGCAGCACAATGGTGGGAGGCATTTGGTAGCCATTGTCCTGAATTGCAGAGGCTTGCAATCCGCATTTTGAGTCAAACTTGCAGTGCTTCTGGGTGTGAGCGTAATTAGTTTGTCTTTGAGAGGATTCACACAAAGAAGAGAAACCGTTTGGAGCAAAAACGGTTAAATGATCTAACGTATGTCCAATACAACCTCTGACTACGACGCAACCAATTGCTGAACAAAAGACCTGATTCAGATCCCATTGTGTTGGAGGATATTGATCCAACATCAAATTGGGTAGTGGAGACTTGTCTACCAGAGTTTGACTCTGATGAGGATATTGGTGTGGGGATTGACTTTGATACACAGGTAGAGGCTATGCTCAATGCAGATCCACTAGTAGCAGACCCAGTCCCAAGCCCTCCAATTGCAGGCGCAGGCACTTCCTCTAGTCAGCCACGACGGAGGCGCATAACTCGTCCATCTCAGGGTGGTAAGGGCAAGGCTATAGTTCCAGTTGAGGATGTTGATTCAGAGGAGGAGCAAGCGGTTTCCCCCTCTGGTTCAGAGTTTGAGGAAGAGGACATTGGCTTGTCAGATGTCTAGCAGTAGTGATTATTCATGTTTTGTTGTGGAGGCTATTTACAACCTCCTTGTTTATGTCTTTTGTTTTGATCTCTATCTCATCATCATGTATTGCACAGTGCACCGGGTGCAATTTTGATATAATGGATATATTCATGAGCCTACTTTGATCATATGTTGTCTTTTCTCTATATTGTAATGCTTTGTGTTTGGAAACATGAATAAAAATCTTTAAAATTATGGTTTTTAACAAAAAAAATTAATATTTAATGTATTTTTTACAAAAACCCAGTGTTCCACGAGGACGCGTCCCCTAGGGTGGGGGACGCGCTTCCCCGCTCCCCCACGCTCCCGAGATGGGGAAACTCCTAGGGAAACTTTCCCCACGTCCCCTTTTTTAGAAAAATTGGGGAAACTCTTGGGGGCCGTTTTTTTGGTGACGAAATGCCAGAGTGGATGCAAGAGGGACAATTCCCTCGAGTTTTTTCGCAAATAACAAGTAAAAAAACAATTTTTGTATTTCATTGCTTTCTATATTTATTTTTAGTTCAGTTTTCTATGGCTGTTTTAGACTTCAAATGTCATTGTCATATGATGAATTTAATTTTTGATGTGCATTGCATAGTTTCAATTTTCAAATGATGAATTTAATTTAGATGTACCTTGCATAATATTAATGCCCATTGCCAAATGACGAATTTAGATGGAACAATGCATAATGTCAAATGATAGATTCAATTTAGTAATTTATTTTTAGATTTACATTGATGATTGCAGAAATGTCAAATGATAATTTTACGTCACAATAGTCTAATACAAAATGATGATCATATTTAGATGTGCATTTCATAATTAATAAGATTTACTATCTACTAATTTAGTTATTAACATATTGTTGGGATTTTATTTTTTTATATTAAATTTGTAATAATTTTATAATTTTTATGCCTCTAACGTCCCCCTGTTTCCCCGAAATTTTCCTAAATTTTGGGGTTGCTTATAGACGTCCCCCTTGTGCGTATCCCCGCTCCCGCGTTTCCACGTCCCGGAAACTCAATGGAACATTGCAAAAACCGAGTCATTGAAACTGAACCGGCCGAGTCGATACCGAGTCGGAGTCGGAGTCGGAGCCGACCCTTGGCCGAATCGGAACCCAAGTCCGAGTTTTAAAACACTGGACACAGTAAATTCCTTTTCTTCATCTTCAGGTCTTAACTCATATCTGCTATTCCAATATTCACTGTTACCAGCTCCAATATTCTGCTACACATTTCCAAGAGACCTCTCTGTCTCCTTTTGTTTCTGAGATCTTGTTATCTCAGTCTTAATGTGAATAGATTTCAAACTCTGCTCCTTCTTCTTAACAAACTCTAAAGTTTGTTCATTATCTTGTGATGTACATGCAGACATACACAAGATGTCAGTTTTAAAACATTGAGACCTCTTGGCCTCACTTGAAGTTTCAGACTTCAAGTCTTCTCCCAAATACCCACTTTTCTGAGTATTTCTTCCTTCAGTCGAGCATTTATCATTTGTTCTTTCCTCTTCTATAGCTTATGCCACCTCATCTTTCTTCTCATAAGAAAACCACAACTCTGGTCTTCCTTATTCTTCCATAATAGCTCCATCATGACTCCTATATGGACTTCCATCTCAGCTTTCTTTCTCTCATATTCTTCATCACTCATCTGACTCCATATGCCATTTGCTTTGCCATCTTCTTTCTTCACTTTGCGGCTGCTTCCTGAACCTCTGCTATGACTATCAGTAGTCATCTTCTTCTTCATCTTCATGAGCTCCTGACTCACTATGAGTTGTACTTAAGTTTCTGCAATAGCAAGTCCTCCTTGCTGCATTTACCTCACCAAGATTTCCTATGTACTTGGCCACTTGTCCCTTCTCTGGAACTTTCTTTTGAGAACTCCTCTACTCCTTCTAGGCTTCAACTCATCTACTTTTGAAAACACAATTGTCCTCTTGTATTTCAATCACAAATGAAATACTAGGTTCTGACCACACTCTTCTTTCACTCAGAAACCTTTACTGACTTCCTTCATCACTGCTCTTAAGGTTGTGATCTTCTTGCTGAGATGTCTTCACTTCTGCTGCTACCACTTACATGCAGTCACTCCTCCCAAATTAGGTATCATTGTCTAACTTAATATTTAGGCTACAAGCCTCTTCTTCACTTGCATGCAAACTCTTCTTCCTTACAAACTACTACTGGCCTGTCGCCTTCCTTTCACTGAACATTTTCTTGTTCTCTGGTGTTCTCTTTCCTTTACTAGAGTAAACTTACTCTCTTCCTGATCTAACTTTCTCCCAAAAGAGCTTTATCTTGCAAAATTCAAATCAGAGTTAAACAAATAAATACCTGCATGATTTCACAAGCAGCCTTCATCCACTCTTCTAATTCGAGTGAATCTCCATTCTCCATAAGAAAACAACCATCACTGTGCTTTCTTTATGCTTCTGCAATCTCCTCTTAAGTTCACGCTGAAGCTTATTATATTCTGCTACCAAATGTCTTCTGCATTGTTTATCTCTGCAATCTTCATTTATAACAAATTTTCATTAACTTGGCTCTGATACCAAAAATGATGTAGCCAAAAGGCCGCTTTACCCACATATGTAGAAACTTTTATAAAGTCTATCTGTTCCCAAGATCAAATACTCGTAAAAGAGTATTCACTTACATTTATGCACGGAAATGACTTTATGGGAACCCAAACCAATCCTTTAGTTATGCGCTTTTACCTTTAAAAGCCTTCAACTTACCTTTATTTCCTTTCTTCGTGTCTGTACGTGATCGCTTCACGTGAACCGAGGACTCCCCTTCGGATATGTACCCACACAAATGGTGACCAATCACGCTGAATCGCACTTCACACTTCTTACAACTTACCTCCCCGCAGATTCAACACCTATCTATTTTCGCGATATTGCGATTTCGCAATTTACAACATATATCATTTCGCACTTCGCCCAACTTAACATTTCACATGTCACGCCTTTTCACTCCCCCGGTTAACCTTTATCTTGTGCGACATGCAATCACATCACATCACATCAAACATAACTTACCATGCGAACTCTTAACAACAACCACAAAAAACTGCGATGTGCGATATGTGCTTCATCGCTACGCCGACACGTGGCTCCCCTTCACTGCATCGCAACTTTCAATCCTTAGCGCATTGCAACTTAAGTCATTTACCCTGCGATGTCCTTAACAATAAACACTAAAATCGCTGATGTGCGATATACGCTTGAGCGCTGGGACGACACATGGTAATGTACGCTTGGTTGCTCCGCCCAACACGTGTCCACTTCGCACTTTCACAAATTTAACTTTGCGATGTAATCTGGACCCTCGATCTTGCTCGGATCTTTGTGATTTAATCCTCGCCCTCTGTTTCCCTTCCTTTGGAAATCTTCTAAAGGCTTTTATGCCTTAGTCTTTTCTCTATTTTCTTCGACCATCGCTACTCTGCATCTCCGCTATCCTTCCTGAGCTTTATACAGTCTTTAAAGCGTTGATCTCTCCTGAGCTTGTTCTTCTGGTTATTCATATAACCATTACACAGTCTCGAGCCTGAATACAGAACACCCTCTGTATTTGCTTCTCCAAATCTCAATTTGGATTTCTTCTCGTTCTTGGCCTGCATACAATTATTATTTGCACTTGTTTGTTTTCACACAACATCAACAAATTAACTCCCAGACTGGAATCCTATAGATTCTACCTAGCCACTAAGTCTTATTCACTCAGCAGACTTATTCATTCATTGAACATTCATACAACAGTGGTTTATACACAGAAACCAGATTTGTTCCTTACGGATCACTCAGCGTGTAACACAGACACAATACAACCATATGAATTCAATTTCTCATTAATTAACAAATGTACAGATATATTAAAACTGCTTAAAATCAAACTTTGCACGCTATGCTTTTACATGGCCCTCATCTCTTCAACAGAACCCTCTTGGTTCTCGGGCTTCTCCTCTCTACAGAACACTCTCTCCTCTCGGCTCTCTCCTCCCTCTCTCTCTCTTGGCCTAATCTTCTTTGTTTAATTGGCCTCTCCTCTTGGCTCTCACCTCCCTCTCTAGGCCTGATCTTCTTCTTTAATTTGGCCTCCTCTCGACTCTCGCCCCTCTTTCTATGCCGAATATTATTTATTTTAAATTGGCCTTCTTTCCTTCGAAGCTTACAATTTGATTTATAATTCAATTCAGAGCTTATATGGCCCTTACTCAACTCCTATAAACTTGTAATTGATTCCTATTCTAAGGAAATCCTAATTTATGACTCTCCTATATTCTTAGCATAAACAACAAATATTCTCTCTAATATCCCATTTCTTAAGGGGATTTGTTACATTAACTCATCACTCATTGACACCTAACAACTAAGCATATTCCTCACCTATGCTTTCTAAGAATTACAAGAGAATATTACAATATTCACAACTTGACCCCTCCTTGGGCTAATCAACAATTTAAATTTAATTTGAGTGCTAATGCTCTTGCATTAGGGGGGTACCTAGCCCTTACTGAGAGGGGACACCCACAAGCACCCCTTTTGGGGAAACACGTCCCCACGATGGGGAAACATTTCCCCCTACATCTCCCGTGTCTCCTCAAAAGGGGGACATGAGGAAATGTTTCCCTAGGCATCCCCCCATCCCAAGTGTGTGGGAAGCGTGAGGTGTGTGCACCCCACCCTGGTGGACGAATCATCATGGAACACTAAATAAAACCAATTACATTTTTTAATGACACAAAAAATACCCTACAAGTTAGTTAATTTCAAGCATTTTTGGCATCTTTCGTTCATTTATGAACAAATACAACAAACTACATAACTACCACCATGCCCTACATATGAGGAAACAAGATACATATTATGGAAAATGCCAGCCCCTAACTGTGGCAACATTCGTAATAAAGGTAGGAAGCACTTTCTGGATAATTTCAATAGAATTTAGCCCTAAGATGGAATCTCTTAATGATTATATGTAAATTTTCGTAGATGTTCTATGCTTGATGGAACTTTACTTTTATCCCCAATATCAAACAGCAATCACATAAACAAGAAAGTAAAATGCTGATAGAACATACCAGTAGATCGACAGAAGACATGCCAAAAATTACACTTAACTTGATCAGCATAATATATGTGTTGTGGTGCGTTACTGTAGTCAGCAGGATGCTTCGACCAGCAAAAGTCTCAATACGGTCAACCAACCAAAAGTGTCACACAACCCTCTCGGACAGCTATATCAATCAACGAAAGTCAATGTTGTCCCAGTCAACGGTCAACGCAAAATAGCATCAACAAAAAGTCAACGTAGCCCGGTCAAATTCAACGATCAACCTGGATTTCTGTGCCAATAAATGCGGACAGCAGAAATCGAAATTTTGACCAAGTTTGGGGTCAGTTTGACCATGCGTTGACCAAAGTCAACGTTGGTCAAATCTGCGTTGAAAACCCTAGGTCAAAAATAGAAAATCCTTTTGTTATGTTTCCCACGTGTGGAGAAGAAGAGACTGCAAGTGATGATCGAATCAATTAGATGATGAGAGAGAATATGTGATGATATGATGGATGAAAATGACCTCCAACGTTGACCTATATATATCCATCAGTGAGGGTGTGTGACACATCTACTGGGGCTTCAAGCCTACATTTCAATTCTGGCCAACCTTGCACATAAGTTGAATTAATTCAAAATAAATGTTCTACTCATCGAATCAAGATGATCTTTAGATCGATCTTGCACCTCTCCGAAAGAGGAATCCAATAAAAATATTGGCATCTTCATCTGAGCATCACAACATGGAGTTTGGACCTAGTTGTCCAAAATTAACACTCCCTCTTAACTAGGGAGAACTCCATCCACCTGTGCCATCCAAATATCGTGTGTCATCCCGTCGTAACTTGCTTTGTTGGCTTCTTTATTTCGAAACAAAAGAGGGTCAGTCACAAAGACATCATTCCTGGCTGACAAATTCAGCCCAGAGGTTTGAAACCTCTATAGGACTCAAAAGAGTCACATAGCAACCCGAAGTTGGTTTTCCTAACCCAAAGTCAGTTGGAGGTCTGAAACCTCACTTGACTTGATCCCAGATCAAGTGGTTGGACACGTGCCATCCTAGACATAGAGAGTACAGCAATCTCCAATGCTTCCATCGATCTTTGCTACTAGTCTCTAGCTTTTTCCACCTCACTGGCCAAATGAGAGGTACTTCCCATGAGTCCAGGGCTCAATGGGTAGGATGCATATGGTGCACAAATCATGAGAGGTGAACCAACTCAACATCATAACGGTGAGGCAGAAGCACACCAACAAGGTTCAGCTAGCCTAGCCCTGTGGTTTCTTATAGCTCCGAGAAGTTATCCCCAAAGCCCCCCAGAGCTCCCAGAGCTCATTGTCCAACAAGACCGTCAGCATAGGGTCGTTCCACGATTCCAAGATTCTCACGGAAGGTTAGGAACTTGACCTTCCCCAAGGGCTTTGTGAGAATATCCGCAACCTTCTCATCAGTTCCTATGTGATCGAGCCTTACAGCGCCTCGCTGTACCATATCTCAGATAAAGTGTTACCTGATATCAATATGCTTGGATCGATCATGGAACAAGGGATTCTTGGACAACCGAATCCCACTCTAGTTACCACAGAGTATCACGGTGGTATCTAGCACATGCCCGAATAGCTCACTGAAGAGCTTTCGCAACCAAACTGCTTCACAACAGGCCATACTCGCTGCAATGTATTCGGCCTCCGCGGTGCTCAAAGCCACCAACTTTTGCTTCCTACTCATCCATGATATCGAAGCAGACCCAACTGTGAAGTAGCATCCAAAGGTGCTCTTGCAATCCACCACACTACCAGCCCAATCGGCATCAGTATATCCATGCAGTGTCACGCTCCCGGCAGTGTATCTCAACCCATGGTTTATCGTGACCCGAATATATCTCAACAGATTCTTGGCACCAACCCAGTGAATGTGACGAGGTTCAACCATATGTTGACTCAAAGTGTTCACTGCAAAACATACGTTTGGATGGGTGTTCACTAAGAACATTAAGGCCACTACGAGTTGACGATACTCAGTAGGATTTGCTAGCACAGATCCAGCAGCGCTGCCACTCAACTTCTTAAAGTTAAGCTCCATCGGTGTCGACACGGACTTACAGTCCACCATTCCAAATCTTTCCAAAAGCTTCACAATATGTTTTCTTTGAGAAAGGAAAATCTTGACAGGTCTCTGCCAGACCTCCAGGCCTAGGAAGTAACGCATCAGTCCTAGGTCCTTCATCTCGAACTCAGCAACGAGCTCCCTCTTACACTAATGAATGAGAGGGTCAGCACCTGTCAGGAAGAGGTCATCCACATACAGCACCAGAATGAGAGGCTTTTCTCTATCAACCTTGAAGTAAAGGTTCGCATCAGCATTACTACGAGTGAAGCCCAGCTTCATCGGGTAGCTATATATCCTCTCGTACCAAGCTCTGCTGCTTGCTTCAACCCATAGAGGGCTTTCTTCAACCTGCAAACATGGGTGTTCCGATCCTGGACTTCGAACCCCAGAGGTTGCTCCACATACACCTCTTCCTTTATCACACCATGCAGAAATGCAGTCTTCACATCCATTTGATGAAGATTCCATCCTTGCGTAGCAACAAGGGCTAAGATAGATCGAATGGTGGTATATCGGGCCACAGGTGCAAATATGTCATCATAGTCTACGCCTTCCTTTTGAGAGAAGCCATGGGCAACGAATCTTGCCTTAAACTTTTCAGCACTACGATCAGATCCATGCTTGATCTTATAGAGCCATTTCGAGGTGACAATTGCTTTGTCCTCCGGTCTCGGAACCACATCCCAGACATCATTCTTCATAATGTACTCATACTCTTCGTGCATAGCATCCTTCCAGACTTAATGCTTTACGACTTCCTCAAAAGATCCAGGCTCAGATTGTACAATTGTACTCATGGCTGCTAGATACGCTTGGTATCTATTCGGTTTCTTGCTTTCACGGAATGTCCCCCTTGGGGCCATATGATTATCTGCATCCTTGAGAGTGTCGCTAAGCCATGATGGTCTTTTCCTCATTGAAGGAGGTGGATCAATAAGGTCAATCAGTCCTTCAACATCGGGCATCATCTCATCCTTCAGTTCTTTTTTATTTCCAGGCCTTGCTTCATGATCTTCCTCGGATCTCGGAAGATTGATTACTTTCCTCAAGGAAGCATCTTCGTCAACGACAACATCGTGGCATATCTCCACTTCCCTTTGACCAGGCACGTAGACTCTATAGGCCTTCGAAGTTTCGCGATTGCCCACAAACATTCCCTTCTTTCTAGAAGCATCCAGCTTGCTCCTCTTCTCCTTCGGTACATGAAAATAAACAGGGCATCCAAAAACTCTAAAATGTGAGACGTCAGGTTTCTTACCAGAGAAACCTCTTCCGGAGTTTTGGAGTCCAAAGTGGAATGTGGGCATCGGTTTGTATGTACAGAACAGTGTTCGCAGCTTCTCCTCACAAAACTTCGGAAGAACTTGGTCACATAGCATGGCACGGGCAGCTTCCACAATGGTCTTGTTCTTTCTTTCAATAACGCCATTTTGCTCAAGGGTATAGACAGTTGTGGTCTCCCTCTTGATGTCAGCATCTCTGCAAAAGTTCTTGAACTCTTTCGTCTCATATTCAGTGCCATTATCGGTCCTCAATATCTTGATCTTCTTCCCTATTATATTTTCCACCAAGGCTTTGAAGGTATGGAATCACGTGAAAGCCTCATCCTTCTTCTTCAAGAAGTATATCCAGGTTTTGCGAGAGAATTCATCTATGAATGTCATATGATAAGAACATCCTCCCAAGGATGTCACGGGCAGCATACCAGACAGATCAGAATGTAACAGTTGCAAGACATCAGATGTCTTTGTGACACTTCAGGGGAAAGGTCCCCTTGTATGCTTTCCTTCGGCACAGCCCTGACATACACCTTTATGATCATTTGTGAACTCGGGCATCCCCGTCACCACCTTCCTTGCTTCGGGAAGGGCTTTGTAGTGAAGGTGTCCAAACCTCCAGTGCCATAGTTCAGTCTGTCGGATAGTATCACATCTCATTGCTCCCAATGGACTTCCTCCAACCTGGTAGAGTGTATCAACTCTAAACCCAATCGTGATAGCTTCCTTGAAACTCTTCTTCCAGATGTGCACCTTCCCATCAATGAATGCCACATTGAAACCTTTGTCTTCCATGGCTGAAATAGACACAAGGTTCTTCTTCAAATCAGGTACATATAGTACATCTTGCAAGCAGAGGACTTGACCTTGAGATAAGTGGAGGGTCACAGTCCCTATCCCTTTCACAAGATATGTGGCATTATCTCCAAGGATGATTTTCAGATTAACATCCTTCTCAACCATATCAGAAAGTGCTTCTTTGAACCCAGTGATGTGCCTTGAGGCACCATTATCTATCAACCAGACATCCATAGTGTCGAGTGGAGATGCAGCAGAGAGGGCAGATACAAGAATGAATTCATTTCTTTTATCATCAACAACATTAGATTTCTCATACCTGGAATTTCTCAACCTTTTGAAAGGTTGCCAATTTCCACCAGAGGGAGCCTTCCTCTTCCCTTTGAACATGTTGTTCCTTTGATTGCCATTGCTCTGGTTGTTGTTATTGTCATCATCATCAGGAGAATCCTTCTTGAAAGGGCATTCTCTAGCATAGCGGTCGGTCTTGTGACATGTGTAACATTTGCCTTTCTTTCCTTGGGTCATTGCTCTTCCCTTATTCCTCAAACCACCATTGTTCTTCTTAGCACGAGCAGTGAAGGCAGCATTTCCTTCATTTTCATATTCCTTCATCCTTGTACCTTCTTGTACGCATCTCGATAGAGAGAATGGTAGTATTGAATACATACCATTCGGAGGAGAGACCTCCAAGTGCGGTGAGAACCATTTCTCGATCAGCTATTGTTTCCCAAATGGCTAGAGGATTATTTATGATCTCAATCAATTTTAGAAAATATGATTAAACGGATTCATCCCTACAGTCAACCAACCATAAGTGTCACACAACCCTCTCGGACAGCTATATCAGTCAACCCAATGTCAACGAAAGTCAACGTTGTCCCAGTCAACGGTCAACCTCGATTTCTATGACAATAAATGCGGACTGAAAAAATCGAAATTTTGACCAAATTTGGGGTCAGTTTGACCATGCGTTGACCAAAGTCAACACTGGTCAAATCTGCGTTGAAAACCCTAGGTCGAAAATAGAAAATCCTTTTGTTGCGTTTCCCATGTGTGGAGAAGAAGAGACTCCAAGTGATGATCGAATCAATCAGATGATGAGAGAAAATGTGTGATGATGTGATGGATGAAAATGACCTCCAACGTTGACCTATATATATCCATTAGTGAGGGTGTGTGACACATTTGTTGGGGCTTCAAACCTACATTTCAATTCTAGCCGACCTTGCACATAAGTGGAATTAACTCAAAATAAATGTTCTGTTCATCGGATCAAGATGATCTTTAGATCGATCTTGCACCTCTCCGAAAGAGGAATCCAATAAAAATATTGGCATCTTCATCTGAGCATCACAACATGGAGTTTGGACCTAGTTGTCCAAAATTAACATTATAACACTAAGTTTATTGTCTTCAAATTTTGAGAACTAAGTGAATTTTATATTTTGGCATATATAGCCCAATAATATATAAGGCTAATTTTGGACATTGTATAATGCAAGGATATATTCTCGACATATAAATGAGATTTTTATTAATTTGTTGACTATGTTTATCTCCCTAATTTTTTTTAGGAGGGAGGCCATGTTTCTACATCATCCCCATTTCAGAAACCACAATCATTTCCAAGTTTCCTGTAGCTTAGTCCAAGAGGCTATGGAATAAAGGAAAAGCATAGTATCCCTATGTTGAGAAATCTAGGGGCAGCTAGATTAGGTGATTTCTCTTACTTTGATAACTGCTTGTGATGTATATTACTTAACTTGATTAACTTCTTCTTGCTCTCGATTATAATTAGTGTTTTTATCATCAAACAGCTACCAAAACAATGAAGAACAATGAAACAAAAGGACACAAGATAAAGGCGATCATCCAGGGCCAAAACCTCCCTTGTTGAGTGGAAAACCCATAAGAATTCTTCTCTTCTTATAGAACTTCAATTGACAAATTCCAAGACCTATGACCCTTGACCAAGACACCTCCAAGACCAAGTCCAACTTTCTCCTTGAAGCATTTTCTCAACCCAAGTCAAACTTGCCTTCCACTTTTCCAGTAGCTTCCACTTCACGTTGACTAAGATTTCGGACCTGCAACTTTGACTACAATTTCAACCTGGAGTTTTCAGCCCCTGTTGCAGAAACCCTGGGTGGCACGTGTGAGAGAATTATGGGGATTTTACTCTCTTCTATTCTTACCTTGGACAGCCCTCTCTTCCTTGATTATTCGTCTAGTAAACTTGACTTCTTGTCATTGAAATTTAACTTCTTTTGCAAGTCGGATTTACTGCAGCAAAGTGATGCCCTAGATCTCACACGTGTGATGAGATGAGGCACAAAACAAATCAGAAACTTTGACTTTCTTGTGATTAACTCTCCTTCCTTTTCTCGATCTTCTTTAGGTCTCCTTCTTGCCCTGATCAAACTTTCTTGTTGTTGAATGAAATGCTCCCTTGAGCGAGGCCAAGTGCTCCTATATAAAGGCTTCCTTGAGTCCCCTAATAAGTCGACTTGTCCTTCTAGATAGGCCGACTTGCTCCTTTTGAAGGCCGACTTGTTTGTAGTACTATGACAAGGTCTTGGAGGGCCTTTGACTCTATTTTGACTCAAATAAAATTTTCTTTACAATGTGTAATATGCCCAAATGGGTATTCCACACATGACAATGACTCAATTGACTTGTAGACTCAATGACAAGCCCTAGAAGCACTCAATGGGTGCTTGACCTGAAAATGAATTTCCCTTGAGCATGAAACCCATGCCTCAAGAATAACAATAATAATTTTAAATTTTCTTTTTACATCAAATACATAAAATCATGATTACATATGTCATTATGAAGGTCGAACCTAGTTACATATTTCAACAACGTGAAATAGAAACAACAGAGCACAGATATGGAAAAAACAAGAAACATAGAAGATCAAAGACCCAACAGTACCAAAAACTGATGACATTTCAAGGACAAAGTGCGTAAGGAATAACACGTGGTGACCACAGGGCTCGATATGCCTCCAATGCCTAGTTAGGTTTGTTAGTTTTTGTAGCATTGGATACAAGGTTGTTGGGAATCGTCCCCCCCCCCCCCGATCCCGCTCCCAAAACGCGCTCCGTTTGGGAGCGTTTTCGGGAGCGCGGTTCCGAGCCTGAATAAACGCTCCCTGTTTTCTAGGGAGCGTTTCAGGGAGCGCTCGAGAACGAATGCTCCCCGAGCGCTCCCTCCATTAAAAAAACGATTTGGGAGCGTTTTTTAAATGGCGGGATCGCTCGGAGAGCGTTCGCTCCCGAATGCTTCCTAGAAAAAAAACACTCCCTGGCGCAGAAAAAAATTGGGTGGCGAATTTTTTTGGGAGGGAGGGGGGGTGGGTAATAAAAAGCCCTCCCCTCCTCATTGTTGTTATTGTTGTTTGTGAATGAGCTTGAGAGCAAGGAGAGAAGGAGAGAGCAAGGAGCAAGCTGCAAGAGTGCAAGAGGAGAGAGCAAGGAGCTTAAAGAGAGCAACAAGGAGGATTGAGGGAGTCAGGACTGAGGACAAGAGGTAGGACTCTCTAATCTAGTTTTTTGTTTTCTATATTGCATTTTTAAGTTTTTCAAAAATGAAAACTTGAATTTTTTTCTCAATGTTGCATTTTAATGTGTTTAAAAGTGAAAAATTGAATTGTTTTTTTTCTATGTTGCATTTTTTCCTATTCCCATTTGGCATTACTCCATTTTTTTGCAGGCTAGAAACTTGAAACATTATGGCTATATGGCTAGGGGTTTTCTTCATGTTAGTTCCTTTCTTTGTAATAATGGTGTTGGAGAGTAGAAGAAAGAGGCCCATTAGAGAAGAGGAGGATGAAGAAGTGGGTTATAGTGGATTTGATGAAAATCCTGAAGAGGAGTATGCTGAGGAGGAAGAGGAGAGTGGAGCACATGAGGCCACAGAGACCCCAACTAAACAAGACCAAAGTCAAACACCATTGTGGAAATATGTTCAGAGGCAGGAAGGAGGGAAAGGTGGTGGAACCACTAAATTTCTTTGCCCCCATTGCAATAAAGAATACACGGGTTCATACACCCGTGCCAGAAGGCACCTTTGTGGGAAAATGCTAGGGATGGAGAGAAAAATCTAGGAATCAAAATTTGTGTAAGTGTGCCAGCAACAGAGAGAAATAAAGAAAGGTAGAGGACGCTACCCTACAGAGATCTAAAAGATCTAGGGTTTCACTGATTCTTATGCACCATCAGGTCCATCACATCATGGGCAAAGAAGTCCATCAACTTCCACCCATGGCAGTGGATATGGAGGCACACCTGGACCAAACATCTCCTTAAGGCATAGAACCATATCCGATTTCCTTGACGAAGGGTCTAGGAATGATGTGGATCCAAAAAATTTCCGGTTTCTCTATGCATGTGAGGTACCATTCAATGTTCTTCCCTCACCTTTTTGGCATGAAATGGTTTCTGCCATTAATGATGCTCCCAAGGGATACAGGAACCCTGGGTATGACAAGCCCAGAACCGTGGGACTTGATCATGAAAAAGCTAAAATAAGTCATTCTTGGAATAGAATGACAAGTTCTTGGAATGAGCATGGGGTGTCCATTGTATCTGAAGGATGGACCAATGTAAAGGAAAGCCATTGATAAGTGTTATGGTTGTGTCTGTTAGTCATGCAATATTCCTTTCAGCATATGTTTATTCAGACAAATTCAAGACCGGCATTAACATTGCAAAACCATTACTTGAAACAATTGAAAGTATTGGGCCATACAATGTCGTCCAACTCATCACTGATAATGCTACTAATTGTAAGGCAGCGGGAGCAGTTATTGAGGATAAATACCCCAACATATTTTGGTCTGGGTGTTTGGTTCACACAATGAACCTTTTGATGCATGGTATAATTAAAAACAAACAACCTCAATACAAATGGCGGTGATTTGTACAAGAGAGGTAAAAAAAATGATAAAATTTATTACAAATCATAGCAATACCCATGGGCTTTTCCGTACTCACTCAAAATTGGAGTTGTTGAAGATAGCGAAGACTAGATTTGCTAGCTATTACCTCGCCTTCAGGCACCTTTTGAAGGTAAGAGAGTCATTAACAGCCATGGTATCAAGTCCACACTGGCAGGTATTAAAGGACAGGGCAGCAACAATAGTTGACAGGCAAGGTTTTGAATAGGTGGAGGAGACCGCCCTTGATCCTTTGTTTTGCACACGTGTGAGGGAAATTTTGAATTTCACCAAGCCCATGTATCA
The DNA here is from genome assembly GCA_034641835.2 of Pinus albicaulis. Classification (NCBI taxonomy): domain Eukaryota; kingdom Viridiplantae; phylum Streptophyta; class Pinopsida; order Pinales; family Pinaceae; genus Pinus; species Pinus albicaulis. Next base: position 426,886,059 of record CM076582.1, read on the forward strand.
CATGATTCGCTTTTCAAATACAAATAAACCAATGATTGTGAAGGTGTATGAGCAGATGGATAGCATGTTGGGGCAAATAAAAGATGTTGTTAAGGAAAATGATCCCAATTTGCATGCAATGATTCACGACTATGTGTGTGCACGGTGGAATAAACCTAATGTTCCACTACATGCCCTGGCATATATCCTTATGCCAAAACACTACTCTCCATCTTGGTTGGGCCAACCTGCACCTGGAGGTGGGGTTAGGATCAAACCTCACACAAATCCAGAGGTACAAGAGGGATACATGAAAGCATTAGACAAGTTGGTCCCCGAAAGGGAGGAGTGTGCTAGATTGCGCCTTGAATTAGGTAGATACTTCAGTGGCACTGGTAACTTTGGTTCGTTACATGCAATGGAAGACAGAGACAGATTTGATGCTCTCACGTGGTAGGAAGCATATGGCGATATGGGACTTTTGCCAAAGTTGGCAAAAAATGTTCTCTCACAAGTTGTAAATACTTCTTCTGCAAAGAGGTATTGGAGCACCTACAGCTTCATACATAATGTGAGAAGAAACAGGCCGAATGAAAACCGAGCAGAAAGCTTGGTTTATGTGCATTACAACTTGAGGTTGTTGAGTCATTACTGTGATCGGGCTTGTGAGGATCAATCATATAAAGTTTGGGACAACAACCTAGAGGACAATAATTTGGAGGACGACACTGTACATATGGAAGAATTGGAAGCAAAACTTCTAAGGGATGATGATGAAGCAACAGCAGCCATGCCACCGCCACACCCAGGGCCAGTCCCACCATCCAGTAGCAGTGTCAGTGCCAGTGGTAGTGTTCAATTTCCAGCTATTGTTCCTTTGCAGATTCAGCCTCCACCTACATCCTCACGTTGCCCTCCGCCTTCTAGTTATGGTTGTGGTACTCCTGAGAGTGCTAGAAGACCACCATTGCCTCGTGGTTCTCACAAATTAGACATTTCTCGTGGGCGTGGCAAGGGACAACCAATAGATAAAATAGATTTAATGTTTACTAGTATTTTCTATTTTCTCGTAGTTTTTAACTTTTATAACTGTTGAACATTTGAAACTTGACTCTTTCATATTTATTATGGTAATTTTTGTAAACAATATATGACAATTGAAATTTGAAGTTTGAATTTGAAAGGTGAAACTTTGAAGTTGGCATTTATAAGTTTACAAGTCATTATGAATTATGAATATGATGCTTCATGAAAGTTCATTTCGTTTCATTTTATAACATTTCATTTCATGTTAAATATTCTTTGTTGTAATGGTTATTGGTTACACTTAGCTTACAAGTACAACTATGGTGATCAATGAATCAATGATGATAAATGTTATATATTGAATTTTGAAATCAATGAATCAATGATGATAAATGTTATATATTGAAATTTGAAATCAATGAATCAATGATGATAAATGTTATATAATGAATTTTGAAAGCTTGAAACTTTAAGATAGGTGAATCATGAGACTCCAGAGTCAATATGTTGTATGTTTCCAACTTGTGGGCGTGGTTGATGAAGATTATAACTTCTAGATGATTGATGTTATATGGTTCACTCTATGTTTTTATGTTTTTTATGTCTAATTCATCATTCTACATGCTTTTGTTGACATATATGCATCAAAATATATATATATCAAAAAAACGCTCCCCGAAACACTTCGGACCGAGGGCTTTTGAAAATGGCACTCCCGCTCCCAAGTAACCATGATCGGACAAGTGTTCTAGTCTCGACTTTGGTTAGAGAGGCTAAGAAACACAAGATCTTCAAAACCCAGAAAAGGTTCCAGGAGAAAACACCTAGAGAAGGCTCAATTAAGTTAATTGATCAATAATTAAATATTTCCTAAGACTTAGGAAAAGTGATTAATTAACAACAATTAATTGAGAAATGTGAGAATGCTCTAGAAACTCACATGGATTGAGTTTGAGATGATCTTAGTCATTGATGGAGATCTAATCATGGTCGTTGGTTCACCAACAAGATATTATAAGAGCAAAACGTTGGTATGGAGATAGACACATCAAGTGGATGAATAATCTAGGCAGATCGAATTTCCCAAAGAGAAAAGATTCAATTAAGAAGATAATACGAGCCAAAGATCGAGTAGTAGAGGTAGTGAGAGTCCAGAGGAATTTCCAGTTCCGGAGAGGTAGCAATAAGAGGTTGAATTTTTCCGCAGTGAGGTTGCGCAGGGCTTGCATAGGCAGATTCAAAGTCCAGTTCGATTTAGCTGGAGAGGATAGATTCAATTGCTGGAGGTCGGGATAAATTCCAAAAGGCCAAGCAGGTCATTCTCAGACGCTGAGTTGGGCAGAATGATAGCAACAAAGCAATTCCACAGGAAATATGAATTTCCTGCATAAAGGCAATGCAAAAGATGACGTAAGGGTGTTCGAGTAGCCAATTTCGAAGCTGAGATCAATGTCGGGTGAGATAAAAATTGTCTCACTAATTTTTGGCTAGATTATTTTGTCGAGGATTGTCAGTTTAGGATCCAAATTGTACTCAAAATTTTCACTGCTACATAATAATAATAAAACCCTCATCTGTTGCACCAGTTTTCCCACGTTGGGTTTTTCTGGGGACAGTTGTCCAAAATAACGATGTCATTTTTATTGTGCGCTATATTTTCTCAATTTCCAGTTTATTTTCTGCAACGCTTTTATTGTGAAGAAATTGTAGTGTGATTTATTCGTTATTTTGTCGTAACAAAATAAAGTGCATAATTAATCAGTTAGAAAAATAAATCCCATTTTCTGCATTTCAAGGAAATTTTCACATGGCATCAGAGCAATGTTATTGATCAGACAAGAGCTTGGTAGCTAAGAAAGAGAAATTTCGAAGTTCAGAGGGAGGTTAAGCGAATTTCTTCCAAATCTGCACAGATGTCCAGCCAGGTAGTGCGAATTGTTGGGAGAAGGGTTCGATTTCCAGTTGCAGGTGCAAGAAAAGTTTGAACAAGCCAGTAGCAGTTCCTGCAGGCTATGGTGTTGCCGGGAAGCAGTTTTGGTGAGCAGATCAAAGATTTCATTGAGTAGATCTAAGCGCAGTTGGTTTGCAACTTGACCAGTAGTACCAAATCAGCATTGGGTGGAAGAGAAAAGCGCACACAGAGGAATTTCTCAGAGGGTTTCCAAATCCGGTGCTAAGAGGAAATTTATGGTTTCCAGTAGCAGAAGGCAAAAACAGCAGACAGAACTACGCATTTCAAGAGAAAGTACAAGTTGTAGGGCGGCAGCCGAGCAGGAAAAGGAGGAGATTCCTATTTATTTTCCCAGTTTTGAGTTTTGCATAAATGGCCTCAATAGGACTTCGAGATCACGATAGGCTAGATGGAGCCTCAAACTATTGTATCTGGAAAGCCAAAATGTATTTCTTGCTAGATGAGCATGGCCTGGAGACGTATGTAGAGAGAGTTCTAGTTGCACCTACAGATCGGCACCAGCTAGAGAATTTCGATAAGGAGATGGCCAAGGCGAGGCAGTTGATCCTCGATGGAGTTTGAGATCATATAGTCTCACACTTAGCAGCCAAGAATACAACCAAGGAAATGTGGGACAGTCTCCACGCTTTTCTAGAATCTTTCTGAGAACCGGAGGATGTTCTTGAAAGAGTATTTGAGGACCACCAAGACACATAAGGGTGAAGGAGTCACTCTTTATCTCACTAGAATTCAGAATGTCCAATACAAGCTTGCAGCAGTTGGAGAAGCACCTCAAGAGAGTGAGCTAGTGCGTACAGCTCTTAATGCTTTCATCCCAAAGTGGACTACCTTTGTCCAAGGTATCACTAGATGAGACAATCTACCTGGTTGTGATCGATTGTGGGTTGATTTCACACAGGAAGAGATGAGGCTTGCTCTGGTTGAGATCAACATCATCGGAAGCAGTAGCAAAGGACTAAAGAGTTGTGAAGGACGAGGAGAATCTAGCCCTTGCATCAAAGGGTAAGGCAAAGAAAGGACTCAGTCAGGGACAAGGCTCACAGGGAGGAGAAAAGAAGAAGAAAGATTTTTCGAAGATCAAGTGCTTCAGATGTGGTGAGTTTGGCCACTACAATACCCATTGTTCGAAGAAGAAAAAAGGATAAGAAGGAGAAGCAGCAGCGAGCAGCAGCTTCGGCAGAAATCGATAATTTGTCCTCCAAGTTGGAGGACGATTCGCTTTGCATGCAGGTATACCTCCAGGAGAGAGGTTAGGAGACCTTGAGCTCTAGACCCCAGAGTTGTAGAAATTTGGGCAGGGTCCATAGAGGAGCAACAGCAATTCCAGTTTAATCCTTTCATGAATCGTTACTCTTGCTATAGGGGCCCACAATTTTCAGTCGTAGGGGGACCAGTGTCAGTTGGCGCATTCAATTCTTGAGGGACAGTTGTTGAACTAGTAGCAGTTAGTTATTAATGGGCGCAAAACCAGTCAGGGCGCAGACAGCCTCTTAATAGATAGTGCAGAGGCTAGTTGTAGTCAAAGTCTCAGGAGACAATTGAAGAGCCAATACAGGGACACAGCTGTTTCGAAGTTTAGTTCTCAGTTGCAGTAGTTGCAGAACCAGTAGCAACATGAGATCAATGGCAACACATTACAGGGTGATACAGTGCAGTGTCAGCAGTAGCGCAGATGCAGTATGGTTTAGCTACAGAGTAGCATATGAAACAGAGTATGCGCTGGTGTGTAGTGACAGGTTGTCACAAATGTTAGACATCAACAACATGTGGGAAGATGTTATGGGAGAGAGAACACCTTTCTCGCAAAGGGAGTGTTAGTTTTTGTAGCATCGGATAGGTGTTCTAGTCTTGACTTCGGTCAGAGAGGCTAAGAAACACAAGATATCCAAAAAAACCCAAAAAGGTTCCAGGAGAAAACACCTAGAGACAGCTCAATTAAGTTAAGTGATCAATAATTAAATATTTCCCAAGTCTAACTTAGGAAAAGTAATTAATTAACAACAATTAATTGAGAAATGTGAAAATGCTCTAGAAACTCACACAGATTGAGTTTGAAATGATCTTATTTGTTGATGGACATCTAATCATGATCGTTGGTTCACTAGCGAGAGATTATAAGAGCAAGACATTAGGATGGAGATAAACACATCGAGTGGGCGAATGATCTAGACAGATCGAATTTCCCAGAGAAAAGAGATTCAATTCGGAAGAGAATTCGAGCTAGAGATCGAGTAGCAAAGTCAAAGAAGCAGAGGCGGTGATATTCTGGAGGAGTTTCCAATTTCGGAGAGGCAGCAACAAGAGGCCGAGTTTTTCCTCAGTGAGGTTGTGCAGGGCCTTCGCAGTCAACTTCAAAGGAAGGTTCGATTTAGTTGGAGAGAGGATCGATTCAGTTGTTGGAAGTCGGGGTAAAGTCTAGAAGGCCAAGCGAGTCATTCTCAAAGGCTGAGTTGAGCAGAACGACAACATTAGAGCAGTTCCACAGGCAGTACCAATTGGCATGCGCAAATTGTAACACAGGGGTGTTCGAGTAGCTAGTTTGAGCTAGTTTCAGAGCTCAGATTAGTGTTGGGTGATACAAAAATTGTCTCACTAATTTTTGGCTAGATTATTTTTCTGAGGAATGTCAGTTTAGCATCCAAATTGTACTCAAAATTTTCACTGCTACATACTAATAATAATAATAATAATAATAAAACCCTCATTTGTTGCACCATTTTTCCCACATTGGATCTTTGCAGGGAGATTTGTCCAAAATAACAGTGTCATTTTTATTGTGTGCTATATTTTCTCAATTTTCGGTTTATTTTCCGCATCATTTTTATTGCAAAGAATTTCCAGTGTGATTTATTCATTGTAACAAAATAAACTGCATAGTTAATCAGCTAGAAGAATAAATTCCAGTTACTGCATTTCAAGGAAATTTTCACAAAATTATTTGTAGGTTCTTAAGTTCATTGGATATGTCACAATAGGTTTAATTTGTTCTATCAACGTCAATGTTGATCTAAGAGACCTTAATTGGTCAAATGATGTATAAGAAAGCAATTCAAAGGTCAAGAGCTTTTATTAGGTCGTGACTCCTGATAGGCCTTAAATATAAGGTGTTGCACTAAATGAAGGATTTATTCTACGTAAAGTACCTTTGAATAAAGGAACAACAAAGAGCACACGGAATAAAGAGCACAATAAGCCTGAAATAGGAACAATAAAGAGCACATGTATGGAAAAAACAAGAAACATGGAAGACCAAAGACCCAACAGTACCAGCAATTGATGATACTTCAAGGCCAAAGTGCATAAAAACATGTAGTTACCAAATGCCCAAGTTAGGTCATTTTTAGGATCCTACGTTCAATGGATGTCACATTAGGTTTAAAATGTCATATCAACATCAATTTTGATCTAATACACCTTAATCGGTAAATGATGTAAAAAAAAGCAATTCAATGGTTAAATAGTTTCTGAAGTCATTAAAATCCAGTGAAATAGCACTTGCTGAGTGCTCGCGAGTGCTCGCAATTAGCACTCTGCTCGGCCAGCAGAAGATCCGATCAGAGTCTCGCAAGTCAAACTCGCGTTGACCGAGTTTGACTCGTGGTCAACGCAAGTTTGACACGCGAGACTCACGATTAGTAATCGAATCGCGGTTACTGAGTTTTAGTCGGCTAGGGTAAAAGTTAAAACGTAATTTGACAAAACATAAATTACATAAATTTTTAGTCGGCTTGCTCCTCTGTTGCATGAAAAACGTTAACGCCGATGTTGTTGCTCCTTTGCTACTCCTTTGTTGCACGTTAATGCCAACTCCGACGTCGCTGCTTGCTCCTCACAGCTTGCTTCCATTAACTCGACTGTCGTTGCTCACAGCCGACGCCGACGCCAACTCAACCGCGCACTCCTGAGTCCTCACAGCTGCAAGAAGAAGTTAAGAAACTGTCGCTGCTCACAGCCAACGTCGACACCACACACCAACTCGACAGCGGCTCAGCATTCGGTCACCAATTGTGAGTGCAACTCGCTGTTTTTAACACCCTCAATTTTACATAATAAATACGGTTTCCTGAAATTAGATCTACTACCAATCACTGGTTACTTGAAATCACTGGTTTCCTGAAGGTCACATGCAATTAATTACACCTTTGAAAAAATCGTCACCTCACTTCTTATTTATAAAGGACAACGTGCATTTACTGTTCAGTTAATACTTATTTAGGGCAGCTGCTACATTTAGTCACTCTGTTATTTAGTAGTATGACCCACTAGTAGCAGCAGTATAACTTGCTATTAACCAACAATACAACTTGCTAGTTATGTAGTTTACTGTTTTACTGTTTTTTAAAGATTTTGCAATTGCTTTCATTTTAATTTTTGTATCATTTGTAATTTTTAATTTTTTTTGTCTATTACATTGCCTACAGGAGCCACAAATTAATTATTAAACACAGGCCAAACAACAATAATACCAAGGGCGAAGGACGTTGCTTGGGCTTATTGTGAGAAGATTCCTGGGGAAGCCAGGCTCCTCTATAAATTTTGCAAAACGAAATGTAGTGGAGGCATTTATAGATTCAAGTACCACCTTGCAAAGATACCCGGCCATGATATAGGTCTCTGCGACAATGTTGATGAAAATGTCCAACCCCAAGCAATCTTGGCCCTTGATATGTTGAGTCAGCATAATGCCAAGAAAGCAAAGCAAAAAAAAGAAATAGGAACTCTTGGAGCTGATCATTGTTCTTCCAATACCCCCTTCTCATCTCCCTCTGTTGAATCTTCAATGCCCTTCCCAAGTTTCCTACACATGCCTCCAAATCCAAGTCAAACTCAATGCCAAATGAATCCTCCTGCATTTAACAGTGGAGGTGGAAACATAAACATTTTTTTTGCTCCCAGCACAAAACCTGGTTCCCAACCTACCTTGGATGGCACTGGTTGGAAAAAAAATATCCATAGTCAGGCAAGGAAGGCCATTGCTAACTTTTGGTACTATTCTGACATACCTTTCCACTGTGCCAGAAGTCCTTATTGGCAAGCTATGACTAATGCAATTCCTGTTGCAAGTCCAGGGTTCAAAGCCCCTTCATCAAAGAGCCTTAGGACAAATTTGTTGTTAGAGAGTGTTGAAGATGTCATGCTTGTGCTAGCTGAGTTTCGTTCATCATGGGTAGAAACAGGGTGCACCATCATGAGTGATGGATGGACAGATCAAAGGAATAGAACTTTAATAAATTTCCTTGTATCTTGTCCAGCAAGCACAATGTTTCTCAAATCAGTGGATGCCTCAGACAAGGTTAAGACTACTCAACTTATTTGTGAAATGATGGAGGAAGTTGTTGAGGAAGTGGGAGAAGAACATGTTGTACAAATTGTCATTGACAATGCAGCTAATTATATGGCTGTTGGTAGAATTTTTTAGATTAGGCACCCCACTATTTTTTGGACGTCTTGTGCAGCCCATTGCATAGATTTAATGCTGGAGGACATTAGTAAGCTCCATTGGATACATGAGATTGTGGAGAAGGAAAAATCCATAACCAAATACTTGTACAACCACACTATTGTCTTAAACACCATGAGAAAATACACTGAAGGTAAAGAAATTGTTCGACCTGCAATGACTAGATTTGCAACAAATTTCATATCATTGCAATATGTGGTTGAGCAAAAGATAAATTTGAAGAGGATGTTCTTGGGACCTGAGTAGATGGGATCTAAACATTCTAAAACCCTTGAAGGCATTGAAATTGTTGCACTTGTGTTTAATGATGGTTTTTGGAAAGATGCCAAAGAGATTATTGTTGTGACAGAGTCCCTTGTCAGAGTTCTCAGGTACTTCAAGTCTTTTAACTTTTTTCATTTTTAAAATTTCATTTCAAGCTTCTTTTTTATTTTCAAAGTTTCATATTTCATTAATTTTGAAAGCTTGAATTTTCAGGATGGTTGATGGTGACAAACCCGCTATGGGTTACATTTATGAGGCAATGGATCTCGCAAAGGAGGCCATCAAAAGAAGATATGGGGATGAGGAGGCAAAGTATTTGCCTCTTTAAGATATTATTGATGCACGTTGGGATAGGCAATTGCATTCCCCCTTACATGCTGCTAGTACTTCTTAAACCCATAGCATTTTTATGATAAGAGCAAATTTAATGAAGATGGGGAGGTTGGCAAAGGACTTATGACATGCATTGAAAGGTCCTCCCCTAATCCAGATTTTCAAAGTCGTGTCTTTTCCCAACTACAGGATTATAGGACGTCAGCTAAATTATTTGCCTATACCAGTGCTATACGAGAAAGGACTAAGATGTTGCCAGGTACCCTTTGAGGCTTGAAGGCTTCATCAATTTTGTATGTTAAATGTTTTATTAAATTTTGTTTTCTTTTTAAGTTTTTAGTATTTACTATTCAGTACTTGCTAAGTTACTACTATTACTCACAAACACTTGCCACTTGCTAGGTCTTTGGTGGCAAAACTTTGGTAGTGATATGCCAGAATTGAAGAGATTCGCCATTCGAATCTTAAACCAATCATGCAGTGCTTCAAGTTGTGAGCGCAACTGGAGCATGTTTGAGAAAATACATTCTAAGAAGCGCAATCGATTGACACAAAAGCGCTTAAATGACCTTGTATTTGTCCATTACAATCTACGACTTCGCAACAAGCAAATACTAGGTGAGAGCTTGAATTTGAAGTTTTCATAATCTGATTTGCACTTTAAAGTTTGAAGTTTAAACTTCAAACTTTAATTTACATTTCAATGTCTCATGATAATGACAGGTTTGGATCATTCACCAATTGACCTTGAGGAGATAGATCTGCAAACTACAAATGCATCAGATTGGGTCCAAATAGAGGAGGAGCCTCCTCTTTTAAGTCTACATGACTTGGAGAATTTAGAGAGTCAAGCAAGCTAAGAGCGGGAGGAATCACTTCTAGTTCTCACTCTTAGAGTCTTAGACTCCCTGTTATTGATGTTTTACTGATTTGCTTAGCAGTATTTTGTAAACTTTTAGAAGCAGATGCTTTTGGTTCTATGTACTATGTAGTGACTAGTCACTGGTTAGGACTCAGGACTCAGGTTTCAGTACTTCGGATCATGTTTGGACTCATAACATATATGAGATACTTATTCATTCATGATATTTTGGACATCTATTGATATTATGCATTGTTTGGACATGGCTTTATTGAATATCAATGAAAAATAATTTTTTTAATTCAATATATGTGTATATCTTTATTTATTGAATTCGCTGATTTTTTCCCGATCCGATTCAAACTCTTCGCTCTTTTGCCTTGCCAATTTATTGCCGATTCCGAGTCTGGTAACATTGTTAAAATCATTAATTAGGTCCTAGGAGATCTTAAATATAAGGTGTTGCACTAAATAAGTATTTATTCTAATTTAAATAACTTTGAATAGCCTATAGTTGTGTTAAGATAATCAGAGCCTTCATTTAAAGGTTATTCAGGCCTTAATTGAGGGGAAAGGCAGTATTTTTTTCCATGTTTCACCATACCCTCAACCCCCCACGCCGCATCTCACCCCCAACCCACCACTCCCACACTTTTTTCCTAAATAAATCTTTCATTTCAATATAAATAGCCACTCTCATCCATTTGCAGGGCATACAGTCATCATACAATAAATTACCATTCAGTCCTTGAGGGGTCTTCCCAATCCATAAAATACACAGGTTCCATTTCAGTATAAATAGCCACTCTCATCCATTTGCAGGGCATTCAGTCATCATACAATAAATTACCATTCAGTACTTGAGGGGTCTTCCCAATCCATAAAATACACAGGTAGCCCATGATGATCATTTATACCGAACAAACAACCCACTTCCACTTTTAGCTAGGCAAGTGCATCCGTACCTCCACTTTTTATGTACTTACATAGTCTGGATTAATAAAAGATCATGTTTTCAATTATTCTCTGTTAAATATTTTCTTCTTTCTCGTATTTAAACATAATGCATTTGAAAAATGTAGCTTTCAAGTACCTAAAAGCTCCATCATCCACAATCAGGATAGAGCTATAAGCACAATCTCAAATGTTATCATATTTCATTCCAGATGGTACATAAAACCATTCTAATATAAGCAACGGAGGAAAGATCTTTCTTAACATGCTGTAAGGAAGAAGAACAGGTAGCACAGGAACCATGTTTGAGAATGTGAATACTAACGTACTTCTTACCCTCAGCAGGCAATAAGCAAAGATATTTCATTGGCTTCATTGCAGAGAAAATCCAATAGATCTATGGGAGGCTAGAACATAGAAGAGACATTGAAAGAAGAAAAAACAACGTAAAGAGATTATCTCCGCCAAATATACACTCGTGACAGGCCATGCACTATGTGCTTCAACAACCTTTTGGTATGTCAGCAGCAAAGAAAGGACTAGAATGAGCTCTAGATGAAATCCAGATATAATTAGCATATTTCTTATCTATTTTCAATAATTAATCAGAGAACTTTTGCAGTTTACCTCCACATGAGGTCTCATTTTCCTCTTCAACTTTGTTCTGATGTTATCTTTTTCAAGCTTTTGTGGAGCAGACCCTGACTCTGTACGTGATTTTTTTGTCCCGACGCGCCCATCCATATCCATTTCTTCTGAATCTTCATCAGTGTCTTCTGTGAAATATAAAAGTAAAACAGATCCAATAAACATAGTGAAAAGAATGGATAAAATATATGATTTGCAGTACAAGATTTTGAGTTACCCTCATTATTGCAATTCAAAGATATTTAAATTTACAACGATAACTGATTTGCCAAACTTATATAACCAGGACAACGATTTTGTTTTCCTTAATGTTTCATTTGAAGCAAAAACAGATCTGGTAAAATATGACTGCTTATTCTTCTGAGATTTTTCTACCTTCATCTGCATCCAATAGATCAGCATCATCAATACCACCAACAGCGAAATCTTCAATGTCATCTTCTTCTTCCATTTCATAGCCTTCCACAAACTCTACTTCAGGCTCCAGCTCCTACAAAAAAAAAAGGCAAAATAGAGAAATGTTTAAAAGAAAATCAGAAAGCAAAACAATACATTATAATAATCCTTATGGGTGACAAAGCAACTAAAATAATCGTGAATCGAGCAAGACAGATGACTATATTCAATGGTGTAAGCTTATTACTGTACCATCATCTAACAAATTATTAAACAAAATAGATATTACAAACCTCCTCGCCATTATCTTCTTCCTCACTAGCTGCCTGCATTCCCTCCATTTCTAGTACTTTCTCATATTCTTTCACTGGAAAATTGTATATGTCACCATAAGTACCACTTTGCAACCTCTCCAACAATTCTTTTTCTATCGCCTGAACAAGATACAAACGTCATCACTCAATTCCCATCAAAAAGTATAATGAAGAGGTATGCAGAAAGGTGACAGGGAACCAAGATACCCTACTCTATCTAAAACAGCTGCTACTTCAGCTTTTGCTTCCCTCCTAGCTTCCCTCTTCTTTGTTTTTGTAGGTACAGCCATGACCTTCTCCCTGTAGCAGAAGAAAACAATAGCCATAAGATTAGAACTGTAATCTCTTTTGACCCAGTACTTGTAAGAATTTACTTTTGCACGAGGGAAGTTAGGAACAGAAAGTTTTCATAGGCTGTAAAGCAAATGATGTGTTACATTATCATGGAAAGAAAATGCTGAAGGTTGATCATTCTAAGCTTAAAAGGGTGAACTTCGTTACTTTAAACCAAAAAAACAAAGGCCAAAAAATTCAGAACATTTGTTTCAAGTTTCCACATACTTTGGAAAGATAGGATATGGAATATCCATCATCAGACTACATAAAGGTATTTGAAAATATGAATCAATGAAATATCGATACGTAAAGCTCTGTTAGTGAACTGTAGTAAGAAATTACCGCAGTAATTGATTATTCATGTATCTAGCTGTCACCAAACAGCAAGAACAGCAACCAGAAAAACAGCATAGTAAATTTTAACGTCAAAGAAACATCAACCAAAGAAAAGTAAACTACATCTTCGGCATGTGAAAAGACAGCCTTAACATTAAACAAAAAATAAACATTTTTATAAGAAAATATTATAAATTTCGAAGGATTCAGAAAAATAAATATGGGTGATAGTAAGAGCCAAACTACCCTAAAGTAGGTTACTGCTTATCAACTTTCAAAATAATGTTATGTCTACAGTACCATTTGTCTATGTACATACTACAAACCACATGGTATACCATTTGCAATTACTAATAATAATCCATGCAAGCGATGTGTACAACAATGTTATTAGAACCGAACTTGTTTCAGCAAAAACTGGACGATCTGACTGGTTCCAGGGCCATACCAGTATGGTTGAAGGCTTCAAACAAGTAACAGCCACTTAAACTCAATTTCTTTTAAATTAATAAAATAAAAAGGGTGAAACAACAATTGATATGTTGTTTGATGTGGAGACTGATTGATGAGCAATGGAACAATACACTGCATCGTCCCATTTATGCTGCAGGGAACTGTTGAAAAATGTATCTAGTGTCAGTCTTCATAATTGTATTTGAGTCATGATGTAATGTATTTGTCAAAAGAAAGAAAAATAAATTTTATTATAAAAGAAATTGACTTATTAAAGCATGGGTTTATGCTTGGGTCAATGATTTTTTGGTCAAAGCCTCCATTGTAGGCTTCTAGGGTTTGTGTCAAGAGTCTTTGTCCTTGTCATTATGTAAAAGACCCTTCTTGGGCTTTATCTATCAAAGAAGAAATTTATTTTGATGTAAATTAGGTCTTTTAGGCCTCCTCCACCAAGTCGGCCTCAACCTGGACAAGTCGGCTTAATGAGGAAGCAAAATCCACTATATAAAGGCAGCAACTCGACCTCATTTGGAGCACATTCACAACGAGTTCGATCTGCAGTTGTTGGAGAAGAAAAGGAGTGTGAAATTCAAGGAAGGAGAAGAAAACCATTTTCTCTCTTTGACTCATTCAAGGAAGGAGTGTGAAATTCAAGGAAGGAGTGTGAAATTCTGGAAACCATTTTCTCTCTTTGACTCACGTGCGAACTTTTGAAGCTGCTGGGGAGGCCGAAATTTCAGATCTGAAGTAGGGCCGAAATTCTGGAAGCTAGGGGGGTGAGATTCTAGATTGTTGATGGGCTGAAGCTGCCAGACAACAGGAGATCATTGAGGTTTGAATAATCATTTTGAAAAGCTGACTTGGTGGAGGAGGAAGGTATTTTGGTCAACTCTAAGATCTTGGTCTATCACAATTTGATTTACCAGTGGAAGAGTTTCACTGGGTTTTCCCTTATAGAGGGGTTTTAGCCCTGGCTGAGTGCCTACATCTGGTGTCATTGATCTTCATGTTTTGATTTGATGATTGTTTGATGAAAAGAAGATAAAAGAATAACATAAAGAAAGTTAATAAGACTACAAGAATATCACAAGGAAATATCAACATAAGAAAATATTTCTGCCTTTTCGATTTTTAACAGGATCTTCCTCAACCGCGCATTTTCTTAGTCTGGTTTCAAATTTAATGATGAGGTAAAAGAAGAGCATAAAGAAAATTAATAAGACTACAAGAATATCACAAGTAATTATCAACATAAGAAAATATTTCTGCGTTTCCAATTTTATAATAGGATCTTCCTCAACCCCACATTTTCTTACTTTGGTTTCAAATTTAATGATGAGGTGATAATTGGATTCTATAATTGCATTCATAAGATGGTGTCATCTCCGACGGAATGTGCAGAAATGTCTAAAGAAATGGAGATATACAGGATGGCAAGTAGCACATTTGGCTTTGACATGGCTATCCACGATAGGAAGACCAAGATGCCAGGTAAGCTTTAGTTTGTTTCAAATTTCATTGTCTCTTCATACTTTACTTCAACTTTCAAATTTCATTTTTTTCTTATGTTCCTCTTATTTGTTGTTGATGCGTGGTGGACAAGTTATGGTGGCAGAGTTATCCAATCTCCAATAGCTTGCCATTCGAGTGCTCAGCCAATTATGTAGCTTCTCCAGATGCGAGCACAACTGGGGTGTATTTGAAAAAATACACACCAAGAAGTGCAACAGGTTAAAAAAATTCAAAATAATTTTTTGATTTCATTAAAAAGTAAAATTTATTATTTTTATATTTATTAATTTATAATTTATGACCCTCATACATGTTGGATTCCCAACACCTCACTAACATGGTCTACATCTATTACATTCTACTGTTGGTGAGGCAACTTCAACAAACACCCGACATGGAGGCCATTTCTTTGGATGGGAGTGACACCACTGTTGCGTGGAGCATTGAGGCCGAGAGGCCTGTCATGGAATCAACCCTTGATTGGTTAGAGGAGGGGGCACTAGAGGAGGTAGCAGCTATAGGGGAGAGAGAGGTAGAGGAGGAGGAGGAGGAGGAGGTGACACCACCTACCATGGTCACCACTAGAGGATGTAGTCTACCTCCTCCTACTTCTTCTAGAGGAAATTAAAGTCCAATGCCAGCCCAAGGTTCTTATTCATCTAGAGGAAAAGCCATTATTTTTTCTCACAAAAGGGGCAGAGGAAATTATTAGCTATAACTTTGGTTTACATATCTAATTTCATTGTATATGACTCATGATATGAGATACATTATTATATTTTTTGTTGATATTTTGAGAGAGTCAAAACTCAAGATTCATTACATAATTCATTGTTATGTGCATGATGTAGCACTAGACATCTTATCCATCTTATATAGTAATTTTATTTTCATATTTATGTGTCAATGCATTTATTTTATGTTGTGGATGCTTTAGATGCTAAAAAAATGAAAAAAAAAAATTCATTTTTTTTTTTAATTCTGTCGATGTTTGTAGATTTTTTCCCGAATTTTACGATTTTTTTTAATTTTCGAAACCTTGCCGATATTATCCCGATGTCGACATTTGCAACACCAATTGATATATATTAGTTAACATGGATATTAAATAATTTATTTAAGTATTGTCTGATATAATTTTGAAGTATAAGAATTATACATCTTCCTCACACTCAAATGAAAATATACGAATTTTTTTACTCTTAATTGGACTCTCTCTAAAGTTGATATAAAACTATGTTACTTCATAAGGACACAGAAATATCTTATGTATGGTTGAGATTAAAGTGAGATATTTTCACATCTCCTTCATACTGGGTTGTAATATCAACGACGACCCTAGCAAGCATAGTGAGAGTGGGATTATTGATGTTTTATAATGCTTTTAATTAAAATTAACCAAATATGTATATTCATTTTTGCTTTTTATTATAGTGGAATTTTTTTTATTTAGAGAATATTTTTTTTATTGTAGAAGGGACATGTGTCAACTTGATGTTGAGCACGAAAGGAGTTACAAATCTCCCTCATACTAGATTGTAGAATGCACCCTTCCGTGCAACAAAAGAGTAAAAATTAAGAATATTCATGATTCTTTCACCCCCCTCCACTTCTACCAATGGCAGTTAGGCTTAACCCACCATTGATAACCAGTGGAAATAGCAATACAAGGAATTTGATTTTTGAATACATGACTAGATGGTGGTAGGATACAGATATATCCTTCAACACTTCCCACTCACATTATTACCAACCTATGCTAGATGCCATAGTTCCCATTAGTAAGGGCTTGAAAGGGCCTACTATCATTCTATGCATAACCCAAAGGGGTCTTTGTCACAGAAAGAAGTCGAATCCAGAAATGACTACTTAAAAAGTTTTGAAATATCATGGACCAAAATGGGATGTACAATCATGTCAAATGGGCATAATGAAAGAAAGTTTCTTACCATTTTTTATTTCCTTGTTTCTTGCCCACAAGGAACCATGTTTTGGATATCAAAGATATCTTTTGGTTGCTCCAAAAATGTTTTCACTTAGCTAGGGGAGCACTTTATGGAATGCAAAGGGTTTGTGGTCTCCCAACCCATTTGTTTATTTTTAACTTACTTTTGGTGAGCTTAGATCGGGTGTATACTTGCCTTGGGATCAATGCTATCGAAGTACACTTCTTGATGTGGTAGTTGACATGTGGAGTATTAGCATCTTCTACAAGGGTGTACTTGTTGGGTGGAGAATGGGCTCTCAACATGTGTGGAGTAACCACTTTAGAGGAGGGTGTTCGACACTTGGAGATTGGGCACATAGCATTAGAAGCATGTAACCATTTGTTTATTTTTAACTTACTTTTGGAGAGCTTAGATCAGGTGTATACTTGCCTTCGGATCAATGTTAGAGAAGTGCACTTTTTGATGTGGTAGTTGAAATGTGTAGTATTGGCATCTTCTACAAGGGTGTACATGTCGGGTGGAGAATGGGCACTCAACATATGCGGAGTAACCTCTTCAGAGGAGCGTGTTCAACACTTGGAGGTTGGGCACTTAGCATTAGGAGCATGTAACCACATTACATACAATTTGAGGAGGAATGCAAGAGTAAGGAGTTATTGATTAGAGAGTGCACCAACTTGGAGGAGCGCTTGACATGTGTTCACCTAGCTCGGAGGGCGCACAACCTCGAGAGTTGGACAAACCCATATGTCATGTGTGGACACCGTGCTTGGAGGAGAGATCCATTTGGGGTTTTGTTTGTTGACTTAGCTTAGGGTTTCTTGTGGACTTAGTACATGTTGCATTGTTGGCCCCCCTCACCTTAGTCTACATAAAGGGCAGAAAGTGTCTTTATTGAATAATAACTATTTTCTATCTTGGAGATTGATAGTTGGTGCGAAGCTAGCTAAGAGAGCATTGGAAGACCATGTATTACTCTTGCAACAAAGGATCAATGTGTTTGGGATGCTAGCGCTAGGATTCCTTGGTTTGTGAAATGCAAGTGTTGAGTAATGTACCTTGAGGGATGCCTTGGTGTGATGTTGACTTGTTTGGAAGCTTTGAGGGTTGGCTTGTAGAGCTTGGTGGGATGCATTGCTGGCCTCTATATTGCTGGTTAGGGTTTGCGTTAGGGTTTGCAGTGATTGTGGATGTCCTACTAGGGTTTGGGATGCATTGAAGTCCTTGCATGGGATAACCTGAAAGGACTTGTTGTATTAGCTTGGGATCTTCTGAGGTGTTGTATTTTATCTTCAATACAGTGAAAATATGAAGTGCACTGTTGCTGTCCTAAAATTTTGATTCAATATATGATTATAATCTGATTTTTCTCGTGCTTTGAGAAAGTTCCATGGCTGTTATAGTATGCTGATTGTTAGGACAACAGGGCTGAATGCTATGTTGCTCTAACATGCTTAATGAAACTTTCAAATATGATCTGTCACTGTTATATTTTTTCCATAATTGGAGTAATTTTCAGATCCGTGAATTGAGATAGATCTTGCTCCAACCACTGCTGAAATGATCCATGCTTGAAGTCTTTGCAGTGTCTACATTCTTAAATTTGCTTCGAAGTACTGTTAAGAAGAATTGAAATTTCTTACAGGGATGTTAAAAAATTTAGTTTCGGCACTAAGTTTGAAAACTCTATGAAGTAGATCGATGACCTCATAGGCGGAAGGTGAAAATTTCAGATTGGGGAAACTTTTGAAATTTGTACAAACAGTGCTAACTTATTTCAGCTTTTGGATGGGATTGTTATGGAGGTAGGGGTGGTGAATGTAATTCAGCTGCTAAAGTGTTAGAGGCTGCTAACCTAAAAATTGATAGTAGATTCGGGTGGCAGGAGGGGGAGGAGTTCTTATAACCCCTGATGGAAAAATAGTAGATTGGTATGCTTGGGGTCTAGGCAAGAAAACAAATAATCAAGCAGAGGCATATAGCCTTCTCTTCGGCCTCATGGTGGCACAACAAAAAGGGATCAGGGTCTTGAACATTTTGGGGGACAACCTCCTTATAGTTAAAAATATGGTAAACAACAGTGAGGCCAAGAACTCTATGCTGAACCAAGTCATGAAAAGAAACAAAGGTCTCTGCAATCACTTTGAAAAAGTAAACTTTTTTCACATCCTGAGAAAGCTGAATGGAGAGGCTGACATTCAAGCGATAATAGCTTGTCAAATTGAAGAAAATAGGAGTCTTATAAATGGAATGGAAGGACACCAGCTCATCCCTTAGTAGCTATGTTTGAAAGGACGGAGCATATGGACAGGACCCAAACAGATTGCAAATACAAAAGCTCATACAAAATGAAAATAAGGGATAATATGGAATTAGGTGATCTTAGGTTCTGGATACATGATTATTTTTTGGTTATCCTCCCCCTCTATTTCCTTTTCCTCTCTTGTTTGCTAAACCTCTTCAGCTCCCATCCCCTTCTCCCCTCTTCTACCTTCCCTATCTTTCCCTCAACCCTTCATACCCCCCTTCCTTTTCCTTCTCCCCACCACCCTCATGATTTCTCGTCCCTCCTCGTACTCGCGTTAAGGAGCAGGTGGTTGTGTACTGACATCGCAGATGGATGGCGAATGTCGTGCAAAACCGTTAATGTTGATCATGACAATAGTGACAAGAAGCAGAGGACAGATGGTGTTGCAAAGGTTAGTAGTGGGGGAAGCAACTGGTTTCAACCAAATCTTCAAGCTTGTCACACAATCCAGTGCATTACAAAAATGCTTGGTCCCTCTAAGTGCGAGCTGGATTTAATGTTGGAGAATTGGAGCAGATGGTTCAAGCGAGTGGCCATTAATTCGTATCAGTCCGCAGTCGATTCAAGGAGAGAAGCAATCATGGGGAATTGCGGGGAGTCTGGAGGTAAGACTCTGTCCATCTGTGTCCATTTGCTCTATAAATTGAGGAGTAACAAGGACTTTTATGACTGTGTAAAAGCATAGCTTGGCGAGAGACTTGTGGTGGGTTTTAGAGAATTGGAGGTCCGAGCAAGGGTGGCGAATTGTGGTTCTGTTTGCTGCCAAGATTGCAGATGAGGGCAGGGGTCTCTCGGCCTGTTGGTGTCTGAATTTGTGGACTTATGAGGGAAGATACAGTAACTCGAAGAGGAATAGCGGGAGAGCAGTGAATTCTCAGTGCAAGGGTGCTCGGATTGAGATACTATGTTGGGGAACTAAGGGCTGTGAGAGATTATGTATGAAGAAAATTAGGAGGCAGCCCTGTTATCAGGTTATTGTCTCTGACCAGGAGAACTGTGATCAGCTTGTGCTGGCTCCTCTGGGAACTGTGGGGTATTCTACGACTGAGGGTTGGGACGGGTCCTGGGGAGATTGTAGCTGGGAGTTAACACCTGAGGCGGTGGCTGAGGGAGGCAGTCGGGACACAGGCTTAGAAATGCAGGGGAACTCAAGGCAAACAAAAGGTAAAAATAAGAAAATTGAAACAGACTACAGTGTGGAAATGGAGCTGGAAAACTGGGGCTCACGACACAGACGTTTAGGGAGAAGAGCAAAGAAAATTGAAAGGATTCTTCCTCTGACAACAGTTGGCCCTCATTTCTGTCCTCCCTGTGACCATGAGCACCTGGAACTTTGGGAAGGCTTGGAGGAGTTGAGAAAGAACTTTTATTTTCAGCAAGAAGATGCATGGGAACGAAGCGAGAAAGAGGTCAAGAAGAACAGGAAGATCCTCCATCTAGAGGATGAAATCTTTGCACTCCAAAGTCAAATTGAAGACTTAAAGATTCAGTTGGCAGAAAAAACCATCACCTCGGAGGAGGAGCTGAGTGGCATTGACCTGAACCGTCCAGCCAACCCAAATGATTAACTGCCCTTTAATTTTTTTATTAGTAAATACATCTGTGCTTTTCTGCTCGACATGTACTGTGGGATATATAGTATAAAAACAGCAATATTGTCGCTGTCTTTTGTAATTTTGAAAAGCATATCGGCCAGCTCAGCATTGGCTGAAATTAGTCTGCCCACACCTGGCACAACTTGGAAATGTAATCTCCCAGTTTTAGCCGTGATCCGGGCGCAGATTTAAATATAATAAAATTACTCTTTTGTGTTATTCTAATAAAAAATTTAAAAATAAATAAAAAATAAATAAAAAATAAAAATTGATAGTAGATAATTTGTTGGGTACAAGATGTGGCTCTCGTAGGATCTTACATATGGATGCATAAACACGATAAAACAAACAGTGGTGAAATATGATTGGAAAGATAATAAGTGTCACTAATACTAATGATGATGATGCATCAAGAGGCAACAAGTGCAGAGGGCCCATTCTAAATCCCGAAACAGTGAAGAAGATCAGGTTTGCTTGGGGTCTTGGGTGCACCACAAATAATGAGGTAGAGAACCTATCAGCCCTTCAACGGCTTGATTCATCCAAGAACTGAATCAAAATGAAGTCATAATTATCAGAAACTCTACTATAATTATTCGGGGGCTCAGATTTGTGCATCATCCCAACTCCTTGAGACTAGCAAGCATTTATCAAAGAACATTACTTCTTGTAAAGGCATTTCAGCCAGCCTGCTTTCTCCAAGTTAAAAATGCATCTAAACAGGGAAGCTGATGGAATGCCCAACCAGGAGTTCATGAACTAGAAAGTAATTTAAGGAGTTGGAAAGAGACGCAATATCGACAAGCTTGCCCCGATTTGAAGAATCTCCTCATAGTCTTGTGCTCTGGAGGGACTCACGCACATGTCAGCCCCCAAAAATAATCTAGAAGAAAAGATGTTTTACATGTTTTATGGCATACCAAATCAGAGGTTTCCCTAGGCTACACGTTTATGAGAGCAAACTCAATATATGTTAGAACAATCAGAGTATGCATGTAGCCGTTATGGGATGTTGATGGAGAATCAGATAATAAGGTCAATTTTTCATGCTTGGATGTAATGGCAATGTCATGGGTTGATAAGAGCATTAAATTCAGTCTCACTTATATGAATGGGATTCTGAACTACCATTCTCATTCTATCACTTTGTAGATTATTCCTCTCTATGTTTCTTCCTCCACAGTGATGGATCTCAGAGTCTGACCAAGAAATTTAAGACGATTTCAACTAAGTCTAGAAGCTCTTAGGCATCATCGAGCGATATGCCTACTACCCTGCAATCCGGAGGGGGGGCGTGTTACCGTGTTAGTGAGGTTCATACTTGTATGCTAAGTCACCGGGTTCGGCAAACTTGAAGCTTTAAGTTCGAAGTTTGCCAAACTTCAAGATAATTCAAACATATCCATTCTTGTGCGTGGAATTTTAAATCGAAATGAACATGGACTCCAAAATGAACTGATTAGACAAATAAATTTGGGGGAGTTTGTCCGAATTCAGTAAAATCAGCTTAAATTACTATATTTATATATTGTCTATGTCATATCTATTTTATTTTTGTTATTTATTTATATTGAAATAATTTTATTATATATATTTTAAACATTTAAAATTTATCGAATCTAATGCCAAATTTTATGATCAAAATTTAGAATATCGAACTTTTGTCAAATTTTAAGCTCGTTGACCTCGAACACGAAGTTGAACCGGGCAACTAAGCTTGTACGAAGGCATGCTCAGTAGAACTTACAGCCATAGAGGATATCCTCGCTTTAGCCATTCAAACATTTAAGGCATGGAGTACCCAATTCGAGGCCATGCACTCAAAAACAGAAAAAGCCAAAGATTGGATGTGCATTAAGGTTACTAAGCACATTCTGGGAAAGGAGTCCAGTGCAGCTCTCATCATCCTTAAAGACTACATGACTGCAACAAAAACCTCCCTCACGCTGTCAAGACCTCCTAAACTGAAAGCATGTGTTTCCTCCTAAGAGGTCACAGGTTCAAAACCAGAGGGGGTAGAGTATGTATGCCTTTGTAGACTTAGCAGTCAAATTGCTGCACGGAGATGGGTCCCTTGTCCCACGAACAAGGGGGTCTCATACACCAATTTGGTGTCTGGCTTGGATGTGCATTAAGGTTACTAAGCACATTCTGGGAAAGGAGTCCAGTGCAGCTCTCATCATCCTTAAAGACTACATGACTGCAACAAAAACCTCCCTCACGCTGTCAAGACCTCCTAAACTGAAAGCATGTGTTTCCTCCTAAGAGGTCACAGGTTCAAAACCAGAGGGGGTAGAGTATGTATGCCTTTGTAGACTTAGCAGTCAAATTGCTGCACGGAGATGGGTCCCTTGTCCCACGAACAAGGGGGTCTCATACACCAATTTGGTGTCTAGCTTGGCCGTGACCTTAAAATTGGATAATAAAAATAATAATAATAATAATAATAATATAAACCCTTGAAAAAACTCTCAGAGCCAAGGCATCAAAAACACTTCTCAAGAATCAGTGCTACATCTAGCCAGGATACCAAAGTTTGAGTCAATATGAATTTCTTTCTAGCTAAATTATGTGGTGTTTTTGCATATTTCGACTAGAACGGTTTATTAGGTTTTGTTAATGTTTGTAGCATTGGACAGGCATTTCTGCACAGGTCTAAGTGTCTATACATCTGGAAGTCATCCAAAGCCTTCAACCTCAGCAAATTCACTTTAATTAAAGGAATTATTAAAGTGAGGTGTTTTTTATAAAAGTGAGTTTAATCTAATCAAATGTAAAGGTTTTAACTTTTTACATTAGTGAATGGGATGAATCTTAACCATTTATCTCAAGTGAGATGAGATCCAATATCAACAGTTGATCACTTTGGAGATTAGGGTTAATGGATTCGGTCATAACTCAAGATTATAAAAGAAAGACTAGGTGAAAGAGAAACACATGAGACATTACGAGATTGAGTCACGAAGGACAGCAATTTAAGGAGAGTCCAAGAAGACAGCAAGAGAAATTTGCAGCAAAAGAATCATCCCCACATAGGCTGTACAGAAGATATGCAACAATAAGAAGCAAGCTATACAAAATCTGCAGCAACAACATGTGGGCAGCCAAGTGTGTGAGGCCATACACTGGTAAAGGGGGTTATAGGCCACATGAGAGCAATAGAGCCAGCCACACATGCCGCAAACAGACCAGCAAGGTCATACAAGTGACATACAGGCCATACACGGGCCACAATTGTCCCGCAGATTGAGCAAACAGCAGGCCGAGAGATACATGTCTTGAGCAGGGTTTGTGCAGTAGGCTGAGAGGTACAAGTGCTGCACTAGGTTTGTGCAACAAGCTGAGAGGGCAGCCAGTGCGGAAGGTTGATTCAGGAGTTTCAGGTGGGCCGAACAGGAGCTTAGTAAAAATCAAAATTTTTGCTATAGCTTGTATTTATTTTATGTGGGCCGTTTCCCCAGGAAGCGAACCCTTGTATGCTAAGATATAATTTTAATGAACAACATTTTAAGGGCATATATATTTTGTGTGCATGTGTGAAATTGGTTTCATTTGCTTCTGCCAATTAGTTTTATTTACCAGTTAAAAATCCCAGTGATGCATTTTATTCAGTAAGTTGTAATTTAATTAGTTCACAACAAGGAAATACTTGAAAATAATTTGCCAGTTTAATAGGATTAGGAAAATTTTAAAAACTTTCACTCTGAGAGGAAGTCCAATTTCATGTTTGTACAACAGATCAGCCAACACTGAGATTGGTGGAGGTCGTACACTCCAGAGGGAGTGAGGGAGGTTGTACCAGTAAAACCAATTGACAAGGATCTAATAGTTTGCAGCAATAAAAAAATTGTGGGTGTTTAAAGGACCAAACACAGATCCACAGCAATTTGCAGCAAATCTATTAGATCTGCCAGGAGATCTTAGCAGATCTATAAACTAGGAGTAAAATTCCTGTGTGTACTTGAAGGAATAAACACACTACAGTTCGATAGAAATGGCAGCAGCAAGTCTAATGTTTGAAGACACACTAGATGGAGCTTCAAACTTATTGTCCTGGAAGGAAAGAGTCACCTCGCTTTTCAAGGAAAATGACCAATTGGAAATAGCTGAAAAGGTAATTCCTACACCAACAGATCTACAGCAGTTAGCAGCTCATGAGAAGGACATCAGAGCCCAACAGGTAATCATGAATGCAGTGTAGGATCATCTGATCCCTCATTTGACTGAGAAGCAATCAGCCAAAGAAATGTTCAAGGCTCTAGTGTATTTATTCCAAAGTGATAACATGAACAGGAAGATGATCTTGAGGAACAAGCTTAGATCCATGCAAATGTCAAGATTTGACAATGTTTCCAGCTACCTCCTGAGGATCACCCTAGTACACGATCAGCTTACCACAATTGGGGAGAAGGCGAATGACACAGAACTACTTAATATGGCACAGAATGGTTTCTCAAAGCCTTGGGAACCATTTGTCAAGAGTCTTTGTGCTCAAGTGAAACTTCCAAATTTTGAGAAGCTTTGGGATGATTGCATCCAGCAAGAGGCTTAGGAGGAGTCCAAGGTTACTTGGGAGCGGGAGCGGGAGCGGGAGCGGGGAGCGCCATTTTTAGAAGCTTCCGGTCCGGAGCGTTTTCGGGAGCGTTTATATATATATTTTATATTTTGATGCATATATGTCAACAAAAACATGTAGAATGATGAATTAGACATAAAAAACATAAAAACATAGATTGAATCATATAACATCAATCATCTAGAAGTCATAATCTTCATCAACCACGCCCACAAGTTGGAAGCATACAACATATTGACTCTTGAGTCTCGCGAATCATCAATCTGAAGGTTTCAAGCTTTCAAAATTCAAAATATAACATTTATCATCATTGATTTCAAATTTCAATATCTAACATTTATCATCATTGATTCATTGATTTCAAAATTCAATATACATTTATCATCATTGATATATAACATTTATCGTCATTGATTCATTGATTTCAAATTTCAATATATAACATTTATCATCATTGATTCATTGATTTCAAAATTCAATATTTAACATTTATCATCATTGATATTATATAACATTTATCATCATTGATTCATTGATCACCATATAAGTTTCATGAAGCATCATATTCATAATTCATAATGACTTGTAAACTTATAAATACCAACTTCAAAGTTTCACCTTTCAAATTCAAACTTCAAACTTAAATTGTCATTAAATATATGAAAGAGTCAAGTTTCAACTGTTCAACTGTCAACAACAATTAGAAAAGACTAGTAAACAACAAATCTATTTTATCTACTGGCTGGCCCCTTGCCACGCCCATGAGAAATGTCTAATTTGTGCGAGCCACGAGGAAATGGTGGTCTTCTAGTACTCTCAGGAGTACCACGACCATGACTAGAAGGTGGAGGCTGGATCTGCAAAGGAACAATAGTGTGATATTGAGAACTGACACTGGCACTGGCACCCGCACTGCTACCAGTAGATGGTGGGACTGGCCCTGTGTGTGGCGGTGTTGCTGATGCTTCATCATCATCCCTAAAAAGTTCTGCTTCCAATTCTTCCATATGTACCGTGCCGTCCTCCAAATTATCATCCTCTGGGTTGTTGTCCCAGACTCTATATGATTGATCCTCATTTGCCCGATCACAGTAATGGCTCAACAACCTCAAGTTATAATGCACATAAACCAAGCTTTCAGCTCGGTTTTCATTCAGCCTGTTTCTTCTCACATTGTGTATGAAGCTATAGGTGCTCCAACACCTCTCTGCAGAAGAAGTGTTCACAACCTGTGAGAGAACTTTTTTAGCCAACTTTGGAAAAAGTCCCATGCCGCCATATGCTTCCACCATGTGAGAGCATCAAATCTGTCCCTGTCTTCCATTGCATGGAAAGAACCAAAGTTAGCAGTGCAACTGAAGTATTTGCCTAATTCAAGGTGCAATCTAGCACACTCCTCCCTGTCAGGTACCAACTTGTCCAATGCCTTCATGTACCCCTCTTGTACTTCTGGATTTGTGTGAGCATAGTTATTAAAACCGGAACCGGTGGACCTAATGAACTGGGTTTCTAACCGGAACCGGTCTAACCGGGAGCGGTCAGATCTCAATGAACCGGTTTTAAAAAAAATACATTAAATAATTATTTTTTAATAAAAAAAAACTATTTTTAAGATTTGCAACCATGATTCCAAGCCAATAGAGACAAAATATGCAAAGTTTGCTCATTTCTATACCATGCAAAGGTGAATATATCAAAATGGCACCGAGTGCAATACATATCATCGAAAAATACATAAGCAATGAGGCTCCAAATGGCCCATAAAGTCCAAAAACAATGCTACAAGCTAGGAGGCCATTGGCCTAATACAAGACTACATATTAGTGATCAACAACATGATCACTCCTCATCATGATCAAAATCATCACCACTACTAGACAAGGGATCATCAACCTGAGCTACATAAATAATATGGCTCAAAGTTTGAGGACTCCTAAAACTCCTCTACAACTTTAGTAGTAGTAGTAGTAGCAAAAATAGACATCAAAACTACAAATCACTGAGCAACATGGTCTCTCATGAAACTCATCATTGATTCATTGCTACTAGAAATGGGATCATCAACAAGAGATACATAAACATCATCTAGCTCAAATTCTTCAGACTTGGATTGCTCAACCTTATAACATGATAGAAATTGAAAAAGTTTAACATGTCTAACCAATGATTTTGGTTTGAGTGAAGGGTTCATCTCCTCAACCTTAAAATGCGGTAGAAAAAGATTAGCATGCCTAACCAGTTGTTTTCCTTTGATTGAAGGGTACATCAAGGTTCTTAAAGGACTTCATGCTCTTGATCAAATGCCAATATCATACCCTTACACATGATAGAATCAAATGGAAACATTGCAAATTCCCAAACCATGAAACCCTGAAAACCATTAAGTCTACTGAATTTTGAGTGAAACCTAAAATTCTAGTTTCTCCATATGAAATCCAATGAGGTCGAAACCACTCTTAAACATCTCGAGTCATTTCATGGTAATGTTAAAAATTTAAGTAAAAGGATGAAAATGAAAAATAAAGGAAATGTCACTTTTACTTTAAGAATTTAACATTACCATGAAATGTCAATGCTTCTCTTACCTCCACATTAGCCCTAAAACCCATTTCTGGCCCTAAACAAATCGTTTTTTCATTCCACTCAAACAGAAGCGTTGTTCAGAGCGTTCGTTTCGAGCGTTTCCCGAAACGCTCTAAAAGGCGTGGAGCGGCTTTAACAAGTTCGGGAAACGCGTCCGAAAACGCTCCCCTCAGGAAGCATTTTCGGGAGCGCGTTTCCGAACGCTCCCGCACGGAGCGCGCTTCGGAAACGGGAACGAGGGGGGGGGGACGCTTCCCCGCAACCTAGGGAGGAGTCCAAAGCCAGCAGGCAAGAAGGTGGTGAAGAGAACCTAGGCATTGTCAATCAGGCAAGAAAGGGCAAAGTAAAGGGTTTTAGCGAGAAGCATTAAAGTGAGAAGTCAACCTCACAATCGGGAAAGAAGAAATACTTGCACAAGATCAAAGTGCCACAAGAATGGACATTAGACATCTTAATGTCCAGAGAAGAAGAAGGGTACGAGAAAGTCGCAGCAGGTAGCAGCATCAGCAGAAACTCAGTTGGATGAGTTTGTTGTGAAATTTGGAAATTACTTCTCACTACTCTCATTGCCTTCTACCAGCACAATCACTAGGAGTGTGTGGTACTTGGGCACTGGTGCATCTCATCACATGACAAAACCATGGGAGCTATTTAGCAATCTAATGGAGAGACTCTTCATGTGGAGCTTGGAGATGATGCCAAGTATGCAGTAAGGGGAGAAGGAACTATCTTGTTCCAACTCAACTCAACTCAGTAGGATCATTAGAAACCAAGGATGTGCTATATGTACCAAGACTAAAAAAGAATTTTCTCTCAGTCTTAGTTACGGAGGACAGGGGTTGTGTCATTATGTTTCGAAAAGGGCAAGTACTCACTCATCCAGAGGGATCTAACCTTGCCACTGTAGTGGTCGGTGGGGTTAGAGAGCACAATTTAAATAGGTTGCACGGTAAGCTAGCATAGGCCTTGGTACATGATAGTGAAAATCTCTGAGAGTTATGGCACAAGTAGATGGGACACCAACACTACAAGGCATTGCAGATTCTGAGGGAGATTGTCACTAGTCTCCTAGATTTTAATATTGAGCAGCAAGGCGGATCTAGAGAGTATGCACTTGGCAAGAATGCCAAGGCTACTTTTCCAAGCAACGAGAGCAAGTCCAAGGAGATCTTGGATCTTATACATTCAGATCTTATACAAGAAGCATCGTACTGTGACATTCATTGATGATTACTCCAAGAAGTATGGGTATTCTTCTTGAAGACCAAAGAAGAGGTCTTCAGTCGATTTCAGGAGTTTAAGGCTCAAGTGGAGAGCCAGACAAAAAGGAAGATCATGGTCTTGAGGTCGAAAAATGGGTGTGAGTACACTTCCAATGACTTCAAGATTTTCAGCAAGGAGGCAAGAACCAAGAGTTGACAGTCTCATACAACCCATAGTAGAATGGGGTTGCAAAGAGAAAGAATCAGTCCATCATCAGAGCTTCCAAGCCTATAACTTATGACTAGGATTTGCATATGTTACTTTGGGCAAAGGCATGTAATACGGTAGTTTATATTCAAAATAAGAGTCCTTGCATGATATTGGGGAACAAGCTTCTAGAGGAAGCATTCACTAGGATGAAGCCAGAGATAGGATATTTGAGGATCTCTGGTTGTCCAGTTGTTGTAGCAGCGACAACAGACCCAAATTTTCAACATTTTCTAAAATTTGGAGTCAACCTTCTCTTGCTTTTAAGTTACAAACATCTCTATCTCTCTCTGAGTCAAAAGGTAAAGAAGGCATTTACACTTGTGCATTTTAGTGCATCATGAATTTACAGCACAGTGCAGTGCTCTTGCATAGCACAGTGCAACTCTTTAATGCATCATAGCCCCCCAAAGTAGCATTGCGCACCCTCACAATGCAGCGCGGCACAACACAAGGTAACTTATTAGCAGTGACACACCAACTTAACCCTTGTCACAAGTTTTCTAGCAAGACCTCATTTAATGCACATTAATGTTGAGATTTTGTAGGGTTTGTGATTAATACAAAAATTCTCTTCTTGATAATTACTTGTGAGCTTGCTTATGTATTCTCTTAGTTAATCCTTCATCAAGTCAATTATCAAAGTACTTATTCAAATGTAGAGACAGAATTGATTTGTAACTGAATATCTTACAATGTGGTTAGGAAGGTAAACCTCCTAACTTTCTATCACCTTTAGATCACTGTACTTTGAATTCTTTCCTCAAGTAATTTAATCTGCTGCACCAATTCTAAATCTTATTGCACCTATCCGCAAACAGTACCTTCAGCAATCTGTATCCGTAATCACTTCCGCAATCTGTAGCCTTTAATTACTTCCACAATCTATACCTTCAATTGATTCCGCAAACTTTCTATCACATTTAGATCACTGTACTTTGAATTCTTTCCTCGAGTAATTTAATCTGTTGCACCAATTCTAAAACTTATTGCACCTATCCGCAAACACTACCTTCAGCAATCTGTATCCGTAATCACTTCCGCAGTCTGTAGCCTTTAATTACTTCCACAATCTATACCTTCAATTGATTCCGCAAACTGTAGCCTTCAATTATTTCCGCAGTCTATTACTTCAATCCGCATTCTATTCTTCTCCTTAGATCTGCTCCTTTTAATGATGTACAACCTCAGACTAATCCGCAATCCTTGTCTTCAAATGATCCGTAGAGCAGCTATATAAGTGTGTATGTTTCCTGCTCTTCAAGCCGACTCACCAAATTGTCTTTAGGCCAACTTGTCCACAGTTTGTATGTCGACATAACTAATACTTTATGAGCAGTTTATTCCAGCATGTTGGAGGCTTTCTATGCTTGACTTTCAATGTCTTTTAGAGCTTGTCTCCCATCTTCTTTGAGGACTGTTTGTGAGCTTCGTTACAAGGTCTTTGGAGCATACTAAATCCTTCATGTCTATATGATCCTTAAATATATTTATTCCTAGATGTCATAAACCTAATAGACATAGACATCAAGAAGAAGTCTATCTACATAATAAAAGCTTGCTCATGAAACCCATGAAGCAAGTACACCAAAAATGCATTTTATTATCTTTGACATCTTCTTTGAATAAATATATAATTACATAGTCAACATGAAGACCGACCTATTTACACTTTTCAACACTCCCTCTTAACTAGGGAGGTATTCATACAGGTACATAGTTACATTCAAACTGAAGAATCTCATAAGAAAAATCAGATTGGTAATCGCATCTGTATAGCATCATATCAACCAACATTGTACTAGTGCAAGGCCTTGACTAACAGCCCCATCTCTTCAACGAGACAATGGGCTTCAATGCTGGCGAGACACGTGACTTATAGACACCTTCGTCATTGTCTCTCCAAGGTACATACTCCACCCGGGTGTTCCCAAAGTATGACCTTTCTGGACTATTCTTATCTTGGGTAGCTAGCCCTCAAAGAATATCAGTCCCCGACTACTCTTATCTTGAATGCCCTATCACATTCTCAAAGAGTATCGAATGCCAGATGATTACCCAATCCTCCATTCTGTCTTCCCAAGACCAAAATGATGTGTCTATCTCTCCCTCTCAAACAAGGAGGACCTTATTCCACAAGGGAATGTACTCATCCTTATACAAAGAATGTACCTAAGCTCATCCTTAGGAATTACCAAGTTTCTTCCAAGTAAGAAACTTACCACCAGGCTCCCTCTTAACTAGGGACCTCCAACAGCAATGGTGAGACACCCAGCTGCTCATGAAGAATTCCTGTTCTCGATGTCATGGATTTCGATATTGAGGAATCTCCAACTTTTAGCTTCATAGGGCACAGATCATCCATCACTTTCATCCTGAGTCATGTCAGCGATCAAAGAGTGATTCATCAGACTTCCTTTATCTGGTCCATTGTTATGCCATGCTGCTTTCCTTCGAATCATTTCCAAGGATAATACATCCTTTCTCATGATTGGCAGCCCTGCACGAACTTATCCAAATAAACATATACATATGAACTTTTAGAACAAAAGTTACCTTAGTGATGATCTTTCACCATGACATCTTCCTATAGGTATCGACATTCTTCATACAGATTGACACATCTCCTAAGGATATGTTTTGTCAAGAGTCTTCTTATTTACCAGACTTCTGCCAGAGTCTACATATCCTCCCAGGATATCTCCTAGTCACATCTTCTTGTCTTTCGGATGATAAGAAGATGATCTCTTAGTCCCTTTTGATAAGGTTGCATGTCATGATCTCTTCCTCTCTGCACATTCTTTATTCCCGGGAACTTATAACCTTTCTGGTTTCTAATTCATATACAACCACCTCATATTCCATGAGGACATATTATGTTGATTTCATATATCTGTGCACTAAGAGATA
This sequence comes from Pinus albicaulis, assembly GCA_034641835.2. NCBI lineage: Eukaryota > Viridiplantae > Streptophyta > Pinopsida > Pinales > Pinaceae > Pinus > Pinus albicaulis. The sequence goes on from CM076582.1 coordinate 426,918,296, forward strand.
CTCCTCCATAGATCATACTTTTAAATACAGAAATTCATTACCTGCAACCATATAGCATGACATCACAACATCCAATGTCAGCATATAAATATATACATACCTCATACCTTTTTCCCTTGAGTCATCCTGTAGCAATTTTTAGGAATGAATAGCTTCATTCCCTTGGCTTGTTTCATCAATATGTCATCACATCCCAGAAGTATGTTTCTATGATGACCCTTGCTCTTGATGACTACTTTCTTAAAGTTTGTCAAAGAGGCTTTTCCCAAAGCTGATTCACGAGGAGCTCTTGCCATGCTTAGATCAGGATGCTACATTGCTTCCTATCATATAACCAACAGAAGTCAATTCCTTATTCATAAGTTTGTATGATTTTCCTTGAATCTTCTTTTCTTTCTCCTATTGAGATTGTCCCTTTAGGACCAACTTTCTTGTAATGTCCATAAGTCTTCCAATTTTCCTAACTTTTTTTTTTGCTTCTGCAAATGTTGATTCTTTTTATCCTTCAACATTTTTGCCCTTGATTGTCTTTTTCCATCTAACATGGAGACCACAAGTTGAGTGAGATAATTTTTTTGTCTATTTGTTATGTTGTCCATCTTATCATCTTTTCCAGATCTCACAGTTGAGATCTTATGAAGATATCCCTTCATTCTTTGATACCTCAATTTTGTGTAAATCTGGTCTAAGTGACATAACCTTATTTATTGCATAGAATAGTTCATTCAGCTTATCTTATATTCTCTTGATGTCTCCAATCCTTCATAAGCTTTTCATGACTTTACTTTCTTCTAGGATTGTGACTATTCTCCTCATGCAAGGATTCTTGGTAACCCAACCAGCTTATAGATCTCTTGCAAAAACAAAGTCATGTTACCAAAAATTGATTATAGAATAAAAGATACCTACTTGACAAGTGAAGAGTCTTCAGCTTGATTGCTTCAATGGTGGTTGAGAAAAGATGTATTAGTGCTCTCCTTTTGGATGATCTTCTTCCAGATGAAAAAGGCTTTTCTTCACTAAAGGAGTTTGCTTCACTTATGGTGACAACATCTTTAGATCCAGCTTCCTTTTGTTGATGGAGATTACTGCTTCTTTGAATGACCTTCTTCAGGGATAAAGAAGTGGTTTTTGTTTCAATGAGAGGAAACTTGTCTTATAACCTTTGAAGATGATGACAGTGTCTTTAGCCTCTTAGTTTTCAAGTCTTAAAGTTACTTTGACTTTCCTCTGGAGGTAACCTTTCTTCTTCAATGTAGATCCACCTAGACCTTATGGTACCAAGTCACCACTGTAATACAAAGATTATCATATTACTGAGTATCACTTCATTGAGTTATTATGTTACTGTAATTTATGTTGTAAGACAACAAAACTACACTGGAAAATCTTTGTTGTGATATAGTGTTGAAACACTGAGGAGTTGTCACTGTGAGTTTGCTTGAGATTACAGTGTTTGCATCACGCAACACTTGAGGCATACCAAAACAACATACTATAATACCACTGAGCCATACAGTTATAACACGAAGTTATATTGTGATCATGACTGCAATCTTAAATAAGCAGCTCGAACTGTATTTTTTCTGAGACTGTGTTCCCTCCAGCTTGAGGTATCGAACCTATTTCAGTGTCTGCATTATCTTACTATCAACTCACCCGAAGTTTCCAAGGATGTTCAAGCTCTGTGGACTTGTACCTTGAGTGTCTCTTAAATGCCCTTTCTTTGGTTTTAGCACCATAGCTCTGATACCATGTTGAGAATTTGTAGGGTTTGTGATTAATACAAAATTCTCTTCTTGATAATTACTTGTGAGCTTGCTTATGTATTCTCTTAGTTAATCCTTCATCAAGTCAATTATCAAAGTACTTATTCAAATGTACAGACAGAATTGATTTGTAACTGAATATCTTACAATGTGGTTAGGAAGGTAAATCTGTGATTTACCTTCCTAACTTTCTATCACCTTTAGATCATTGTACTTTGAATTCTTTCCTCAAGTAATTTAATCTGCTGCACCAATTCTATATCTTATTGCACCTATCCTCAAACATTACCTTCAGCAATCTATATACGTAATCACTTCCGCAGTCTGTAGCCTTTAATTACTTCCACAATCTATACCTTCACTTGATTCCGCAAATTGTAGCCTTAAATTATTTCTGCAGTCTATTCCTTCAATCTGCATTCTATTCTTCTCCTTAGATCTGCTCCTTTTAATGTTGTACAACCTCAGACTAATCTGCAATCCTTGTCTTCAAATTATCCATAGAGCAGCTATATATAAGTGTATGTTTCTTGCTCTTCAAGCCGACTCACCAAATTTTCTTTAGGCCGACTTGTCCATAGTTTGTATGTCAACATAACTAATAATTTATGAGGAGTTTATTCCAGCATATTGGAGGTTGTCTGTGCTTGACTTTCAATGTCTTTTAGAGCTTGTCTCCCATCTTCTTTGAGGACTGTTTGTGAGCTTCATTACAAGGTCTTTGGAGCATAGTAAATCCTTCATGTCTATATGACCCTTAAATATATTTATTCCTAGATGTCATAAACCTAATAGACATCAAGAAGAAGTCTATCTACATAATAAAAGCTTGCTCATGAAACCCATGAAGCAAGTACACCAAAAATGCATTTTATTATCTTTGATATCTTCTTTGAATAAATATATAATTACATAGTCAACATGAAGACCGACCTAGTTACACTTTTCAACAATTAAAAGCCCTCACACGTGTGAGAAAACTATATAAGGGCTCAAGACTCAAATCATTTTCACATGGTATTTTGTCGCAAGAACCTCTTGCTCATCGACGCATCAAGACGTAGTAGTGTGCCCCTCTACTACTAAGTTTTGCGCCGCCGCCAGCAACTATACAGTTGCGCTAAGTGTCACGCAAGTCCTCGCACCTGCTTTTCTCTTTTCGTTTTCTTTTGATGATTCCTTTCTTGCACAGCCATTCAGCTCCTCACCCTTGACCTTTCTCTATCCCCCCTGCGCTCATATTCTCTCACTTTGTAACCCTTGCCATCCTTCCCCATTCACCTAACTTTGTTTCCCTCATACTTAGCTTATTTTCTTTTCCACTACCTATCTCCCTTACTTTGCCCAATAACGCAACAACACGACTTCTTCCATCTCTTGGCACTACGATGCGGTTTTCCATTATTCCCTGCACAATGGCAAGATCACCCTCACCCAAGCATTATAGCACAGTGTTCGCCAGTTGTCTACGACTTTCTCCAGCACAACAGCGTCACCCAAAAAGCTTTGTTTATACTGAGAATCTCGCTGCCGCTAATCACCTTCCCCTTGCATTGTTGCGCAATCCTCTATTGCAACCCTACACAACAGCTCTATCTCCAAGCCTAACTCTACTGTTGTCAATCATGCTGCCATAATATTTGCCTTCAACATGCTCACTCATCTTAGCATTGCGACGCTAGACACTTGTCTAGCAAATCACTCCACGTAGCGCAATAGCACAACCTTCTTACTAGAGATCGCACAGATATAATGCTCTCGCCATAGTGCACCTCCCTTGCAGAACACTTATTCCTTGTATACTCAGAGCCTACCTTGAGCAACAGCGCACTAACCTGTTTTACACAGAGCTCCTCCCTTGCGCTATGCATTGAAATTGTTTTGATTTTCTAACATTGCCTATTGCCATGAATATCTTTGAAATGTCAAGTACTGTAAGATTTGGAGTGTCTCGACTCTCAACATTTCCTCTTCAACGGAAGAAATGGTCACATGAAGAAAAGACATGGAAAGGAAATTATTGGAAGTGTCGAAGAAGGGGCAGAAGAAAGCTCCATGATCTCATCTCCCGTATACACAGATACAGCTTGCTACATTGATAAATCCATATTGATGACCTGGTCAAGGAATATATCAATTTTTTTCCCGCAAAGAGGTCCCTGAGGATGAAAAGGATAATGAAGTATATCAGAATGTGAAGAGTTCTTGGTTGCATAAAGTAGCATCACATCCAGTTGTCCTCCCATGCAGAGACCATTGAATGGATAATAAAATGCATCGATACAACAGACATGACCATCTGGGACAGCAATGGCATATCTATAGCAACATAGATATACCCTCGCACTGCCAAGTATTACAAGTTACCAAACTACAAAGTAGCAGTTACAGCAAAATGATATGAAGGTTTTGCATTAGCTAGCAAGGATATCATTAAGACTCGTTGGCAAGATCCCAGCAAGTTCTGAACCAGAGTAGACAGGGTCTACAAGACCAAGTTATTAAGAAAGGCATACCAGATGGTGGTGGCTATCTGTTGTCAGTTGTATGGTAAGTCAGATGCGAAAATATTTGAAGAAACATGGGTATCAATTATATACACTTGCACTAAAGAGGGAAGCATTTTCAATTGGGCAGAAATACTAGCAGTTTTCATTCAGACAAGGGTCAAACAAGCTTACGGTCCACCTACGAGAAGTTAGCACGAATTCTATATGGCATCATACCTACTAGATGCCATATGCTCAAGGTGACAATTCAATTTATTAGGATGGAGATGGTCTTTAGCCCAGAAATACCACCAGTACATATCTATTACCGAAATTTATGGGATAATGGGTACAAGGCAATGTACCACAAAATCACTGAAGATTTCATCTCACCCTCGTATCATATTCTCTTTGACACAGACTCACCATGTATGTCAAACCAAGCAAGGGAAGCATTGCATGCCATCGTCGATTGGTTTATGTTGGCAAACACTACATATATCAAAGCATTTGGAGCCTATAAGCCTCCACACTAGCTTCCTCTATTCATTATGGATAAAGTAATCTTGCAAGAAGTAGCATATCAAGTAACAATAGGGCTCGAAGGTATGTTAGTCCGTGCAAAGAAGGTACCATGGCCCGCTTTCCTGATATATGTAGGTACATATTGTGTTAGAAGTTACAAGGAAGCAAGCGGAGGCCAATGATTTGGAACGCTTCAGGTTTGGTGAACTTAGCTTTCACAAATATGATTCAAGAGAAATTGTTGCGGCTCACTATAAGCAACTAAAGTTCAAATGGCCATACACACAAGTATAGATGAAGAAAAGGTTAAGAACTTCTATAATGTTGCGAAAGTTGTAGATGCACAAAATGGATTTGGTAGTTCCCAACCTACAAACAGTGTTGAGTTAACTAGTGGTGAGTCATTCAAGAACAAAGAGGCCCAAGACAAGAAAGTTGCCCAGAAGAGAGAAAGAGAGGAGGAAGTGGCAATGAAGGAAAAGCAGAAAAAGTTGAAAGAAGATCAAAGGTTGGAAAAAGAGAAGAAATAAGAAACAAAGGCCGAAAGAAAAGCCATGGAGGAGAGGGAAAAGGCTCAGAGAGAAGAAAGAGAAATGAAAAGGCAAGAAGAGGAAAAAAGGAAGAGGAAGAAAAAAGAAGACAAGGAGGAGGAAAGAAACGGGCAGAAGAAATACGAGCAAAAGATATGGCAGAAAATCAGGTTCAAGAGGAAGCGAGGAAAAAAGAACAAAGGGAGAAAAGCACACAAGAAATCTTACCTGTTGGAAAATGCAATATGGCAGTTATTAATTCCAATTTTCCTTAACCTTAATACTTGCTTGTGAACTTTATTATTCTTCTGATGTTTTCTTTATTATAACTACTTCATCAAAAAAATATCAAGAGCATAATAATAAAGACAATGGAAACAGAAATTAGGCTCCAAGCCAGGGGAAAACCCCTCCAAGGGGAAAACCCAGAAACTCTTCATTTCTTATAGAATTTGCTTCTATAACCCAAACCCTAGACCAAATCCTCCCCCAAGTACCAAGTCAACCCTTCCAATTGAACCAGCTTTTAGCTACAGCTTCAACCACATCTTTTTCCCTGCAACTTCGTCCAACAATTTTGGCCTTGCAGTTGTTGCACAAACCCTAATCCAGCTTCTTCAAGAGTCCTTCCTTGAGAAAGACAAATCATCCCAAGGTCAACGAGGTCGAGATAGAGTATTCTCTCCTCCAGCACCTTATTACTGCACTTCGCTCTCCTGCAATTCAAACCTGCAGGTTCGACCTACTTTGTAGCTACAAAACCCTTAGAAATTCACAGGTGTGAGAGAGATATAGCCCAAAAACAAAATTTCTTCATCTCCTTTTGCCTTCTAGAGCTTTGCTCCACCTTCCTTGCCTTTCTTAGCCTTAGATAAAACCTTTTCAAGAGAGATCGAACTTGTTGAGAGTTTCAAATGAGGTCGAATTGGTCCTTTATAAAGCCTTTCCAAGGGGTCGAACTCCCTCCTTTAGGCCGACTTGAAGCTTCCAGGGCTGACTTGTACTTTGGAGGTTTCTAAGACTTTCTAGACTCAAAATAAAGCCTTTTCCAAGATATATTTTGCCCGGAAGGGTCTTATATATATAATGTTGTCTCTCTTGACTCATGACAATATATCGTATGACCTAACAAACCCTAAAAGTATGAAGAACATGCTTTTACCTATAAGACTATCAATAAAGATCCCGAAACCCATGCTTTAAAATAATAACTTTTTCTTTTCTTCTTTTGTTTGTTACATAAGATACATATTGAAATGAGTACAACAACAATTATAAAGACCGAAACTAGTTACATTTCCAACACTCCCTCTTAACTGAGGAGGTATTCATAATTGTACAACCAGTACAACATCATTCTCAAACTGAAGAGTTTGCATAAGAAGAGTTAGATTGATAAGCCAAACTGTAAGCATAATGAGGCATAACAAGACAAGCTCAACTTCATTCGAGAACATTATGTTGGGAGGCTTTACGTGTGATACCGCACTACTTCTACAAGGGACATACTATGAAATTCATGCTACCCGGAATCCTACTGCAGCAACTGATGGAAAATCTTCTATTTGTTATTTTACGTAACAAATTATTTATTGTGTTCTACAAGCAAATATCGAAATCCATTCACTACAGCCTACACAATTAAACTGCGGAAGAAAATACAAGTGCGGAAACAAATATGAACACACAGATCACACAACCATTCGACACAATTATTTTTGGACTAATGTCCTCGGAAAAACCCAATGCGGGAAAACCGGTGCAGCAAATCTGAGGGTTTATGTTATTATGCAGTAAATTCTGAGTACAAATCTATGAATGATGAGACTATCAAATCATACAGAGAAATTGACAGAGGAGATCTCATGAGACAAACCTCACTCCTCCACGAGTAAGTGGCATTGATCTACACCAACGATGGATTTCCATGTGTTGCCTCTGCTCAGTGACTGTGCCACAACTATGGCTGCCCTTTTGTCTCTGCGATGGTCTCACTGCTGGCTGGAAATTGAAGCCTACTGGCCTCCGGAAAATCTCTCTGGGATCTAACATTGGCTCTACGTTGTCTCACCAGCAAGAAAATGACTTTCCCTCTAGCTCTGCGTCGGCACTGCGTCACTGGCTCTGCGTTGTTGCTGTGGCTCTCTCTGTCTTTGCTGCTATGTACTCTCCAGCTCAGGAAACCTTCCAACCGAAACTACTGCCCCTCACTGCAATCAAGAATCACTTAGATTTGATTTTCATCTGAGCACTTGCTCCGTCAGAGAAAAAGTTTTAAACAAACAAGGAAAAAAAAAAAAAAACCTATAGATCCTCTGTGTCTCCACGAATGTATCTTCCAAATGACCCTTCAAGTCCTTATAATCTTCTCATTGAGACTTCAACGGCCTAGATTAAATCTTTAATCAATGGCTAAGATTAACTTTTGACTTGATTTGTTTCTTTTAGATCATTCTCACTCATATTCTATTAATACACTCTAATTATTTTATTTTCCTAAGTTTAGACTTACGGTCCCTTTAAAAATAATTAATTATTTCTATAGAATACAATCCGAGTGGAATTTCAGCAAACGCTTTCTAGATATTTTGGAATACATGTGCTACCCCAAATCAACACATACCCCATCTGAATGTTCACAAGGTATGTTCGTTTAGGACTTTTCTTATCTTGGATTTCCATTCCTGAATCCTCAAAGAATATCGGTCCTCTTCAACCACTCTTACCTGGATACATGTCCTATCCTCAAAGAGCGTCAGTCCCTTTCCTTTCTTGGATGCTCTATCCTAAAAGAAACTACATATGCTAGTCCAATCCTCCACCACTCTCTCTTCAAGGCCTTGACTTAGACTTATGGTTGTTAGTCCCGATCAAGTGCCTGACACATGAAGAAGAGAATAAACATGTAATGTCCAACATCACTCCCTCTCAATTAGAGAGGATATCCCCATTCCTTTTGATCGGGGAATAGATCCTTGCTCCTATTTAAGGAGACTCCTTTACGCCTCCTCAAATCCAGAGGAGATTCTAGACTTCCTTTCAACTTTGGAAAGTCAACACCACAAGCCTTATAGTTTGTCTTTATAAGAGTATCAGCAACTTGTTCTTCATAGCTACATGGCTCCCTCTTTTCTTCGCATCTCTTGTATCGAGCTTGCTTCCGTCCGAGGTATCATGGAGCCATCTTCACTCTTCAATCTTGTGACAGGATCCAGGTCATCTCTTTTGCTCGTCACTTTCATCTTGTCATCATAGATGAAGGCATTACATTAAGCCTCTCCAAACATCAAGTTGATCATAGTTTTTGCATGAAAGTGATCTCCCTTATTGACCTCGAGGTTATCTTCTCGCACTGCTAACTTTCAATCCCAAGAATATATCTTGACTTTCTAATAGCCAGGTATCCTATGTTAAGCTTTCCTCAACATTCTTTATATATTCCTACAATATTCTTCCAGACAACAAAACAATATGTTAACCAGATAACCAACAAAATTAAAATTAGACTTATCTCACTGTGATGAGCTTCTCATCCATGCATCAACATCCTCATGGACCATCTCAACTCGAATCATCCTTCATGCATGAAAGTGTCCAAGTATCGAACTTGATTACCAAGTTCGAACTTTTCTTCCGGAGATTATACTGGATGTTAATCATTATTATACATAATCTAGAGAAAGTTTAATTTTTTATTCATCCTTGAGTAAGTCAAATTCTTCTTTCAAGAATCATATAACCATATACGAAGCATATATTATGACCAACTTTCTTTTACAGGATTTTGTACACATGAATCCTATCCAAAGTTACTTTCAATATGCATTCATATGCTTCTTATTCCATCATCTAGCTATGAGCCTGCAACCTAACCAATTGCATTCCTTCATCCTTTTAAAAGTTTTGTTTCCATACTATATGGAATGCATACTAACCTTGTCATAATGCTTCTTCCAAGAACCTTCCCAAAATGATGGTTCTTACAGGATCATGATGATCCACCTTAGCAAGATGACTGCCTCTAACATAATGTTTGATAATGCTTGGATTAACAATATGCAAAATGGTTGATTTATCTATCTTTAAATACTAGATGATTTCTACAAATCAACTCACTTAAGTAGACTCTAAATATGCTACTACCACATGCTTCTCTCTATGATGCTACACAAAATCAGGACACTTCTAGAGGAAAAAACAATGCATACTATTCTAAAGGAAAGACCAATCTCCATAAAAAACCTGACAGACAGGGTACCATCTTCAATAGTAAAGATATTTCACATCTTCTTTCTTCGGTTTCTTCTCAGGTTCTCCCACTTCCTCAGCTATGTGAGCCTCATTTTTTTCCTTTCTTTTGTTGTTTTGTTGGTTTGTATAGTCCCTCTTGAAGTGTCCATACTCATTGCATTTAACGCATTGAACCTTGGACATATCTTTCTTCTTGGACATTCCAAACTTTCCCTTTTTAAGCTCCTTGACACGAGCTATAAAGGCTTGAGACTGTTCATTTGATCCAATGTCATCCTTTGTTGTGATTCTAGTTTCTTCCAAGATGCATTGAGCCCACAACTCATCAAAAGGAGTTAGAGTCTTTCTTAGAGTAGATGCTCGTTGGAAAACTGCTCCATTCTGGTGGCAATGCATTTAGTACATAGATGGTCATTTCCGAATCAGAAATTGTCTCACCAATCACCTGCAAGTGATCTCTTAATTGAGAGATCTTCATTAGAAAGGATGCCATGTCCTCATCCTTTGATTTCTTCATTCTATATAGTTTATTCTCAAAGACATATTTTGTCCTGATGTACTTACAGAGTACAAATTCACTAGCTTGTCATACATAGCCTTAGAAGTTTTCAAATTTGCAACAAAAGGAACAAGAGGATCCTTAATGGATTCAACGATGATCCTTTGTGTCCTTACTCCTTTCTTGCACTTTGCTAGTTCCCGAGTCTTGTCTTTGCTAGGTTTAGTAATTTCATCAGCAACATATTCCATTACCTCATGTTCTATAAGTGTTAGGTCAATCATTTTCTTCCATGCTAGGAAATTTGATGCTCCAATGAGCTCATTTCTTTCCTTGGAGAAAGAACCCATATAACCTGTAGATTCAAGCATAGAGTAACAATATGATCCTTACTTGAAGATCAGGAGTCTTCCCTTTTTTTTATGATGTCTCCAATTTCTCTTGAGGCTTTCAAGATCTTCGAAGAGAATTCAATAATAGCTTTCAAAAGTGATGATACAAAAATCCTTTAATGCTTCCTTCAGGGGGGTCTTCAAATGAGTCTTCAACTAGATCCTTTGTTAAAGAGAGAACAACAATCTTCCTGTACTTTTTTTTAAGCTTTCTTCTGATGAGACCCTTCTTCTAGATCAATACATCTCCTTTTCCCCTTAGAAAACCTTTCTTGTGTCCACAAGATGATCCTTCCAGTTGCCTTGTTCACCTTAGCTCTGATACCATGTTGGAAAATGCAATATGGCAGCTATTAATTCCAATTTCCCTTAACCTTAATACTTGCTTGGGAACTTTATTATTCTTCTTATGTTTTCTTTATTAGATCTTCTTCATCAAACAAATATCAAGAGCACAATAACAAAAACAGTGGACACAGAAATTAGGCTCCAAGCCAGGGCAAAACCCCTCCAAGGGGAAAACCCAAAAAATCTTCTCTTCTTACAGAATCTTGTTAAAATTGGCAGCTAGGGCGGCAAGACCACATTCCACTTTGGTCTGCTCAATTGATGGAGATAATAATCCCATTGAATTCCTCTTTTCGAGAGGACCAAAATCGATCTAAAGATCGTCAAATTTGGTCAAGGAATATATTTGTTTATTCAAAAAGAAATTCCATAAGTTATGATTTTGTTTAGGCGGGAAAAATTGAAAATTTAAATTTAAAATTTGCCTCCAAATTTTAAGGCCGCCTTTCCCTCCATCTTGTATATAAAGAGGAGCCTTCATCCAAATCCCACACATCATTCATAGATCATTCTTTGCTCTGAAATGGCCGAGCAGAATTAAGTCTCCAAGCAAAAGTGATTAGGGCATGACGGGCCGTATTCCACAGGCTGATTAACCGAAGTTGTTTGGGCTCTTTTATGACTTGATCTGGGGCTTATTCATCCACCATCACAAGTCCAGATTTGGGACAAAGCTTTCGCATTGTTTAAGGGTTGTCTCACATTGTCTTGACTCTTGATCATGATCCTCATGGAAGATCCCTCCTAGAAGCAAGCCGCACTTAATAGGGCCACCTTCATCCAGGCCACAGCCTTGATCCTCAGTTCAAGAGTCCGAGTAGGAGGCCACTGTCTGTCATTCTTGAACAGGGGGTTGTATGGTTCGTTTTTGATGCCTAGAAGGAGACTAAAGGACATCGTACTAATGGAGGGTTCATATGAAAGAAGGTCGCAGTCAAATCAAGGACTGCCTGGTGTGTACAGGTGCCATAACCTGACTGTGTTTTACCCTAACCAGTATTCAAAAATCCAGTGAAGATATCTTCAGCCTTTGATGCATCAGAATTTCAGATTGACTGGACTTGAGGGCAATGTTGTTGGATCTTGAATTGGCAAGTTAATTCTATTGTACTCTCTCTCTCTGCTGAACATTTGACATTTATGATAAGAAGAATTGATAAAAGGTTTTTCCCTGGCTTGAGCCATATACTTGTGTTATCTTGTCTTGGCTTGTCTTCTGTTTTCATTGCTTAAGTTCTTTCTTCAATTTTGAGTTATGAGATGATTAATGGAAATAAAATGAAAGCTAAATGGTCTTACATGGATCTCTGCAACTGTTCTTAGCTATGATCATGTTCAAATTTTAACATGGTATCAGAGCCAGATGAGGACAAGCCCAAGCAAGAGCAGAATGCATCCAGCATGGATGTTGAGAAAAGACATATCCAATTCTTTTCTTGCCCTTATGTAGCTTTGAATATATGCGTGGAGGTCGAATTCTAAAGGTTACAAGATTGATTTCTTTCCTGATTTTTGGAAGCAGATCTGATTAAGGGTTTTTGGCAACAAGACCTAATCTAATCACAAGCTCTCGATATTCTAAGATATTGTTTGAAGTTTTTTTCGAGTGTTATTGCAGGCTTCTTAGTCCATCCTCACGACCTGAAGTCATTTGCAGCAAATAAGAAATTCAGATTTTTCTGCAACTTCGTTTGGTCTGAAACTTCGAATGGCTACAGGTGTTTCTCTTGCTCATCTCAAGGACCTCTCTCTCGCATATATCGCTTCTGGAATCTCTTGCATATATCGCTTCTGGAATCTCTCGCATATAGCTACATGGTCTCGCTCTAAGTTGCAGGAAACGCTGGCAAGGGGTCCGTTTCCGTACGGAAACGATACGGAAACGCGGAAACGCGTACCGTACGGCCTGGAAACGCGTTTCCGGCCGTACTGGCACGTTTCCCGTACAGGAAACGTTGCCAGTACGGCCGGAAACGCGTTAGGCCGTACGGCCGCGTTTCCTTGCCTTTAAAGCGATTTAACTTGGTTTTTTTTTGTTTTTTTCTGGTTTTCGTGCTTTTTAACATTATTGTAATCGTTTATGGATGCTTGTAGATGGATTTTTAAAGCCTATGGCCCTAGTATTTATATGTGATTCATGGTAATGTTAAATTCTTAAAGTAAAAGGATGAAAATGAAGATTACCATGAAATGACTCAGGATGTTTGAGAGTGGTTTCGACCTCATTGGATTTCATATGGAGAAAGTAGAATTTTAGATCTCATTCAAAATCCAGCAGACTTGTCAGTTTTTCAGGATTTCAGGGTTGGGTGATTGCAATGTTTTCATTGTATTTTGTCATGTATTAGGGTATGGAACTCATATTTAATCAAGAGCACCAATCCGATATTCTGAGATTGCTATTTCCATTGTGTCTGTTATCATTCATGAGTAAATGTGTTGTAACTTGTAATAGTTTATGCTTTGAATTTATCATGTATCATGTATGTTTTTAACTTTTATAATTTCACATAATATTTCTTAAATGTCCTAAATTCTAATATAAAGTTAAATTATATATATATATATACCGCGTTTCCCCGTTTCCAAAATTTGGGGAGGTCGCGTTTCGCTTCGCTTCCCGTTTCGGAAACTCGTTTCCGTTTCCCCGTTTCGTGCAACTTAGGTCTCGCTCTTGATATAGTCTCACTGTAATGATCTCGCTCTTATGGCATCTCTGTAGTGGCGTATAGTCTCACTGATATGGCTTATAATCTCGCTCTTAGCATGATTGTAATCACACAGGACTCTCACACATTAAATATTTATGGCATCTCAGCATGTGTGGCAGCTCTGTATAACTTATGATCTCACTACAATTCAGTATTATTTATCCTCATGATCTTACACTGTACAGTATTGTGTGTAAGCCATATTTATCTTAGCAGTATTGGTCTCGGCTCTAAGGCATCGTTACAGTCCATGATTCATAATGGTACCAATACTGAGATAGTCACCAAACTGTGACAACAACGAACTGTGGAAGCACCGAAATCCACCAAGATCTTATCCTCTGCTATAGCACTGAATCTGAGATGATATCCAAGTTGTATCACAGTGATATAATCCGAGAATGTCTCGCTGTCTCTGCGAAATCTGAACTGTATTATCCTTCCAAAAATCTCAGATAACCCGAACTGTATTAACCCATCTGTACTGCAAAGTTGTCCGAACTGTGGTGACCCTAGCCGCATATAAATAGTGGTTATGTCTCCATAAATGAGCCGACCTATACATCCGAATGGGTGTGTCTATATATGCTAAGCCGACATAAGTTTCATATGCATATTGAGGCCGACATCAAGAGGAGAGTAGTGCTTATCTTTGGAGGGATATCTCTGGATGGCGTCCTAATAAGGTTAGCTCCTCCATCTCATCAAGAGCTCCAATGGCTTCAGCAGGTATATGGCATTTTTGAACAGCAAAGAGTTTCAAGTAGCTGAAGGGCTTTAGATAAGGCAGAAATACTTCCAAACTGCAGACTTTTTTATTTGTAGGAAAGCTTTTACATCCAAAGAATTTCCTACAACTGATAGAAGCATGGCATCATAGATGATCTTTGGATATGTAGATACATGGTTAGCTCCTCCTCACTTGGTAAATTTGTATAGTATACATGGCATCTCTATGATATATATATTGGCACTGTTGCATAGTTTATATACCATCGAAACTCCATATGTGTGTGTGTGTGTGTGTGTGTGTGTGTGACATAAACAAACTATCCAGTGACAACAAATGGGATCAACCTTTGTGACTTGATACGTTTGTGACCTTGGAAAAAAATCCTAATGAAGACTGTAATCAGCATGAATGATATTGCCAAATTTGAGATTCTGTTACAAGTCACCTTGATTAAGAAATTCGTCATTTTTAATTCAAGTCAGAAATAGTTGGAAGAAGTTTGTTGCATGCTCAAAATTCTCTGTTCCTTGCAGCGTTACTTCTCACTGGCACTAGCCAGTACTATACCCTAAGGTACCTATGAAGAACAAAACTCTATGATGATCTTGAAATCAAAAATGCCTCTGTTCTAAGGAATGTCAGTATCTTCAATCTCAATAGCACCCGCCAATATTTGTTCTCTGAAACATTGATATTCTCAGTAAAGGTTGCTTCAGTACAGTTTCCTTTGCTTATCATGGAGGAAGGGTTTGGACGAACAAGAGATATAGCAGATGCATGGGCAGATTGTTCTGGCAGTCAGTATTACAGTTGGCATCCACTGTCAATATCATTAGCATTTCATCAAAATCAACCTAATCTTCCACAGTGAGGGTTTCAGCAGTTAAAAGCTTTTCTGGATTACAATATTGAAATTGTAATATCATAACCCTGCCGAACTTTTGTACAACAATAAGCAGTTTTTCATCTAGCAGCAGTCTCATCATTGTCAGGGCTGCTCCATGCTGCAGTAGTCTGGTGGTAGGATGACTTGACTCAAGTATGGCAATAAGAGTTGTTTTCCAGCTCTGTATCATCAGCTTAAAGTACATTGTTTGCTTACCACAATATTCTGCTACTACACTGGATCTTTGAAGGAATCTGGTATATCTGCAATTAGCTTATATTATCATATCTTGAAAATGTGTTGCAGAGATGTAACTTAACATATCTTGATAGGCATTGTTCAGATTCTCTTTTTGTCCATCTTGACAGATGATGTTTGGAACAATGCTTGGCATAATCAGACTTGAAGCCGTCAGTTAAAAAGGGACAGAGCAGATCATTTCAAGGCAATCTCAGAGCAAGTCTCCTGGAGGTAATATCAATATAGCATCTTAAAGACGAGGAAAGGTTGGATAATAAACTGAAGTATGACTTCAGGAGAAGCCATAAAATCCCGGTAGAATTGAACTTCTTGGCACATGGTCCACAAAAATATCTACAGGAACAGCAGTAGACAATCTTGATGACTATGCTTTGAGCAAGATCATCTTCCTGACATATAGAGGGAACTGTCAAAAATTATAATCAGATCTGGTGAGCACCTGATCAGACATGCACCCTGCATCAATGTATCTCAAACATTGTATGGTAAGCCTCACATCTTCCAGGAATTTAAGATTCCATGGATCTTCAATATTGGTTGGGCTGACAGTATGATAGATGGTAAAAGCACATCTAAGTGTTGTATCTCTTAAGGTCCACCTTTATGTCTTCAAAATAGATGGACACTTTGTACTTTGAAATGACAAGCTTAGGCTTGTGATCTCCTTGGGTAAGAGTGAGTAAGATCAGTATCTTCTTCATCAAGATATGCAAGAAGCAGAGGACTGCTAAGTGTTTCTATGATCTCAGCTGTAAATCAGAATGTCTGTAGAAAGAACAATATTCGTTTATATGCTGGGTAGAGTTATGAGGCTCTCATTGACGATCTGATTATCAATATCATCGTCAAGATACAATCTTGATCTTTTTGAAAGCATTTTGACACTATTCCCTACATGAAGGGATCCTTGATTGAATATTGAGCTCTGGGATCTCCTAGGGGCTTGGGGTACTTATTGAGCTATGAGCTACCACAGGGTGAGTGGTTCACCTATGATACCCCATGGTGGTTGACATGTATGTAGGGTGAATGGTCCACCTTCCCCTACAATTGCAGACACATGTGTGAGGACGAGTGGTTCACCTTCCCCTACTGCTGATGTCATATGAGCAGAATGAGTGGTTCACCTTCTCCTATGGATACCCTAGTGAGAGATGCATTCAGGCATATGCTTGTAGACATGTCAGTGGGACGTGGTTCATCTTTTCCCCACATATAGGATGATCATTCCCTATGATTGATGATTGACCTGTCGGTGGGATGTGGTTCTTCCTTTCCCCGTGTGTAGGATTCTTCCTACTATTGATGGTTTTTGCATGTGTGTAGTAGGTGGTTCATTCTTTCCCTATGGTTGGTGTTTTTGTATTCGTGTAGGAGGTGGTTCATCCTTTCTCTACGATGATTGTGACATGTATCTGTAAGAGGTGGTTCATCCTTTCCCTACATGTGACTGTGATGTGTGTCTGTAAGATGTGGTTCGTCCTTTCCCTACATGTGACTGTGTGCAACATGTGATATATTCTTTCCCTACTGGTATTCCTGCATCATCCTACCCATGTAGTTCGGGACACATGGGAAGTACCTCTCATCTGGCCAATCAATTGGGAAAAGTGGTTAGGGACCATAGCATTACCGATGGACGCATCGCTTACTGCCATACTCCCTATGCTAGGATGCATGGTGTTTATCTCCTTGATCTGGGATCAATTGAGGTTCTACGTCCAGACTGATTTTTTGTTAATTTTGGACAACTAGGTCCAAACTCCATGTTGTGATGCTCAGATGACGATGCCAATATTTTTATTGGATTCCTCTTTCGGAGAGGTGCAAGATCGATCTAAAGATCATCTTGATCCGATGAGCAGAACCTTTATTTTGAATTAATTCCACTTATGTGCAAGGTCGGCCAGAATTGTAATGTAGCTTGAAGCCACAACAGATGTGTCACACACCCTCACTGATGGATATATATTGCTCAACATTGGAGGACATTTTCACCATCTCTCATCACACATTCTCTTTCTGCATCTGATTGGTTCGATCATCATCTTGGAGGCTTCTCATCACTCACACGTGGGAAAAACAGGAGCTAAGGTTTCAGACTGTTCTAGGGTTTCCAGCGCAAAATTGACCAGCGTTGACTTTGGTCAACACTTGGTCAAATTGACCCGAAACTCTCCCCAAACTTCGATCTTAATCCGCATTTTTTGGCACAAAAACCGAGGCTATACGTTGACTTTGACTTGGCTACATTAACCTTTCTATTGCTGTTGTTTTGTGTTGACCGTTGACTGGACAGCGTTGACTTTGTGTTGACTGTTGTAGAGTTGTCTGAGAGGGTTGTGTGACACATTTTGGTTGGCTGACCGTGAGGAGACTTTGCTGGTTGAAGCATATTGTTGCCAACGTAACGCACCACAACATATATATTTTGTTGATCAAGTTAAGTGTATTTTTTTTGGCTTGTCTTCCGTCGATCTATTGGTATGTTCTATCAGCATTTTACTTTCATGTTTATTTGATTGCTATTTGAATTCGGGTATAAAGTAAAGTTGCATCAAGCATAGAACATTTACAAAATTTACATGGTATCGGAGCTAAGGTGAAGACAAAGCCCAAGTTTGTATTGAGAGCAATCATCGAAGAAGGACCAAGGACTCATGGGTACCCCAAATTATAATGGCTTCAAAGTTGATGACAAGTTGATTGGCAAAGCTGACTTTCATGCTTGGAAGATGTGTTTGGATTTTTATCTTGGAAGACCAAGATGTCATGGACTATGTGCAGGGTAAAATCCAAGAGCCTCCATCATCTGCACTTGCTGCCACCAAGACAAAGTATAGAAAGGGGCAAATCAAAGCTAAGTTGATCATCCAGGATTCCGTCCTCAAAAGTCTGGTTGCTTACATTTCTCAGTTGGGCACATCTAAGGAGATGTATGATAAGTTGATTAACATGTTCAGGGCCAACAATGCAAATCAAGTCCTTTTCTTTAAGAACCAATTGAAGAATCTTAAGAAAGGCAGGGATGAATCCATTCAATCTTATTTTCTAAAGTTGACTGAAATCAGGAATAACCTTCTTGCCATTGGGGAAGCAATAGCTGATCGAGAAATGGTTCTCACCGCACTTGGAGGTCTCCCCTCTGAATGGCATGTATTCATTACTACCATTCTCAATAACAATGTGATTCCTAATTTTGATGAAGCGTTGTCGAGATGCACTCAAGAGGAAACAAGAATGATAGAATATGAAAATGAAGGTAATGTTGCCTTCACCGCTCATGCTAAGAAGAAGAACAATGATGGTCCAACGAACAATGGAAGAGCAGGGGCCAAAGGAAAGAAAGGAAGATGTTACACATGTAACAAGACTGGCCACTATGCTAAAGAATACCCTAATAGAAGGGATTCTCTTGGAGATGATGATAACAACAACAGGGGGGATGACAATCAAAGGAACAACAGGTTCAAAGGAAAGAGGAAGGCTCCCTCTGGTCGTAATGGAAATGGGCAACCTTTCAAAAGGTCAAGAAATTCCAGGTATGAAGAATCTAATGTTGTTGATGATAAGAAAAATGAATTCATTCTTGTATCTGCCCTCTCTGCTGCATCTCCACCCGAAACCTTGGATGTCTGGTTGATTGATAGTGGCGCTTCAAGGCACCTCACTGGGTTTAAAGAAGCTTTCTTTGATTTGACTAAGAAGGATACTAGTCTGAAAATTATCCTTGGAGAAAATGCCACATATCTCGTCAAAGGGACAGGGATTGTGACCCTCGATTTATCTCAAGGTCAAGTCCTTCGTTTGCAAGATGTAATGTATGTACCTGATTTGAATAAGAACCTTGTGTCTATTTCGGCCATGGAAGACAAAGGTTTCAATGTGGCATTCATCAATGGAAAGGTACGCATTTGGAAGAAGAGTTTCAAGGAAGCTCTTACGATTGGGTTTAGAGTTAATACACTCTACCAGGTTGGAGGAAGTCCACTGGGGGCTATAACATGTGATACTATCAGTCAAACCGAAAGATGGCACCAGAGGTTTGATCACCTTCATTACAAAGCCCTTCCTGAAGCAAGGAAGGTGGTGACAGGGATGCCCGAATTCAAAAATGATCATGAAGGTGTATGTCAGGGTTGTGTCGAAAGAGAAGTGGAGATATGCCACAATGTTACCTTTGATGAAGATGCTTCCCTCAGAAAAGTGATAAACCTTTCGAGCTCTGAGAAAGATCATGATGTAAGATCTGGGAATCAGGAAGACCGAAGAACGAGATGATGCCTGATGTTGAAGGACCGATGGACCCCATTGATCCACCTCCTTCAATGAAGAGAAGACCCTCATAGCTCCAGGATACTCTCGAGGATGCCAAGAGACATATGGCCCCAAGGGGTACATTCTGTGAAAGCAAGAAGCCGAATAGATACCAAGGGTATCTAGCAGCCATGAGTACAATCTGAGCCTGGATCATTTGAAGAAGCCGTAAAGCATCAAGTTTGGAAAGATGTTGTGCACGAAGAATACGAGTCCATTATGAAGAATGATGTCCAGGATGTGGTTCCGAGACCGGAGGACAAAGTTGTTGTCACCTCGAAATGGCTCTATAAGATCAAGCATGGATCTTATGGTAGTGCTGAAAATTTCAATGCAAGATTCGTTGCTCAAGGCTTCTCTCAAAAGGAAGGAATAGACTATGATGATATATTTGCACCTGTGGCCCGATATACCACCATCCGATCTATTATTGCCCTTGCTGCTACGCAAGGATGGGGTCTACATCAGATGGGTGTCAAGACTACTTTTCTGCATGGGTCGATAAAGGAAGAGGTGTGTGTGGAGCAACCTCTGGGGTTCGAAGTCCAAGATAGAGACTCTCATGTATGCAGGTTGTAGAAATACCTCTATGGGTTGAAGCAAACCCCCAGGGCTTGGTACGAGAGGATAGGTAGCTACTCGATGAAGTTGGGCTTCACTCAAAGTAATGTTGATCTGAACCTTTACTTCAAGGTTGATAGAGAAAAGCCTCTCATTTTGGTTCTCTATGTGGACGAACTCTTCCTAACAGGTGTTGACCCTCTCATTCATCACTGTAAGAGGGAACTCGCTTCTGAGTTCGAGATGAAGGACCTAGGACTGATGCATTACTTCCTAGGCCTGGAGGTCTGGCAGAGACCTAGCGATATTTTCCTCTCTCAAGAAAAATACATTGTGAAGCTGCTGGAAAGATTTGGAATGGTAGACTGTAACTCCGTGTCGACACCGATGGAGCTCAACTTTAAGAAGTTGAGTGGAAACATTGTTGGGCCCGTGCTAGCAAATCTTACAAAGTATCGTCAACTCGTAGGGGCCCTGATGTTCTTAGTGAACACCCATCCGAACGTATGTTTTGCAGTGAACATTTTGAGTCAACACGTGGTTGATCCTCATAACATTCACTGGGTTGGTGCCAAGAAACTCTTGAGATATCTCTGGGGCACGATAGACCATGGGCTAAGATACATTGTCGAGAATTTGAGACTTCGTGGATATACTAATGCCGATTGGGCTGACAGTGTGGTGGATCGCAAGAGCACATCAAGATGTTACTTCACACTTGGGTCTGCTTCGAGCAGGAGGCAGAAGTCGGTGGCTTTGAGCACTGTTGAGGCCGAATACATTGCAACGTGTATGGCCTGTTATGAAGCTACTTGGTTGCGAAAGCTCATCAGTGAGTTGTTCGGGCATGTGCTAGATACCACCGTTATCCTTTGTGATAAACAGAGGGGGGTTCGTTTGTCAAAGAATCCCGTGTTCCACGATCGATCCAATCAGGTTGATATTAGGTACCATTTTATTTGGGATATGGTACAGCGAGGCGCCGTAAGGCTCGATCATATAGGAACTGATGAGCAGGTCGCGGATATTCTCACAAAGCCCTTAAGGAAGGTCAAGTTCCTAACCTTCCATGAGAATCTTGGAATCGTGGAACGACCCTATTCTGAGGGTCATGTTAGACGATAAGCTCTGGGAGCTCCAGGGGGCTTTGGGGATAGCTTCTTGGAGCTATAAGCAACCACAGGGCTAGGCTTGCCGAACCTTGTTGGTGCACTTCTGCCCCACCGTTATGATATTGAGTTGGTTCACCTCTCTCTGATCTATGCCCCGCATGCATCCTACCCATGGAGTCCCAGACTCATGGGAAGTACCTCTCATTTGGCCAATGAGGTGAGAAAAGCTAGAAACCAGTAGCAAGACCAATGGACGCATCGGAGATTGTCATACTCTCAATGTCTAGGATGGCACATGTCCAACCACTTGATCTGGGATCAAGTCTAGTGAGGTTTCGGACCTCCAACTGACTTTGGGTCAGTTAAACCAGCTTCGACTTGGTATAAGACTTCTTTGAGTCCTATAGAGGTTTCGGACCTTTGAGCTGATTATATCAACCGAGAGTGATGTCTTTGTGACTCACCTTTTGTTCTGAAATAAAGAAGCCACCGAAGCAAGTTACGGCGGGATGATGCACGATGTTTGGATGGCACAAGTGGATGGAGTTCTCCCTAGTTGAGAGGGAGTGTTAATTTTGGACAACTACATCCAAACTCCATGTTGTGATGCTCAGATGACGATGCCAATATTTTTATTGTATTCCTCTTTCGGAGAGGTGCAAGATCGATCTAAAGATCATCTTGATCGATTTATTTTGAATTAATTCCACTTATGTGCAAGGTCGGCCAGAATTGTAATGTAGGCTTAAAGCCTCAACAGATGTGTCACACACCCTCACTGATGGATATATATTGGTCAACATTGGAGGACATTTTCACCATCTCTCATCACACATTCTCTCTCTGCATCTGATTGGTTCAATCATCATCTTGGAGGCTTCTCATCACTCACATGTGGGAAAAACAGTAGCTAGGGTTTCGCACTGTTCTAGGGTTTCCAGCGTAGAATTGACCAACGTTGACTTTGGTCAATGCTTGGTCAAATTGACCCGAAACTCTCCCTAAACTTTGATCTCCTCAATCCGCATTTTTTGGCACAAAAACTAAGGTTGGACGTTGACTTTGACTTAGCTGTGTTGACCTTTCTGTTGTCGTTGTTCTGCGTTGTCCGTTGACTAGACAGCGTTGACTTTCGTTGACTTTGGGTTGACTGTTGTAGAGCTGTCTGAGAGGCTTGTGTGACACATTCTAGTTGGCTGACCGTGAGGAGACTTTGTTGGTTGAAGCATCCTGTTGACTGCCATAACGCACAACACATATATTTTATTGATCAAGTTAAGTGTATTTTCCTTGCTTGTCTTCCGTCGATCTATTGGTATGTTCTATCAACATTTTCCTTTCATGTTTATGTGATTGCTATTTGAATTCGAGTATAAAGTAAAGTTGCATCAAGCATAGAACATCTACGAAAATTTACACTTTTGTTAGTGGAGAGTGGCAAGGTCTTGTGAATTACTCTCGTTCAATTCTTCTTTATTATTCACACCAGTGTTCAGTAGAGCAGAGTAAAGCAGAGCGGAGCAGAGAAGACAGAGATGAAACATGATGGCAGGATGGCATGATGATCCATGGCAACAGATGGATTGGCTAGTGGAATTCTCCCTAGTTGAGAGGGAGTGTTAAAATTGGCAACTAGGGACACATTCCACTTTGGTCTTCTCAATTGATGGATATAATAATCCCATTGAAATCCTCTTTTCGAGAGGACCAAAATCGATCTAAAGATTGTCAAATTTGGTCAAGGAAAATATTTGTTTATTGAAAAAGAAATTCGATAAGTTATGATTTTGTTTAGGCGGGAAAAATCAAAATTTTGAATTTCAAATTTGCCTCCAAATTTTAAGGTCGACCTTCCCTCCATCTTGTATATAAAGAGGAGCCTTCATCCTCATCACACACATCATTCATAGATCGTTCTTTGCTCTAAAATGGCCGCAGCAGAATTAAGTCTCCAAGCGAAAGTGATTAGGGCATGATGGGCCATATTCCACAGGCTGGTTAACCGAAGTTGTTTGGGCTCTTTTATGACTTGATCTGGGGCATATTCATCCACCATTGCAGGTCTGACTTTGGGGCAAAGCTTTCGCATTGTTTAAGGGTTGTCTCACATTATCTTGACTCTTGATCATGATCCTCATGGAAGATCCCTCCTAGAAGCAGGCCGCACTTGATAGGGCCACCTTCATCCAGGCCACAGCCTTGATCCTCAGTTCAGGAGTCTGAGTAGGAGGCCACTGTCTATTATTCTTGAATAGTGGGTTGTATGGTTCGTTTCTTATGCCTAGAAGGAGACTAAAGGACAGCGCACTAATGGAGAGTTCATATGAAAGGACGTCGCAGACAAATCAAGGACTACCTGGTGTGTATAGGTGCCATAACCTGACTGTGTTTTACCCTAACCAGTATTCAAAAATCTAGTGAAGATATCTTCAGCCTTTGATGCATCAGAATTTCAGATTGACTGGACTTGAGGGCAATGTTGTTGGATCTTAAATTGGCATGTTAATTCTATTGTACTCTCTCTGCTGAACATTTGACATTTATAATAAGAAGAATTGATAAAGGGTTTTCCCCATCTTGTGGTTTTTCCCTGGCTTGAGCCATATACTTGTGTTATCTTGTCTTAGCTTGTCTTCTGCTTTCATTGCTTAAGTTCTTTCTTCAATTTTGTGTTATGAGATGATTAATGGAAATAAAATGAAAGTTAAATGGGCTTATATGGATCTCTGCAACTGTTCTTAGCTATGATCATGTTCAAATTTTAACAAATTTGCTTCGAATGAGACCATAAAGACCCAAACCCTAGACCAAGTGCTCCTCCAGGTACCAAGGCAACCCTTCCAATAGAACCAGCTTCTAGCTACAACTTCAACCATAGCTTTTGCCCTGCAACTTCGTCCAGTAATTTCGGCCTTGCAACTATTGCACAAAACCCTGTTGCAACTGTTGCACAAACCCTTGCAACACAAATCCTCCCAAGGTCAACGAGGTCAAGATAGAGTATTCCCTCCTCCAACACCTTGATATTGCACTTTCCTCTCCTACAATTTGGCCCTGCATTTTTGGCCTCCTTTGTAGATGTAAGAACCCTAGAAATTCTCACGTGTGAGATAGATATAGCCTAAAAACAAGATTTTTTTGTCTCCTTTTGCCTTCTAGAGCTTCGCACCACCTTCCTTGCCTTTCTTAGCCTTAGATCAAACCTTTTCAAGAGAGATCAAACTTGTTTATTAGTGAGTGTCAAATGAGGTCGAACTACTCTTTTATATAGTCTTTCCAAGGGGTCGAATTCCCTCCTTTAGTCTCACTTGAAGCTTCCAGGGCCAACTTGTAATTTGGAGGTTTCCAAGACTTTCTAGACTCAAAATAAATTCTTTTACAAGATATATTTTGCCCGGAAGGCTCTTATATACATGATGTTGACTCTTTTGACTCATGACAATATATCTTATGACCTAACAAACCCTAGAAGCACGAAGAACATGCTTTTACCAAGAAGACCATCAATAAAGAGCATGAAACCCATGCTTTAAAATAATAACTTTTTCTTTTCTTCTTTTGTCTGTTATATAAGATACATATTGAAATGAGTACAACAACAATTATGAAGACCGAAACTAGTTACATTTCCAACAATACCGCCTATGAATATTGATCCCTGAACGCCAACTCCGGTACCCCTCACAGGAGGACATTTTCCAATTAGAGAAATGGGTATTATCATTGATGAGGAGAATCAAGTTTTGGATCTATCAAGCTTCAAATTTGACAGAAGTTCCACCAAAATAATACACGAGCGGCGAAGGAAACGGGCCTGAGAACCAAAATAGCCAATTTCTTTGTCCACATAATGCAATATATTATCAGATACCATGGACAAACCATTGGTAATCTCTTCAGCTAAAACAACCTTCTCCGCTGCAACCAAAAGAAATATTGAACATTTGTTGGATAAAGTTCAAGGATTAGAAAGAAGCTTGAATAATGGAAGGCAAGAGAATGAAAGGCTAGAATGAAAAGCTCCGCAAAGAAATCCAAGCCTTGTCAGCTTCAAGCTCTCAC
This sequence comes from Pinus albicaulis, assembly GCA_034641835.2. Lineage (NCBI taxonomy): Eukaryota > Viridiplantae > Streptophyta > Pinopsida > Pinales > Pinaceae > Pinus > Pinus albicaulis. The sequence goes on from CM076582.1 coordinate 426,943,742, forward strand.
AAAGATGATTTTTGAGTAGTTGCATTAAAGGAAAACAGAGTATTGGAGGACATCATGAAATGGTCGTATAAACAAATGATCCCACTTCAGAAAACAGCTTCCACACTCATTGCCATCCAAAATGAGCTAAAGGCAAAAGGCACGTTGTTAAGGGAATTAGATCAATGATGGAATTAGATCTAAGTCACTTAAATAATTAAATTATCTATCCTTATAAACTTAGCCCAATAGCCAACATTAATCAATTAAATTAATTAATGTGTTTTTCCTAAATTAGACGTAAGAAAGAAATCATAGTAACACTTACTCCTCTCAGGCAAGCACCTAAAAAGGCAATCTGACATCTTCTGCATGCTAAGATACCAAGCCTATGCAGAAGCACCTGATGAATGAATGAATGAAATTTTAACGTCCAGGAGACTAAAAATAGTCTATGAGACTATGAGTTTCCTGTTTTTCGCCTTTTTCATTTCAGTCATTTTCTTATTCAAATTGATGATGAGTTGACCCAACCTTCTAGCTATCTCATCGTTGAAAAGACAATGCCTATAACTTTCTCTCATGTCTTTGAATGCATCACATTCCATTATTTTTTTTTATTTTTTTATTTTTCAACTGCCCCAGACGTGCAAAATGTACACACTCGTTCTTCCCAAGCTTCTTTAGGCCTTTTCCATCATCCTGTTTCACACCGAAGATGATGCGAGTTGGTTCTTAATTAAGCAATAAAAACCTTTGCTCTCCACGGAATGTTAGCTCCAATGTACTCTTTTTGTTGGAGATCATACATAGGGTTGAATTCTTCATGTAGTACTTCTTCTTTCTACCCAACTCTTTTCCCCATACCTGTTTACGAAACTTATCCATAACAAAATTCTTTAGCTCTTTGCTATTTGTGGGACAAGCATTGAGGTAGATATTCCATTTTTGCATCCATGTGTAGTTTTGTCTCATCCATGTTTTCTTTCTTTCACTCATGCCTTCCTTGAGGATAACATTAGGCCATCTACCTACTCGCATTTGCTCAATTCATTTTAATATATTATGAGCCGCACCATAGCAATGGCTTTGATGGGAGTAGCTCCTGTTTTACTCAACATTATCTCATAAGGTACCAAACTTTTTATTTTGAACTTGCTCATGAACAAACGTTTTTGGATTTTCTCAATTTGCTTCCATTTTGAGACAGGGTTGTTGCTAGCCCACAATTCACACCCATATAACATCACTGGACAAACTAGGAGTCCAAAAAGCACTTTACTCATTTTCCAATCCCATAACTCTATCTCTCTACATCTGTTTTGAAGAGCATATAATGCTTTCCACCCTCCTAAGATTCTCTTCTTTCTGCAGTCCTCCCAATTAAGTTTGTTGTTGAAATCAATCCCCAAGTATTTGTACTCATTTACTTCTTCAAGAGTGTTGTCTTCACAATAGAACGTATGCTAACTTTGCTTCCTTTTATTAGAGAAAATCATTATCTTGGTCTTGCTAATATTAACTTGCATCCTCATTGCTCTACAAAAATGCTCAAGGGCATATAGGTGCATCTGCAATCCATGGGCCGATTTAGAAATCAGAACAAGATCATCAGCATATAAAAGAAGCTTTATCACAAACTCCCCCAACCGAACACCATCCCCACCTTGAAAATTTAGCCACTCTTCCAGTTTATCAATATATAAACCAAAAAGAGTAGGGGATAGAGGGCAATCTTGCTTGACTCTAATGTCACTTCTAAAGCTTTCTGAAATACCCGCTGAGGTTTTAATTTTGACTTTCACCTCTTCATAAAGTCTATGGACAACAGCTCTATAATGAAAAAGAATTTCAAGTTCTTCCATTCTACGCCACAACTTATCTCTAGGGACTATGTCAAATGCCTTTTTGAAGTCAATTAAACAGCAAAATACTTCTTCTTTATCCCCCCAAACCTTTTTCAATAATGTGTCTCAATGTGATGTCGTGATCCACAGTAGAATGCTTCGGCCTAAAACCCGCTTGTCCTTTTGCCCTCTTTTCTTTTACTTCTGCCCACTTACTGATTCTATTTTCTACCATGCTGCCGAAAAGCTTTGCAAACAAAGGATTGATCATAATGGTTCCATAATTGGACGGATTATTAATGTCTCCACTTTTAAAAAGGGGTATTGCTAGGTTAGTTGTCCAGTCTCTTGGGAATCCTTGTTGAATGATGTTGTTGAATATTTCCCTGATGTGTGGTGCAAGAGTGTTCCTTCCCCATTTTAGATACTCTGCTTGAAGTTCAACCAAGTCTTTTGCCTTTGCTATTTTCAGCTTTTTAATTCCAATCTCCACCTCCTGTAATGTGAAGAGCTTTGTAGTTGTGTTGGGCCCCGAGGGAGGCTCAACCTCTGATTCTTTCTCATAGAGTTGTCTTGCATATTCAAACCATTAATTAATTGTAATATTATTTTCGATTTGCTTCTTCCTTGGTTGAAGTTCCTGCCATAAAAGTTTCGGGTTATTCTTGCCTAAATATATTAACTCTTCTCGCCTTGTTTGCATGAACTCATCTTTTTTTCCTTTTTAGTGTCTGCTTATATAATTTTACATTCATCTTCTCCTTGCCTGTTGTTTTCAAGGTTCTCCTTGCTGTTTTGCATTCCTCATCAAACCAAGCATTTACAGAAAAACAATTTGATTATGATTTTCTATTTTTTGCTCTTTTGCACTTCTCAAGTGCCCTTTGAATTATATTTGTTAACTCATGACTGTTGAAGCTTTGGAAACCAATTTTCTCTTTCTAAATTAATCTCTCCAACATTGTCTTGAAGATAGTACAATATTCTTGTGTTAGAAGAAATTTGCCCCTTGGTAGTGATTGCCGAGAGCATTGGCTTTTTCTCTTATGTTGTCTTTCTTCTACCCATGATAACTTCATATAAATTGCGTTATGGTCTAATTTTAAGTCCCAATTATGCTCTCCAATCTTAACTTCATCTATCTTTTCTATCAAGTTTTGTGAACAAATCACATAATCAACAACACTTGACCCATTGTATGTGTTGCAAGTGAAGTTCCCAGACCTTTTCCATCTGTCCAGACCATTGCAAATAATTAAGTTGAAAGCCCCACACAGTGTAAGCAATTCCTCTCCAAAATGATTGTTAACTTTGTCATCTTCTGAACATCTCACCAATTGGGGATTCTCCTCTTCAGTGAGCCAAATAGGATTATGATCCTCTTTGCAACAAAGAATACTAGCTTGTTGATTTGTTGTTCTAGCATTAAAATCGCCCACCAAAAGCACTTCTCCCCGCTGATAGTATGCAGCAATATCTTGCTTTAAAGCTGCATATGGATCCTTGTTGTCTAGCCCCTTATTTTTGTAAGTTTTTGAGACTTGAGGGACAAAATAGCATGCTTCCATTCTTATGTGATCCTCATTCTCTAATCTTTTGAACCATAAATATTGTTTATTTTCATCTTCTTTCATCAACTGAATGTGACGGCCTTCCTTTTCTTTCACTAAAACTAGTATTCCCCCATACCCTTTGCCACTTTCTACTACCTTGTTCCAAACTGCTAACTTCAAATAATCGTTAAACACAGGAGTTTTGCAACCATCATGTTCATGAGTTTCCGTGAGACAAGTTATGTCTCTACCTTCCACAATAGGCCCTAACCCAGGTCCCCTCCTCCAAGGGTAGCCTCTACAATTCCAACAAACTAAACTTGGGTAGACCTGGGCAGGATTTGACTGCTTCGCAGTTTGACACATAAGACTCAACTTTGAGTCTTCGCCCCTTTTCATCCATGTTGCTCTTGTTGTTTTCCTCCCTATTATCGAATTCTCTATTTTTTCTTTACTTTCAGCTTGCTGCCCTATTTTGTCCTGAGTCCCAAACACTACAATAATTGCTTTACCATTGTACAACCATGCCCTTTTCCCTTCATTTCTTGCTGCCTTAATTTTCTTCACTTCTTCCCTTCTCTCCTCTTGTTGTTTGTTGGTTAAATCTTCATCTAGGAAGAAGTGTGAGCCTTTCAAGAGTTTCTTTTTACTTAAGAGATGGTGTTTGTCTTGCACGGTTGCCATGGTGACTTTTATGGGACGAGGCCCCTCTTCACATATCTTCCCCACCCTCCTTGCTTGGCAAATTTTCCCTTTCCAATGTGGTTTTTCTTTCAGAAAGTCCCTTGTCAAATTGAGAGTACTTTCATTCCTTCCATAATCTCTTATTCCTCTGATAATAAAGTTTGTTTCCCTGTCTTTTCTTTCTTTGTGTTCTCTTTCTTGTGCTCTACGAGCACTTGCATCTTTTTTTTCCCTTGTCCTTTTGTAACCATTAGCCTCTTCAACTCTATCTTTGATTTCTTTTGGACCGTCATCCATATTGTTTTTTTTTGTCTTTTCTTTTGAAAGATCTGTTGGTTGAGATACTTGAGTATCTACCTAAGTTGCTTTAGAAATTATCACATCCTTGTTTGCTGCCCTTGATCCTGTCATGGTTTGCCACGATGTCTTCGTGCTTTGCCATTCTTGTTTTCCTGTCTCTAGAGCCTCTTGTAACATTGTCACCTGTTCTTTTAAAATTCTATTACCTTCCATTAAACACTGATTTGCAAATGTGATCTCTGAAATTTTGTGGTCCCTTTCCTGTTCTTTGGCTTCCAAAATCTCCAGCCTTGTCCTGGCCCTCATCAGTTCTTCGACATAGAGATCTAATGACCAAGTGAGAGGTGTGGATGTGGGACTGTAAATAGTTGACTCTTTTTTTATTTTTGTTGCTCTTATTTATTTTATTTCTCTGGCACTGTTTTCTTTTTCTTTGCCTTTGTCCTTGTTCCCATTTGAGGCAAGCAAGCCTACGCCTTAAAATGCCCCGATATTGCTTTGCATTTACCCAAATCCACTTCCCTGTTTTGTCTGTTGAAAGTTGAAACAATTTTGACTTGACCATGGTTGGTTTCCACCGAACCTGATATTTCCTTGCAATTTTCAACATTTGCTATTGATTTGCTTTCCATTTTAAAATGAGAAAATCCTCTGGAGCAAAAAGTATGTATGCCTGTAAGTCAGCGTAGACCGGCTGTCTGTTCTTAGGAATCTGTTTGCGGCCATCTTTGGCACCTCAACCCTTCCAAGGACCCACAGCTTTTTACTAGGCAAGTCACTGCATTACCAGCCGCAGAAAAACTCTCTTCGCAGAAATTATTTATGGATAGATCACCACGTAAGCTATCTTTTGTTCGGCACTGGACTAGATGCACCACTGCGTAAGCTATCTTCTGTCGGACTAGATGCACCACTGCGTAAGCTATCTTCTGCTGGACTCAAAATCAGGTGTCGTGGATCCCGCTCTATGTAACCCTACTATATTAACATATTCATCAACCGATCGGGTTTTATTTAGAAATCCATTAGAAAAGTGCTAATAACATCAACATTCCAAACATAAGTAAATCCATTAGAAAAGTGCTAATAACATCAACATTCCAAACATAACTAAATCCATTAGAAAAGTGCTTAGCATTGGAGATCAAATGGCCTGAGGGAACAATAAATCTATTTAATCATTCACTGATTTGAGATATGCTTTGACTGACACTTTGTTCAATATGTTGAAAGAATATCTCTAAAACACTATTGCCAAAATACAATAACAACCATGAACAGAATTAATAACCTGACTTTTTAAAGCAAGTTTCTGCTCTAAAACACTGTTGCCAAAAAACCATGTCAACCATGAAATGAATTATATACCTGACTTTTAAAGCAAGTTTCCTTCTTCGTATTAAGTATTGTGTCATTTTTGTCAAACGCTGTTTGTTCTTGTGTACAAGAAATTTTGGCCAATATTGCTGCCAATCCAAAGAATAAGCCACATAAGAAACCTAAAATGCATGTCAGAAAATAACTGCAAACTCAAAGTGCCTTGAACAACCAAATTTTTCAGAAAGCCTTCTCATTGAGGCAACTAAATAAAAACAGAAACCAACAACACATACCAAAAATTTGTCAATGGTTTCCAGCGCTTTTTCATAATTCCTTGGAAGTTTAACTCTTTCCCATAAATTCTTTGGCGTATGAGCTCTTTCAATTGACTTCATATACAAGTAAAGCACCCCTGTAAAAGAATGCAATGAAATGCCCATGTCAATCACAATCTCAAACTCAACAGACCAGTCACCAATTCCAATACAGTGAAATTATGGTTAAATCAAATGCAAAACTAACCAAATATACATTGTCCTAGAAGATAACTGAAACTCGAATGCGTTTTTAAATAAGTCACTTTATTTTTCTATAGATTTGGAGCTGTGGAAGGCACTAACAACAGAGCTGAACTGTGTGCTATGTAGCTTTTATTTAAAGCATCTGTAGACAGAGCCCAGAGGTATTGGAAAATTGCAAATCCTGGGGGGGTCAAAACTACTGATTGATTGGGCCAATTGGGCATAATATGAAAACAAATCCGGTACTGGATCCAATCATGATCGGAGTTTTGGAGGTAAAATGAAATATTGAAGCAATTTCCTTTACTCGCATCTACAGGGAGTTCAATAAGGCAGACCAGCTCTCGAAAACATGCTGTGTCTTTGCAGGAGGGAGTCCTAATAGAGCAAAAGTTTAGGGAAGGAGCTCTTGTCTCAGAGTCAGAAAAATCATTTTTTTTTAATTTTTCAGGAAGATGATGAGATTCCTGTTTAGTTTTTGAATAGAACAGCCATGATACTTGTGGGTCTGTAAGACCGAGAATCCACGATATGTTTTTGTTGATATGAGATGTCCAGATAAATCCTCATGGAAGATTACAAAAAGTGTCTTCTAGGATTGTCCATGGGTGGTAGTAAATTGGCAAAAAGCATGTTAGTCAAGTCTAACTAGCACAACTGGTTGAAGATGGGCCTCATTAGCAAGGCGGCCCAGGATCAAACCTCACAAAGGCTGTTGTGCCCGTGCTAAGGGGAGGAGACACGCTAAAATCCAGTCGCAGTTTAGGGCTGGTGTGGCCCAGGCTGGGTGCGATCCCTAGGTGACTTTGACGGCTTAGATGCCCCTGGGTCACGGTTTCTCAAGCCATAGGTCAAGCCTGGAGAAACACAGACAACTTGACAAACAAACAAACAAAAGTGTCTTTAGGACAGTCTGTAAATAAGGTTCAGCACCTTTTTGGGCCAAATGGCTATGACAATATATATTTTAATTTCCTCTGTAAAATATCAAATATAAAGTTTTTTCATAGAAATGAAAAATTAAATTAGATAAAGAATAAATAAATAAACAAACAAAAACTCAAACTCGAATCAAAAATACCAAATCCACTCAGGGGCATGGTAGGTTTATTATTTTTTATTTTTCTTTTATTTTGTTATTTTGGCAATAGTTGTAACTTGTCCATATCATGATGTAAAGCGACAACGGAATGATGTGTGTTTACTGCAGTAGCATATAACACCACTATTGATCCAAAAAGCAACTTGGATGGACGGGAAAAATCAGAGATTTTGCCCAACTATAGGCAATCGCTGCTAGACTGATACCCAGTTGAAATACACCGATGGCAATCTATCAGTTGAAATACACCGATGGCAATCTATCTCAAAGGGGGATTTGTGTAGCATCATAGATCAAAAGATATTTGGATCCAATGGGTATTTAAGTAGCAGTCAACTACCGGTTCTCGAAATCCCCAATTTCCCAGCATAACGTAAAATGCATAAAAAACACAGACCCCAACACCCTGGTGGATATACCTTGAAATTAGGAAACTAAGGCCTATTGCAGCGAAGCAACATAACATGTACAAAGTTGATAAGATGAGATGCATACCCTCGTGTTCCCGAATAGTCGCATACCGGCTGTTGGCAAGTGGGCATGAGCTCCGGTTGCAGAGTCCAGTAACATTGTACTCGTTTCGACAAAAGTTTTGTGTTTCCGTTCTGTATACAAAACAAAACAAATATATAGAACACCACTGTTTAGATATTGTTCCAGCACACTAGCTTCACTGTTGTCAAAAAAAAAAATCACCTTGAAATAATAGACTGCAGGAACATGCCCTAATGCCTCACACATAGATATTTTATTTTAGGTCAAGTTATCTTTTGAAAACATTGAAGGAGCTTAATTGTTTTTTCTAGCGGAAACGAGCGAATTTTCACTCACTTGGACATAAAGCTGCAATGGCTATGCCTGATGATCTGCCATATTACTTCGTCGTGCTGCATAGCTACTTTCTACTACCGTCACGTATCTGAAGCAACAATTACCCAACTCCTAAATTCTCAGACAAAACAATTCCCCTGATTTTTTTGAAGTGCCACAACTTTTCTAGTTAAGCGGTCAATGGATTGGATTTGCTCTGGATGATATACTCCAACAGACATTGGAATTCTGCTTTGAACCAAATGGGGTTTTCGTCTGTGACTTTGATGAAATATTGTGAACGCTTCCCCATATGAAGTACAAGCATTGCTACCACGGACTTTTGTGAATCCGATGAACCAAGGAGGGTTCCAAAAAATCTTAGTCGTTGATTATGGCTTTAAACCTCAAACCCTACCGATCGTGCAGTAGAAGAGGTAATGTGACTATCTATCAACTTATCAACTATGAAATGCATTTATGTATTAAAAACAATTTTATAAATAGAAGTTATCATTTGATACAATGTTAATAATGTTTTATAGTGAAGTGTAAAGTATTTTTTTTTAATTCATGGTTATTTAATAAAAATAATTATATTTATAATTATGGAATATAAATAAGTTTTCAATAGATTTTGGAGTATGTTTTAAAATCGTTTTTATTAGGTTAAGCTTGTTTTTTTTGTGATAGGTTAAGGTTCAAGACTCAAAGGTATCTGGTAGGAGTGAAAGCCTACTCTCTCTCTTACAGATAACCAGTGAATAATTTCAGGTAGTGTGGTGGTTTTCCTTGAATAACAATGATGAGTGCATTAGCATATAGCGAGTGATGGTTGTCCCCCATGAGTTATGATAAGTTTTCTCACTATGTAAACAAAACAAAACAAAAAAGAAGAAGAATAAGTATTTATTACTTATCTTATTATCAATTAATTAAGTATGTCTTTTTTAATATTTTAAGGTTCATAATCAAAAGTAAATCATAATTATTATTGAGAAAAGGTAAAGTTAAGAAAGTCTATTAGGTTTCTCTTGGGTGGTTACAAGGAATGATTGTTACCCTCCCTATATATGTTCAATCCTTGCAAGTAGCATGATAAGCTTTGTTGTAATGCTTTTGAGCCTTTCTGTTGAGTCTAGATAGTACCTCCAAGAAAGTATATAAAGAGTAGTTAGATATTTTCTACATGAAAAATGTAATATATATATATATTTATTATTTATTTATTTATTTATTTTTAAGTCAACGAAATAACTTAACTTTACTTTAAATTTACTATTTTTTTTTAATTTAGGTTACATTAGTTTTTTTATTACTCGCTAAAGGTAAAATTGAAAATCCTTTTTATTTTGAATTCTAAGTCAACAAAATAACTTAAATTTACTTTAAACGTTGTATTTTTATTTTTTTTAATTTATCTTACAGCAATTCTTTTTATTTCTGTATCTAGTGTTACGTGACAACATTTTCTTCATGTTGGGTTGTAGAGTGCTTATTGACACAATTTTATGTATGTACTTATGTACATGATAACATTTAAACACACAAATCAACATAAATCTATCTGACTGGGAATTCCTGAAATTAGTTTTGATCAAGATTGGTATCTCCCCACAAAACATTAAATGGATTATGGCATGTATCAATATTGCTAATTTTGTAGTGATTATTAATGGATTGGCATCAAAACTATTTAGGGGCTATAGGGGTCTGAGGCAGGGCTGTGCTCAGTCACCTCTCTTCTTTCTCCTTGTGATAGATTTTATGAGTCGCAAGTTGGGTTGATCTCTGGGGTTCGTGTTACCAGACATTATCTTGTCACTCATTCGATGTGTGTGGATGAATTATTATTTGGTGGTGTGATATCTCTTATAGAATGGACACATGTGCATCATTAATACTTTTTGAGAGGAAACAGGTTTATACATGAGCAAAAATAAGTTTACTTTGGTATTTGGCAACAGAGAGGATTTGGTGATCAAGGACATATGTAAACTCTTTGATATTGCATCCATTCAATATGACAAAGGTTTTGTATACTTTGGTTTTAGACTGAAACCTAATATATACTATATAAGGATTAGAACTCGTTGATTGACATAATTGATAAAAAAATTGGTTGGGTGGAAACATAGATGGTTATTAAAAGGTGGAAAAATGATTTTGTTGAAGTCAGTATTACAAAACATCTTGGTATATTGGATGCATCTATTCATGTTACCAAAGGAGATCATTTACATGTTATAAACTATTATGGGCAGATTCTTGTTTGTTGGGACCATCCTTATGAGGAAGATACATTTGGTTAGATGGACAGCATTGGCCATGCCAATTGAGGAGGGTGGTTGGGGGATTATAGATCCTTATACTCTTAACAAGGCTCTGATTGTCAAAAACATGTGGAAGTTTATGTTTGGTTCTGCATTATGGTCACACATTATTAGAGATAAATATATGTATGGTCAATTGTTATCATTCTGGATTAGGAATGGTGCGAGAAAGAACTCATGTGTCTCCTACATCTAGTGTAGCATGATGAAAAACTTGTAGTGGCTCTTGGGATACATTCGCTGGGATGTTGGCGATGCAACAAAGGTTGAGATTGGATTAAATGCTTTAAAGGAACTTACTGGGAACCACTCTTTATATGTCCCATTGCTTAATTTCATCCATGACAGAGGCATATACCTCCTTCACCAAATCCATTATCTTCACGATAATAGCATTAATTTACAATCTTGGATCAGGGCGGAGGAGTTAGGGCTACAAGGAGTACATGTTGATGAATGGGAGAGTTACCTTTCTCTATTACGCTCAGTTGGAATTATGCTTGCAAAACAAGAGGACAATATGGTATGGGATGGAATGTTAAAAAAAACTCAGCTAGTGGTCAAAGGTATATATCGCAAATTCCTAGGATAGAGAAGGATTTTGTTTATCTCATATGGTTCAAGGATGCTTGGAGATGGGAGTTGACATACAAGCTCAAATGTTTTTGTTAGTTGGCAGTTCATGACCACGTACTCATATGGAAGAACCTTCAACTCTGAGGATTTATAGGTCATGGCATATGTCATATGTGCATGAGGGGACCCGAAGATATAGATCATTTGCTTATTTACTGCCCATATGTCGTGAGGGTTTGGGAAAGGGTTCTTGATGCATTGAATATCGCTCCAAGTAGACAACATATGGCATTATAATCTTGTCTATATTATTAGTTCAACTCTCAACAACAACATCGTTCCCTACCATTTTACATCATATGGTCCATTTGGCGTAGCAGGAACACTCTCATATTTGAACAAAAAGTGCCAGTGGTTCAGGAAGATATGATCAATGCATTGGCATATTTCAACGAAATTGGACCGACTCAGAGGCGCACAAACAGAAGACATAGCAAGTTCAAAGACATTTGGAAGGACTTTCTTGTGGGATTTTTTGATGGGGCGTGTTCACAGAGAAAATGTGGATGTGGTGCTTTGATAGTATTAGAGCCAGATAACTATTACCATTTCTAGTGGGAGGGATGTTATGGTACTAACAACATAGCAAAGATTATTGCTTTATGGGGAGTACTCATATTTTCAAAATGGTTGGGATTGTAGAGCTTACATTTTTATGGAGATGCTAAGGGCATCATTAACTGGGTCAAGGATTATACTCTATTTAATCCTCCCATATTATCAAATTGGATGAAGCATATCCAAAACCTAGTAAGTACTTTCCAACATATACAATTTGATCATATTTACAAGGAACAAAATCTGACTGTAGATCTTCTATCCAAGCAAGGTGTCTCCAAGGAGCCTGTTAAGTTCTACTTTACAACTTTCGAACAAAATGTCATGATTAATGGTGACAACATTAATTATTCTTGGGAGAGGGGTTTTTTTTTTGGTATTTCCAAAGGACTATGTTATAATTTTTGGGGAGACTCTATGAAGAGAACATAAGATGTAACAATTTGGTTTATTTTGATACAACATTTGGTGATATAATATGGTTACATATGTAAATAGGATCTATATTTTACATAATAGAAGATAGAAGGACAATCGAAGGATAGGTAGATACAAAGGACATATAATTTTGAGGTCATGAGTCTTATCTAATAAATGATTGTAAACAAAGGAATTGATGCATGATTTTGTACTCTCTTTTTATGTCAATGAAAAAAAAAGTGTTTTTTTCCTCTAAAAAAAAAACAAAAACATACAAACAAACAAACTAGTGTAGTTGCATTATAAACCGAATTCTATCAAGAATCGAGAGTGATCAAATTTCTTAAGGTGTAATTTTTTTTATCATTTAATTTCATGTAATGTATTAATTTTCATATTAAATGATTAAAAAATTACACCTTAAGAAATTTGATACCTCTCGATGCTTGGCGTATCTGTGTTTAAGATGGATTTGCGCTAGCTTAATGTTGTGAGTGTGTGGACAACTTAACTTAGATATATTTGAAAATGAAATAAATAGCTAGTGCATTAAGGTTTGATAAAATAAATGAAAGAGATAATTGTAAGTTAAAACAAAATAGGCAATAGAAACTACAGATCCAATTAATCATGGAGGATACCCATTTCACCTACCCTGCAAACTTCATACAACACTCGTTATATGCTTTTTGAATAAGAAGAATGGATTTTCTTCAAAAACAAAAGGAAAACATTTAAAGTATGGACTTTGATGGTGCAAAGTCCAAGTGAGGTTCTAATATCAAAATTCTTCATTTTGAACTTGAGCGAAAAGTTATATCTTTCACTTTTTAATGAGAATTTCTTGATACTAATATTTGATTTAATATGAAGCATTGCTTCGAGGCCTCCAACAGGATTCATATTTAGGAATTCAACATTTATCAATTAACGATAATTTGAAGTTGTAGCAGATTCTATTTTAAAAAGTATGTATGATTCAATTGAAACATTATATTGTTTTTCATTCATCTCAATGCTTTCAAAGTGGAAAAAGTGGAGGAAACAATGCACAGGACCATTTTTACCAGTGGGACCCAGTTTTGCAAATTGGGTTCTGAAACTTTTTTAGAGCAGTTTGAGGCATCAAACGACATTTTTTTTTTTTTGGGGGGGGGGGGGGGAATTTTGTCACTAATGTGTGGCATACTTTTGTGTTATTTTACACACAGAGACCTTTCCAATGGCATAATAATTGTCTCAATCGAAGTCTACATGCAAAAATTATGCCACTCGGAAGTTGGGTCTTCCTATTTTGACCACCATAATTCAAGAGGATACCACGTCAGCACCCATTTAGTCCACGAAAAGGGGCTAGCCACATGTTCATGATGAAGAAAACTCTAGAAGAGTCCATATTATAACTCTATTTAAGAGTTGAAGGAGTCAAAATTAACCATCAGTAGGTTATCAGGTTGTGTTATAACCATGCCACCAGGAGGAAAAGGGGTTCCATTCTATTTGAGTGGATTTTGTTCCATAAATGAGCATAATAGCTAAGAGTATATAGGGAAAGAGAAAACATAGAGGATTTGTGCATTGTAGCATCACATGGGCCACGAGCCTCACTTCTTTGTACTTGCATCCATTTTCCATTCAGAGACAAAGAGCATAATGACCTCACCTTCCAAGTGGGATTTCTCACAAAAGGGTTTCCCAGGTTATACCTTATCTTAATTTGTGGTTTTTGTGAGTTTTATTTTGTTGTTCTATGTTTTATACTTAATTATAATTTGAATGCATGCATAATAAACAATAATTTACCGATCTAAAAATCTAAGGAGAAATAAACCCTCATAGTGTAGATTTTAGAATGTAGGCATAATTTTATCAAATATGTTGTAATAAATTGTCTAGTGGAATATCCATAGTAGTTTACGGATCATATTGGTATCAGAGCAGGTTTATTTAGGTATATTATGGGGAGTCTCGGGGGATCCATATCGATTAAGCCAAAATTCACAAAACCTTAGTCATGGCCAACGAATATGTGAATAACCCTCATAATGCTGCAAAGGAGAGGTTTGTGTGGCTCGAAAAACAAGTTGTAGATATAAACTGTAATGTGAACTTTCTCGTGGTGACCCAAATGAATAAGCTTGGACTATTCAAAGAAGATGGTGGTTCTCACGCAAAGGTCCGATTAGAGGAGAGATCAAGATATCGGGAAGAAACTAAAAAGGAGTCGAAGAAAGAACCCGAAGAAGATCAACCCAATTCGAGTGTCATGAACTATTCATAGTCCCTATGCAAAATGGAAGTGAAAGTCAAAATCAAGTCGTACCAAGGTGAGATTGATGCTTTGAAGCTAAGAAAATAGTTGCAACAATTAAAAGTTTATTTTAGTGTTCATCATATAGAAGAAGAATATAAGATTTCATTTTATTAGTTGAAATTAGAGGGTCATGCCTTAACCTAGTGGCAAATATACATGAATACCTTAAGGTGAAGGGAAATCCTCTAATGACTAAGTGGGATAATTTCAAAACCCTTGCAATTTTAACTTATTGGGTTTGTAGAGGACCAATGGATCCAATGGAATTGCTTCAGGCAAAAGCAGGGATAAAGTGTATAGGAGTACACCACTAAATTTAGAAATATGGCTATAATGTTGGGTATCTCCCCAGAGAACCCAAATGTACTCCTTAAGTATTTAGAGGGTCTACACATCCATTTCCAGAAGCAAGTGATGATGTTGAAACATAAATCGATGAACTAGGCTTGTGTACATGCACAATACATGGAGAACATAGGCCAAAAGAAAGGGCAATCATCTGGGTTGAAGCAAAAAGAGCAGGATGATACTTCTAGGAAGGGGAAGGAAAAGTGGAAAGAAGTAAAAGATAAAAATGTGACAGCCAAAACACACTAGTGCAAAGATCCCAACAACAACTACAACCATTGTAATATTGATGGCTATAGAGAGGAGAAATATTGGAAATTACATCCAGTGCTTAACCCGAAGAACAAAAGGAAGATAATAATAATAATAATGTCATGGCCAATGATTTGAGCAACGAATTTGAAAGCAACTAGAACATGGATGAGAAGATAGACTCACTGGAAAAGGAGGTGAACCTATGTAGCCTTCATCAACAAGAAGAGAATGAAAATACCATACTCTTCCATATAAAGATATGGGGAAAGAAGACAAAGATAGATGTTTTGTTCAACTAAAGATCACAGGAGAATCTCGTTGCAACAGAGTTGGTCAACAAATTGGGATTAGATGTTCGTGATCATCAAAGCCCTATCCATTGGGATGGTTAAATAAGGATGCAAAAATAAAGCTAACTAAATAATGAAAAATTAAATTTGTTATCAATGTTGATTTTATTGATGAATTAGAACTAGATGTAGTTCCCCTTTGTGTATGTGGAGTGGTGTTTGGTAGTCCCTATATGGAGATGTGGGATGCAATCTTCATGCAAGGAGCCAACCAATCTCACCTCATCAAGGATGGAAAATCCTTCACCATCATTGCACACAAGAGCAAGTCAAAAATTTTGCTAGTAAGTGTCAACCAAGCCAATAAATTGATCAATTCTAAAAAGAAGTATGTTTTATTGTTTTTGAGAGAACGTTAATCTATAAAAGAGTCAGTGAGAGTAAGGTCATCCCTCGAGGGGTGTACTAAGAATTAGAAACAACAATTGGAATATTTGTTACAAGAATATAAGGATGCATTCCAGAAGCCCAAAGGGTTATTTCTTAAGAGGGGAGTGGAGCACAAGATCCAACTATTGTTAGACTACCCATTGCCAAACATTGGGTTGTATAGGTAGTTTGCTCTAGAAGCAAGTAAGGTGAAGAACAATTGCAACAACTAGTAAAATAGGGCGTCATTCAACCAAGTAAATCAACATGTGGGTCACCCATCATCATTGTGCCAAATAAGGTGATTTGTAAACTTCCATGGAAATTCCACTAGACAGTTCGTCACAACAAATTTGATAATAATATATTAAAATACTGAAATTTTACGTTATTACAGTTTTATTAAAATTTATATTTGTAGACCTAATTGTAATTAGTGCATGCATGTGAATGGAAATTATGTAGAAAAGTAGAGAACGACAAAATAAGCTCTCTCGCACACACACACACGACACAAAATATGCTCTCTGGGAAACCCTTTCGGGAGAAAACCTAGTTGGAAGGTGAGGCTGCTTCGCTCTATTTTTCGATACAGAAATATGGCTACAGGTACAAAGAAGCAATGTTTGTGGCCCATAGGATGCTACAGTGCACAGATTCTCTATGTGTTCTCTACCTCATATCTCTCTTGGTTATCTTGGCTTAGCTATGGAACAAAATTCTCTCGAAATAATGGAATGCCTCTTCCTCCTAATGGCTCAGTTATAACACAGCCCGATAGCCTACTAATGGTTAATTTTCACTACATTAATTCTTAACTAGAGTTACAACATAGACTCTTATAGATTCTTTTACATCATAATCATGTGGCTATCCCCTTTTCCATGAATAATGGGGGGTTGACATGACATCTTCTCGAAATATAGGTGTGAAAATAGGAAGATCAACTTTTGAGTGGCATAAATTTTGCATACGGACTCTGATTGACGCACTTATTAACATCGTTGGAAAGATCTTAATGTGTATAATAGCATGAAATGGTGTCATGCTATAGCAACAAAGTTTTACCCCCAAAAAACGTCATTTGATGCCTCAAAACGCTCTAAGAAGGTTTCAGACCCCGTTTTTCCACACTGCCCCACCCCCCCGCGATAAAAACAGTCTCGTGAGCTAATTCCTCCACTTTTCTACTCCAAATGCATCGATATGGATGAAAAACAATATAATGATCCAATCTAATTCACAACTCCCCATTTCGAGAGAATTTTGGTCCCAAAAAGCTTCTATTGAATGAGGTGAGGAAAGTTTTCCTCCACCTTCTCTCTATTGTACCATTTAGCTTTGTCTAGAAGTCGTCCCTTCAACTCAATATGTCAAAGGTCATGTTGCCCCTGTATTGTAGTTCTAGACCTCTTATGTAAGACTATATCTTTTATCAACTTTTCTTGAGCATCTAGTGCCAAATCCTCCACAAAAGGTAGGATTTGTTCCTCTTCTTGATCTAGCATGGAAGGCTCTTAGAGTTTCAAATTATATACATTCACAACTAATTAAATGTGCATATGTTGTGGTAAACTATGTTGATAGGCATTATCACCCACCTTTTCCAGTATCTCAAAGGGATCATACCTCAAAGCCTTGATTTTCTTAACAAGCCCTTGCAACCTCTCCTTGTTCAATTGTAACCGTACTTTGTCTCCCACCTTGAATGACTTCTTTGTTCTATGTTAATAATGCCTAACCTTATACTTCTCCTACAAATTTTGTAGTGTTTCTTGTACTTGTAGATGGATGGATCTTCCTAATATTCTCTATAATTTTTTCAGCCCTCAAAGCATCTCCTGTAATATCTTCCCTCGCTCCTCCTTGCTTCCAATACGCAATATCCAAAGGTGAAGGTGGACAATATCCAAAACAAGTTTGAATTAGGGACTTTCATGTAAAAGTGTGGACTTTCATCTCAGTTCTTCGAATGCTTTTTGTTGTATCCCCTCAGAAGTTGCACCAAATTTGTGTTGACTACTTATGTCTGCCCATCTGTCTATGAATGGAATGTTGTAGATCTCTTCAACTCCGTGTCCATCTTCTCCCACAATGTAGTCCAGAATGCACTGAGAAATATTGTATCCATGTCTGAAATGATGCTCCTTGGTATCCCAAAGTACACCCAGACCTGTCCAAAGAACAAGTTTGTTGATTCTTGCCCACATATAGCCTTTTTAAAAGGAATTATAACACACATCTTGTTGAATCTTTCAACTACCACAAATAGGTAGTCATGTCCCTTCCTAGTTTCGGTAAACCTCCCACAAAGTCTGTGGAAATGCTTTCCCAACGATGATTAGGTACAATTAAGGGATGATATAGACCCAATTTCATGTTACTAGGCTTTCTGGTACAACAAATCATGCATCCTCTTATGAACCTAGCTACCTGCTCTTGCATATTGAGCCAATACACATACCTTTGCACGTTAGCCATGGTCTTCCCTACCAAAGTTCCCTACAACCTTGGAGGTGTGAGCCTCTCTAATAATTTTTAATCGCTCACCTTTATGAACACATAGTTTATCCATCTTGTAGAGTAACCTGTCCGGGAGATGGTAGTAAACGGTGCTATCGCCATCGTGCACATGTATTTGACTTTGTAACTACTGATACACCTCCTTGAAGTCCTCATCCTCTGAATTTGCCTCTTTGTATGCATCATGGGTGAATGGCTCCATGTGCATAAGAGTACCCAAAGCTATAATATTCAATGTGGGTGGCCTTGAAAGCATGTCGTACAACTTGTTTTCGGTTCGATTCTTATACTTGATCACCAAATGAAATTGTTGTAAAAACCCCATCCACTTGTAATGCCTAGTCTGTTGTAGCTTACTATGGGCTTGCAAGTATTGTAATGGTTGGTGATCTTTATGAACTACTGTCTCCTTTCCCACCAGATAGTTCTTCCACTTCTTCACATCTTACACCATGGCATAAAGATCCTTGTTGTAGGTAGGTTAGTTAATAACCGCCCCTTGAAAAACTTATGAATGATAACATATAGTCCTTCGTCCCTGCATCAAGACAACTCCCATAACATACCCACTCGCATTTGTCTCCACTTCGAAAGGAAGTTGCAATTTTGGTAATGCCAGAACTGGTGCTTGACTGGTCTTCTTCTTTAGCTCCTCGAAAGCCCTCTATTGACCTTTTCCCCACTATAAACTCTTGCCACTTATTGTTATGGCGCGAAGCGGCACTGCTACCTTTGAAAACAAGGCTATGAATTTCCTTAGGTACTATGTTGCCCCAATGAAACTCCTGACCTCAAAAACATTAGTATGAACCAACCATTTCATGATGGCCACCATCCTAGAAGGATCTATATTCAACTCTCCTCCATCGATCACATACACTAGATACACTAAAGACTGTTGCGTAAACTTGCACTTCTTGAGATTTGCTAGCAGTTGGTGCTTCTTCAATGTTTCCAGCACCTGTGTCAAATGTGAAATATCCTCCTCCTAGGTAGCACTATATACCATTATACCATCCAAATAGACAATAACAAATGAATCTATAAAAGGGTGCAGTACATCATTCATTAATCTCATAAACGTAGATGGTGCATTACATAAGCCAAATGGCATGAGTAACCACTCATATAAACTTTGTCTGGTTTTGAAGGCACTCTTCCATGTATCTTCTTCTTTGACTTGAACCTGGTAATATCCAGATTTCAAGTCCAGCTTGGTGAAGTATTTTTCTTGTTGCAATTGATCCAGCAAATAATTTATCATGGGCAGGGGGTATTTGTTCTTGAGCATGATTTTTTTTCAATGCCCTGTAATCTGTACACATCCGCCAATTCCCATCCTTCTTCGACACAATGAGGATGGGTGACACACATGGTGATGTACTTGGTCGAATGACACCCTATTCCAACAGCTGTTGCAATTGTCTCTTCACATCACTTGCTTCTATAACAGACTGCCTATGCAAACCAATGTTCAGAAAGGGGGAATCTGGCAATAGTTGGATCTCATGTTCCACTTCCCTCTTAGGTGGTAGTCCTTTAGGCTCTCAGAACACATCCATGTATGCCTGTATCAACTCCCCCAATTGTTTTTTATGTTTCATAGTAAACCCCTCCAAGGATGCCTTGCCTCTTATTGACTCCTATACAATAAAAACAATAAAACATACTTCTTGCTAGAACCAAACAATTTATTGGCTTGGTTGGCACTTACCAGTGAAATTTTTGACTTGCCTTTGTGTGTGTTGATGATGAACTATTTTCCATCCTTAATGAGTCGATACTCATTAGCTCTCCTTGAGAATATTTCATCGCGCATGTACATGTATGGACTCCCAAACACGACTCCACATACATCAACGAGAACCATGTCCAGTTCTACTTCATCAATAGAACCATCACTGATAGTAAATCTAGTTTTGGAATGTTTTGTTACCTTAAGCTCTGCATCCTTATTTACCCATCCCAATGGATATAGGTTTGGATGATCACAAACTTCTAGTCCCAACTTCTTGACCAGCTCTGCTACAATGAGATTCGCCTGTGATCCCGAGTCAAATAGAGCATCAATCTTTGTCTTCTTGACTTGTATCTTTATATGGAAGAGTTTGGTCATTTATCTCTCTTCATGTTGTTGAAGGCTACTCAAATTCACCTCCTTCTATACTGATGTAAAGACGATCTTCTCAGCCACATCCAAGTTGCTTTCAACTTGGTTGCTTGAATCAGTGGCCATGGGATTCTTCTTCTTATTATGTTTCTTCTTGTTATTTGGGTTTAGCTTTGGTTGCAACTTACAAAAATTTTCATATGTATGGCCATCGATGTTTCAGTGGTTGCAAGGATCTTTGCACTGGTGTGTTGTGGCTACCATCTTCTTATATTTCCCCCCTTTTTTCATCTTCTTCCCCTCCTTAGAAGCATCTAGTTGCTCCTTCTGCTTGGATCCACTTGATTGTGCTCTCTTCAAGACTATGTTCTATAGGTATTGTGCCTATACACAAGCCTCATCCATAGATTTGGGCTTGAACAACATCACTTCCTCATGTAGATGGCGGTATAGACCCCCAAATACTTAAGGAGTACATCTCGGTTCTTTGGAGAGATACCCAACATTATATCCATCTTCTTGAATTTCATGGTGTACTCCTGCATGCTTTGGCTTGGATTTTTCCTGAAGTAATGCCACTAGATCCACTGGTCCTCCACATACCCAATGGGATAATGATGGTTTTTAAATCTTTTGACTTAGTCACTGAAGGTTTCCCTCTAACCTCAGGGTTTTCATGTGGCTCTCCCACCAAGTCAGTGCATGGCCCTCTAATTTCAGTTGCACAAATGAGATTTTTTGTCCTTCTTCAAGATGATGGACGTTGAAATAAACTTCTAGTTGTTGCAACCAATGGTTCAAATTCAAAGTGTCGATATCGTCATTGTATTACTTTATATTAGCTTTTTCTTCCATTTTAAACAGGGACTGTGAATGGTTCACGACACTCAAACTGGATTGATCTTTTTCAGGATCTTTCTTCGATTGGTTCTGAGTTTCTCCCTCATCTTCAAATCCTCGTTCTGATTTATCCTCTACATTCGAACCACCAAATTCTTCAAGTATCCCCAACTTTCTATTCAAGGATTCCATGAGGAGGTTTACATTGCGGTTGATATATGCGACTTGTTGTTCCATTCGCGTAAACCTCACCTCTGCAGGATCACGTGGTTCATTTACAAATTCGTCGTCCATGATTAGGGTTTTACAATTTTCCACCCTGTCGATCTAGATCCTTGCAATCTCCACAAAATACCTAAAGAAACCTACTCTGATACCAAATGATCCGTAAACTGTCATGGAAATTCCACTAGGCAGTTTGTCACAACATATTTGATAATAATATATTAAAATACTCAATTTTTACACTATTGCAGTTTTATTAAAATTATAGATAATGAAAAAATAATCTCACACACACACATAAGACAAAAAATATGTTGAAAAGTCAACAAGAAATGTGTGTCTAATTTAATTTTTCCTTAATTAAATTAGACAATAAAATGTAATCTTATCTCATAATCACTTGTAATAGTTAACTGAGTGTGATAAACTTAGTTAGCTCGTGAATTTCAAGTTGAGGGTGGTTGGTGAGGCATGCAGAGTGATTCTATTAGTTATGGAGTTCAAATTGCAGTTAGTGCATTAGTTTAATGCATGAGAAATCAGTGAAATTAATTTATTGAGTTAAAGTCAGTTGAACTAGTTGTAACTGTTTGTTGCACTAGTGAGAGATCAATGAACTAAATCAGATTTAATTCACATGCAGTAATCTGCCATGCAACTGATGATTTACTATTAATAGTTGCATGCATGTCAATTCAAGTGGAGACCCAGTTGAGACAAAGGTTAAAGGGATGTTAACTATCAATTGTATCATTAGTAGGTTGTTTGCATGCAACCAGACATCCATTGGATTGCCCATGATGCTTGCGCACTTTTGGAAGGCTGAAATTCCTAAAGAATGGGGATTGCATTCCACATGAATTGCACAAGCAAGGCAGGCCGATTAGAGGCAGGAAATTGGCTAAGTGTTGGTCGATTTTGTCTGGGTCAGTGTGAGACAGTTGTGAGAGTGCAAAGACTCTTGTGAGAAGAGTGCATTGTAATTGTTTCATGATTCCATGGTGAATATACAATAGAAGATAGAAGGGTTTTGAGCAACAAGCTTTCCCCGAGAAAATATATGTGTTGTGTTTTGATTTGCTTCTTACTTTACATGTTGTGATTGGCGATCATGTTTATTTTCCACAATTGATTTGTAGAAGGATTCAGTATCTAGATTTAATACATTGCTTGATCAGATTGCATCCATTGATATACGCATGTTTGTATAATTTCTACATGGTATCAGAGCACAGGAAATCACTATAGTGAAGAAGAAATTGAGTTTGTGACTGAATAGAATTCAATTTTTCAAAAGTATTCATGGTGGCACACACAGATTAGGATCGAAATGGCTTTCAATGGCTTGAGATTGGAGTATGCACTCGAGGGAAGTTCCAATTATATTGCATGGAAAGACATGATGGAGGTAGTACTGGAGGACAATGGGTTGAAAGAATTCATTGATAATTACATTCCCAAACCCACTGCAACAGATGTCGCAAATCTTGATGCTTGGAAAAAGAAGGTTGCAAAGGTGAGGAGGATCTTACTGGAGGGAGTACAAGACCACATTGTCTCAAGTCTCCATGGAAATCGACACCATATGCAATGTGGAAAGCCTTGACAGAGATTTTTTAGAGCAACAGTGATCATAGAAAATTGGCACTAAAGGACAAGCTCAAAATCAAAATGGAGAAAGGCGACACTATTCTGAAATATTTAACAAAGTTTGTCCAATGTCAGGATGAGCTTGGGAGCTTCGGAATTACTGTCATGGATGATGACTTGGTGAGCTTAGCTCTTCTAGGCCTTCCCAAGAGTTGGCATAGTTATCAGGACTTTGTCAATGGGAGGGAGAAGCTGCCAGATTGGGAACGACTTTGGTCGGATTTGGTGCAAGAAGAATTCAGGAGTAATACTAGGGATGTATCTTCATCCAAAACAAATGATGAAGAAAATCATGCCTTGGCTGCTAAGGCGAAGAAGGGGAAAGGAAAGAAATCCTATTCCAAATCTGAGTCCAACAAAGAAGGAAAGAAGTGCGACATGTCCAGAGTGAAGTGTTTTCATTATCACGAGCATGGACATTATGCCACTAATTATCCATAAAGGAAGAAGAACAAGAAGGCTTCAGGATCTGCAGTTGGTGAGGCTTTGGCCTCGCAATTTGAGTTGGACTTCTCGCTCATTGTGTTAAGTGCAATGGGATCGGTGTGGTACTTGGATAGCGATGCATCCTTCCACATGACGGGAGACAAAGAAATTTTTAGTATCTTGGAGGAGAAGGACCTCCAAATGCATATCGAAATGGGTGATGATGGACGATACATTGCTATCGGGATTGGTACAGTTACCTCCCAAAGACAATCATGTAAACCCTTCTTATTAAAATATGTAATGCATGTGCCAGGCTTGAAAGATAATTTAGTTTCAGTCGCAATGTTAGAGGATAGAGGCTTTGATGTGGTTTTCAGTGAAGGGAAAGCTTTCCCTTGACAAAAAGCCATAGGATAAGCCAGGAATATTGGGATTCATGTGAAGAATATCTATAAACTTGATGTAGATGGTTGCGCAACATTGATGGGTAAGGCAAAAAAAGTGGTGAGCTGGGATGAGGGTGAGTTATGGCGTAGGAGATTGGGCCATCTACACCACAGAGCCTTAAAGGTCATGCAACAGATTTCTACGAGTCTTCCCAAGGGTACTCTTGCGTAGATATACACATGCGAGGGATGTAATATAGGGAAGTATGCAAAGGTCACTTTTCATGAGAAGGAGAACTGAGCTTCAGAAATCCTTGAGAGAGTTCACTCAGACATGTGTGAACCATTCTCTACTGCTTTGACAACAAAGCACATGTACTATGTGATGTTTATTGTTGTTTTTTCTAGAAAGTGTTGGATCTACTTCATGCAGAATAAAGATCAGACGTTCTCAAAATTTCTTGAGTTCAAAGCACTGGTGGAGAAACATACGGGGAAGCATGTGAAGGCTCTTAGGAGCAACAATGGTGGTGAGTACATCTCAAATGATTTCAAGAGCTTCTGTAGCAAAGAAGGAATTCACAAAGAGTTGATTGTGCCTCATAACCCACAACAAAATGCGGTCATAGAAAGAAATAACAAAAAAATTGTGGGTGTAGCACGAGCGATGTTTCATGATCAAGGCCTACCGTTGCATCTGTGGGCAGAGGCATGCAACACAACAGTATTTGTGCAAAACCATAGTCCTCATTGGATACTTGGCATGAGTGTACTAGAGGAGGCTTTTTCTGGTAAGAAACCTGATGTTTCATATTTTAATTTTTTTGGCTCATATGTATATGTACATGTGACCAAAGACTCTAGGAAGAAGCTCGAACCAACAATTGAGATTGGGATATTTGTGGGGTACACTCATACTCCCCAAAACTATCAGGTGTATTTGCCAAACAACAGGATGATTGTTGTGAGACGAGATATAAAATTTAATGAGGATAAAGCCATGTGATTGTCCCTTGAGAGGGAGATGGATTTGCATGCAGGTGAAGAACTCTTGGTTCTAAAGAATGAACCTCAAGATGTGGAGCAACCACACGCGGAGGATCATGGAGTGGCAGAAAACACTCATGCAGAGACATCCACCAGAAATGGTAGAAGGCGCACCATGGAAGCTGATAGATTGAGACTTGACGTGGTAGAGCATGTAGGAGCACCTACTTCACTGTGCAGACAGAGACAATCTCCAGACAAGTTTACTAGATACGTGGCTCTTATGATCAAGTGTATTCTGACAGAACCATCATCCTTTGAGGAAGTAGTGCAACAACCAATTTGGGTTGACGCTATGGTTGAGGAGTGTAACTCTATCGTCAATAATAGTGCACGGGAAGTTGTCCCAAGACCGGTCGGAAAATCAGTGGTTGGATCTAGCTGGATCTATAAGGTGAAGCAAGCGGCAGATGGGAGTCTAGAGAAGTACAAGGCTAGATTTGTAGCCCGGGGATTCTCACAAGTTGAATGGATTGACTATGGGGAGACTTTCACACTGGTTGCGAGATACTCATCGATTACATCTATCCTTGCACTCTCAACGCAAATGGGGTGGCAGATACATCAAATGGATGTGAAACTGTGTTTATCAATGGAGTTATTGAGGAAGAAGTGTACATAGAGCAGCCATAAGGTTTTGAGATGTTTGACAGTGAGTCGCATGTGTGCTAACTCAAGAGAGCACTGTATGGGCTGAAGCAAGCACCTCGTGCTTGGTACACTCGGATTTACATTTATTTCACCGGGTTGGGCTTCACCAAAAGTGAAGTGGATGCGAACCTGTACTAGATTGTGGTTGATGGTGAGCTCTTTATTATCATACTTTATGTTTATGATCTAATTTTGACAGGTGATGAGCAGCTGATAACTTCTTGCAAAGAGGATCTTGCAAGGGAGTTCGAAATGAAGGACATGGGACTCCTTCACTATTTCCTTGGTTTGGAAATATGGCAGCAGGATGGTGAGCTATTTGTTTCTCAAGGCAAGTATGCCAAAGAGATTCTGAGTAAGCTTCACGTGGAGAGTTGTAAACCCATGGAGACTCCTCTTCTAGGAAACTGGAGGAAGGAGGATGCTACTTTTGGAGAAGTAGTGAACGTTATTGTTTACAGGTAGCTAGTGCGTTCACTAATTTACTTGGTGAACACTAGACCAGACATTTGCTATGCAGTTAACCAGTTGAGTCAAGTTATGCTTAAGCCAACCAAGCTCTTTTGGAAGGCAGGGAAGGATGTCTTGAGATATCTCAAGGGCACTACAGAGTATGGATTATGGTACAAAAGGACATAGGGAGTGAGCTTCAAGGCTTCACGGATGCAGATTGGGCAAGTATTCCATCAGAAAAAAAGAGCACATCAGGAGGGATCTTCAGCATAGGATCGACGACAATTTCTTGGTACAATAGGAAGCAGCGATATGTGGCACTCAGTTCAACCGAGGCAGAGTACATGGCAGCAATTCAGGTTGAATGTCAGGCCATCGGGATAAGAAAGATCTTGGTTGGTTTGTTTGGTTCTCAGCTGGATCTGACGGTGATACATTGTGATAACCAGAGTGGCATTAAACTCTCGGTTAATATGGTATTCCATGATAGGTCCAAGCACATAGAGATCTGCTACCACCACCTCAGAGATTGTGTTCAGAGGAACATTATGTTACCTCAGTACATTCCCACGGAAGATCAGGATGCAGATTTTCTGACGAAGGTGCTCGCCTAAAGAAAATTCGAATACCATAAAGGGAGGATCAGGGTGGCAGATAATCCCTTTCTTGTTGAGAGGGAGTGTTGAAAAGTCAACAGGAAATGTATGTCTAATTTAATTTTCCCTTAATTAAATTGGAAAATAAAATGTAATCTTATCTCATAATCACTTGTAATAGGTAACTGATTGTGATAAACTCAGTTAGCTCATGAATTTCAAGTCGAGGGTGGTTGGCGAGGCATGCAGAGTGATTCTATTAGTTATTGAGTTCGAATTGCAGTTAGTGCATTAGTTTAATGCATGACAAATTAGTTAACTTAATTTATTGAGTTAAAGTTAGTTGAACTAGTTGTAATGTTTGTGCACTAGTGAGAGATCAAGTGAATTAAATCAGATTTAATTCAAATGTAGTGATCTGCCATGAAACTAATGATTTACTATTAATAGCTGCATGCATGTCAGTTCCAGTGGAGACCGAGTTGAGATAAAGGTTAAAGGGATGCTAACTATCAGTTGTATAATGGGTAGGTTGCCCACATGCAACCAGACATCCATTGGATTTCCCATGATTCTTGCGCAGTTTTGGAAGGCTGAAATTCCTAAATAATAGGGATTGCATTCCACATGAATTGCACAAGGCAGGCAAGCTGATTAGAGGCAAGAAATTTGCTAAGTGTGTGTCGATTTTGTCTGGGTCAGTGTGAGACAGTTGTGAGAGTGCAGGAGACTCTTGTGAGAAGAGTGCATTGTAATTGTTTCATGATTCCATGGTGAATATACAATAGAAGATAGAGGGGTTTTGAGCAGCAAGCTTTCCCTGAGAAAATTTATGTGTTGTGGTTTGATTTGCTTCTTACTTTACTTGTTGTGATTAGCGATCGTGTTTATTTTCCGGATTTGATTTGTAGAAGGATTCAATATTTAGCATTAGTACATTGCTTGATCGGATTGAATCCATTGATATACATATGTTTGTATAATTTCTACAAAATATGCTCTCTGGGAAACCCTTTCAGGCAAAAAACCAACTAGAAGGTGAGGTCGCTTCACTCTCTTTCTCTATAAGGAAATATGGTTGCTGGTACAAAAAAGTAATGTATGTGGCTCGTGGGCTGCTACAGTGCACAAATCCTCTTTATGTTATCTACCTCCTAACTCTCCTAGGTATCTTTGCTCAACTATGGAACATAATTCTCTCGAAAGAATGGACTGCCTTTTCCTCCTAGTGGCTTAGTTATAACACAACTCGATAGCCTACTAGTGGTTAATTTTGACTACATCAACTCTTAACTAGAGTTACGATATAGTCTCTTCAAGATTCTTTGATATTAAAGGAGCATATTAGTTCTATTGTGCTAAGTGTCCTTTCAGTTAAATAAACATGTACAAATTGTCTCCATAAGTTTGCTTAAGGTATGAGAGTTTTAACCATGAAAATTAGATGAATTAGTGAACTTTAAGCATGTAAACAAGCCTTAAAAACATTGAACAATAGTGCATAACAGAGAAAAACATTCACACATAAGTTTTACACAGAAGGCATGATGAAGAAGTTCACCCCTCCTGGGCTACATTTGCTTGTCTAGTTCCCAATGGCATGTCCCTCTTTGTCATTATGCTCAAAATTGTAAATTACATATGTTTTCAGGCCTCTAATGGTTGTTTTCTCTGCACCAATAACTCCATAATGCTCAAATTAGTCTAGGTAGACTCTTGTTTCACCAAAATTGTTCGAAAATTGACCTCCCAATGCATTTTTCCAAATGACAGCTAGGAAAACTCCACTAAATGTGGAGATTGGCAGTTAACTACAGATAAATTAATGGTTAACCCAAAATTTGGCATTAACTGTGAGTGGCGGGGTGGTCACATGCCACCCCCATTGTAACCTCCACTAACCGTTTGTTATAACCTGCTATAAAGGTTGGAATCGGGAGTTACGGGTTCCATAACACGTAACATTTTAAACCGCCACATTTAACTTATCTCTGCATGTGATCACCGTTTGCAACAAACCCCGCTGGTTATATTGGTGTTAGCCACCTATAAAATTTGTTATAGAAAAAGGTGGCTAAGACTTTTTGAGCCTTCAAGGAACAAATTTTATTGCTAAAAAGTGTTGGATCTTGAAGACTCTTGAAGGCCTCATGCCTCTGTCCAAATCTTCGCTACTATTCCCTTTTTTATACTCATAAGTTCTGCTGATTTCATGAGAAGAAACTGCTGCAAAATCATCATTTTTCCCCTTCCTCCACTCAAAACTAACCTTCATTTGCTCCCCTTTTTCTCCGTAAAAATCCTCTATTTTTCATGATTCCTCTTCTTCCATTCATGAAAATCATTTCTACAAGGTTAAGGACTCACTCTTTAACCTTACCGAAACCCTCAAATTCCTTTGAAAACATTGAAAATCCATAAAAATCCATGTTTTATGTTTCAGGCTTTAGCCCCCTTCGGCTAAGCCCCCTAACCACTTCCCCCACGTGCCCACGACCTACAAACCAGGCGCTAACCCCTCACAGCGCTTATCGCATCGCAAAATTCCAAGTGCACAAGTCCTTTTGCCATTTCTAAAAACTCCGATGCGATTAAGTCCCGTGTTTATAAACCCCGCCCCCACTGCTTTTCATTCCATATAGCCTATGCCCAGGACCAAGTGTTAAAGATCCCAAGGCGCTCAATCGCAAAAATTCCAATGGGTAGATTGAAAAGTCCGAGCCCGAGGCTTCGATTGCGATTCGCTCTTTGCTGTATACGCCCCGGGCCCATCATGTTTCATATAACTAAAGGCCCCGCAGTCAGGCGCTTATTCGTTTTATATATATATATATATATATATATATATATATATATATATATATATATATATATATATATATATATATATATATATATATATATATATATATATATATATATATATATATATATATATATATATATATATAACCCGCCCTAAAGCATGAAACCTTTGTATTATATTAAATTTTTGGGTTTTTTATATATATCATAAGGGTTTCCACCGGTGCGAAAGTTGAACAATCCTGACCGTTGATCTGATCCTTAGATCAATGGTCTGCGCTACATCGCATCGCAAGTTTTCATCGGGCGCGTTTTTTTCTCCCCCCGATCGTCCATTCCTCCAATTCATTCTCCATCGTTGATCTGATCCTCAGATCAATGGTCCGCACTACATCGCATCGCAAGTTTTCATCGGGCGCGTTTGTTTCTCCCCCCCATCGTCCATTCCTCCGATTCATTCTCTACCGTTGATCTGATCCTCAGATCAACGGTCCGCGCTACATCGCATCGCAAGTTTTCATCGGGCGCGTTTGTTTCTCCCCTCGATCGTCCATTCCTCTGATTCATTCTCCACAGTTGATCTAATCCTCAGATCAATGGTCTGCGCTACATTGCATCACAAATTTTC
This sequence comes from Pinus albicaulis, assembly GCA_034641835.2. Lineage (NCBI taxonomy): Eukaryota > Viridiplantae > Streptophyta > Pinopsida > Pinales > Pinaceae > Pinus > Pinus albicaulis. The sequence continues at coordinate 426,973,784 of CM076582.1, forward strand.
ATCGGGCGTGTTTGTTTGTTCGCCTCGATCGCCGACCTCCCGATTAAAACATGACTGTCGATCTCTGCAGATCGACGGATCTGACTTATTCTTTCCCCGACTCTCCTTTTGATTCCGCAAACATATCTACACCGTTGGATGATGCCATCCAATAGCTACGCTCCTCCCCTCACCCTCTGCAGCAGTATACCAAATAACGCATGATTTTATAATTATTGTTTGTATTTTGCAGGAATTAATGATTTTCGATTATATTTAGACAGAGGCCGAAGGCCGGGAAAGACGTTTCCCGTGCCTTTGATTTATCAACGGAGACCATTCACGGGGTTCGAATTCCACGTTTCATCAACGCTTCATGGGCATTGGTGCCATATGAGCCCTGTGTGGCCTGCACATCAACAAGACACTGTGTTATTAAATCACAAATTAAAAGAGTATCAGTGTTGAAGATAGAACACATCAGGATGAAGATTGAAGACGAATTTGGGGATTACGGCTAAGATTGATTATCGAAAGCCTAATCCTCCAAATTAAGTCAGAGTTAAAGAAAATCATAAGTGTTCAACAGACAGAAAGGCCTCCACCGCCACATCTGAGGCGAATTGATTCCTCTCAGCTACCACAAGTGTCATTTGTAGCCACAAGCATTCAAACAGAGGCCGAAGTTATTGAGAAAAATTAGATATTTTCCTCAACGCAGCCAGAGAGTTACTTATGCAAGGAATTTAATGTAAAAAATATCTGCAGAGTTACTCCAACATGTCACAGAGCCTCAAAAGTCAACAAAATCTCCCACCGAGCTTAATCTTAAGTATAAAACAGTTAATACATACAAAACGTTTGTAAACTTCTTCATCGAGCCCCTCAAAGGCCGAGAAGTCATTAAGACTGTATTAATTATCTTGGGAGATCTTTTATTGAGATCTCACCTCCTCATTCTTCTATAAATACCTCTATAGAAGATGAGAAGTTGTTGGTTGCAGAACTTTGAAATACATTTGAGCTTAAACTTCTGATTGTAAATAGTGTTCACTGGCCCTTGGAGCTCTGTTTGTGCTAGATTAGTTAGGCTGAATAGTGAAGATGATTGCTGAACTGAAACATTGGACTTGAATACTGTAACTGGTTTGACATCAATAACAAGTTGTTTCTTGGGATCCTGGTCTATATCACTGGTGAAGTGCCCCTTTCTTTGTTATTGTTTTCCTTCTATGTATGTCATATTGTTCACTATTCTCTGATAAAGAACAACATTTATGGAGTTAGGATTTACCGTTTACCAGTACCCTTCTCTAACTGATAAGCTTTATCTCAATGTTTTCCTCCAATTTGTTTATTTAAGAATGATTCAATACAGTTTAAGCAGTTAGGAATGTTGGCGTTCCCTCGTCCTACTGTTTGCTTTAAACATTACTCTTGAAAGTTATTTTCATCATTTGCTTATTAAAGTTAGACTAGAAAAGTGATGGTTTGCCCTGTTTCTAGTTTCTATTCTCCAAAGGCAAATTCTGAAGGTTTCCCTTGGTGTTGGTCGAAAGCAGATTAGGTTTAAAAGTACCTTATCTGATCTTAGGTTACACTCTTTTTCCCTTATGTGTTTTCATACTTTCTGAAGGTAATTATGCGAATTACTGGATTATTTGTCAATTAAGCTGCTTTAATACAAACTTGCCCAAGAAGTCTATGGTTAGCCCTGTTCTTGGTTGGTTTTAAACAGTTACTTAAGAGGCTTTTCTTGTTTGGACTGATTATAAATCCCTTGTGAAATTATTATCACTTTCCACCCCTCCAACACTTTATTGTTTCCATTCCATCATTTTAATCTCATAATCTTGTGATACAGATGACTTGCCCCTTGGATCACTCTTAATGTTGTTGCTCAATTAAAGCCCTGTTATGACTCCATAGCCCAATGGATTAAAAACCAGCGTTATATCTATCTTTTTAGCCAAATTTGTTCTATTCACTTGCAACTTCTCACCTTTGAAACTTTTTGCACTTAGAACTTTCTCCTCAAAATAATAATCATGATCAACCATCCAAAAAACAAAACAAACCCTTGGCCTTCATAACTAGCCTAATATTATTACCCCAAACTTCAAAGACAAATCCATCTTTGCACTTATTGGAGAGATCCCTCTCCGGATTCAGGAGGGCTAGATCCTAGAATCCCAAAGTGGTTGAAACGATGTTTCTCCCTGCGACCGGACTTTCGCCAATCTTGCTGATTACAGGGAGCTAACAATTGGAACCTGGAGTATGGTTTTGGCAGCATTTAAGACCTTCGCGTTTAAACATTGAAATCTCACCATATGAACTGTCATTGTAAATCGCTAACAGTTAAATTGGATGCTACGGTTTCACAATAAGCCACGGTTCTGACGCTTATGGTCACATGCGAGGGGGGCTGGCCTCCCAAGCCCTCGCCGCCGAAATGGTTAAAATTTAAATACAATCAACAACCTATAGGGGTAAGAAACACCCCACAAGCGAAATGGTAAGAGGTCTTGCGTGCGGAGAGGAGGTTGCGGGTTCAACCCCCATCGACTCCACAAAAATTTTACACCAACCTTGTGAGGACACGTGGTGGCTTGCGGGCTTGCCATGTGTCACTCAATCATTCATCCATATATAAACACATCCTATGGTCCAGAACAGATTCATACCTTCATCATCCAATGACCCACACTATGCCACGTGGCGCCACCACATTGGCTCAGAAGAAAATAGAATATTCCGCTGACTGTACCTGCAAGCTAACTGGGCATCCTGTCACCAAAATTTTGTTGTTCGGGAAAACAAATAGAACGCGATATCTTCCTCATACGACATCGATATTTTGAACCGTTCGCAGCGCTGGAATCACAATGATGAGACCTTTTCGGTCGCTCAATTTTAGACCTGTTTCGAGCACTTTCATTTTTTAGCATATGAATTGATATCTTGATTAGTATTTTACATAATAATCATGTGGATAGCCCATTTTCCATGAATAATGGGGGTTGACGCGACATCCTTCCGAACTAGTGAAAACAGGATGGTCAACTTCTGAGTGGCATAACTTTTGCATACAGACTCTAATTGACACGCTTCTTGTGTCGTTAGAAAGATATTTGTGTGTATAATAACATGAAATGGTGTCGCATTAAAGTAATGAATTTTTTCCCATAAAAAAGATAAAAAAAAAATAAAAGAAATAAAATAAAAATAAAAAATTTATGCCTCAAACACTCCAGGAAGGTTTGAGACCTCGTTTTTCCAAACTGGGTCCCATCGGTAAAAATGGTCTCGTGAGTCGATTCCTCCACTTTTTCCACTCCAAATGCATCGAGATGGATGAAAAACAATATAATGATCCAATATAAATCAGAAGGATGGGACTTGGTGGATGCGTATAGATTTAAGGTTGTTAAAAAAAATTATGGTCAAGAGCAGGCACCCCATGCCTAGGATAGATGATCTACTGGATCATTTGTAGCAAGCCAAATACTCAACCAAGCTAGACTTAAAGTCTAGATATCACCAAGTTCAAGTAAGAGAAGAGGATACCTAGAATACTGCCTTTAAAACTAGGAAAGGTTTGTATGATTAATTAGTCATGTCGTTTGGCCTATGCAATGCACCAACTTCGTTTATGAGGTTGATGAATGATATATTGCACAATTTTATAAATTCATTTGATTTTGTATTTTTGGATGATATATTGGTAAAAAATGCTACCTTGGAGGAACAAATATCACATTTTACATATGTTATAAAGACATTCCAGAAGTACCAACTACTAGTAAATCTCAAGAATTGTGAGTTTGCACAAAAGTATTTGTTGTATTTGGTGTATGTGACAGGTAGAGGAGAGTTGAAGATAGATCTCACCAAGATGGAGGCCATCATGAAGTGCTAAGTGCCTACTGATGTTTCCAAGTTTAGGAGTTTCATAGGGGTAGCACAGTAGTTGAGGAAATTCATAGCCTCATTTACAATGGTAGCAACACCACTCCATGCCATTACACCGAGTGGCAATAATTTCCAATGGGGAAAAGAGTCAGCAAAGGGTCTTTGAGGAGCTAAAGAAGAAGATAAATTAAGCATCAATTATATCATTACCAAATTTTCAATAAACCTTTGATGTTGAGACATATGTTAGTGGATATGTTATGGGAACGGTCTTGATGTAGGGAGGAAATCATGTATGCTACCATTTTGAAGTATTTCATGGGGCAGTTCTCAACTACCCTACGTATGACAAGGAGCTCTATGCCCTAGTGAAAGATACAAAGAATTAGAAACACTACCTGATGGGAAAGGAGACAATAATCCACAAAGATCACCAACCACTATAGTACCTATCGGCCCAAAGTAAGCAACAACAAACCAAACACTACAAGTGGATGGGGTTTTTATAGAAATTTCATTTAGTGATAAAGTATAAGAATGGAAACAAAAAGAATGTGGTCAACATGTTTTCAGGGCCATCGACATCAAAGATCATAGCTTTGGGAACTTTGATGCACATGGATCCATTCACCCATGATGCATATAGAGAGGCATGTTAAAAGGATGAGGACTTCAAGGAGGTGTGTTAGTAGTTGCAAAGGCAAGGTCATGTGTATGATGGTGAGATCACACTTTACTACCATATCTAGGATGAGTTAATCTATAGGTTGGACAAGTTATGTGTTCCAAAAGGCGAGAGATTGTAGGTGATTAGAGACCATCACACCTCCAAGGTTGAAGGGTACTTTGGTGCAGGGAAGACAATGGCTAACTTGCATAGGTATATGTATCGACCCAGGATGCAAGAACATGTAGCTAGGTTCTTAAGAGGATGCATGCTTTATTGTACCAACAATCCTAGCAACAATAAATGGGGTTTATATCATTACTTACTTGTACCCACTCTTTATTGAGAAAGCATTTCTATGGAATTTGAGGGAGGTTTACCAAAAACTAAGAAAGGATATGACTACTTGTTTGTGGTAGTTGATAGGTTTAACAAGATCTGTGCTTTAATACCTTGTAAAAAATCACAAGTTTGCAAGAACTAGGGAACTTGTTCTTTGGATAGGTCTAGGTGCACTTTGGAATACTAAGGAGCATCGTTTCAAACAGGGACACAATATTTCTTCGTACATTATGGACTACATTTTGGGAAAATATGGACACAAAGTTAAAGAGGTCTACAACACTCCATTTGTAGAGAAATGGGTATACTGAAGTAGTCAATAGGACTTTGCTGCAACTTTTGAGGAGTTATAATTAGAAACATTTGAATAATTGGGATGAAAATCTTATGTTTGTGTGTGTGTGTGTGTGGGGGGCACTCTTATAACATAGTAGTCCACACTCCTACTGGAAAGTCCCCATTTGAGACTTGTTTTGGATATTTTCCACCTTCACATTTTGGATATAATTTGCACATGGGTGGAAAGGGGGAGTGAGGGAGGATCTTATAGGGGATACATAGAGGGAAGAATTTTTTTTGGAGAAGGTAAATCAAATATGTATACACATACATGAGACACTACAAAATCCATAGGAAATATACAAGGCAAGGCATGGTTAGCACAAAAAAAATAGGTCATTCAAGGTGGGAGACAAAGCATGGTTACAGTTCAAGAAGGAGAGCCTATAGGGTCTTGGTAAGAAAACCAAGTCTCTACAATATGGTCCCTTTGAGATACTACAAAAGGGGAGAGATGATTCCTATACACTCAGTCTACCCCAATACATGCGCATTTATTCAATGGTGAATGTATATAATCTGAAACTCTAAGAGCCTTCCATGCTAAATCAGTTAGAGGAACAAGCCCTACCTTTAATAGAGGATTTTTCACCTAATGCTCAAATAGATTTGATAGGGGATACAATTTTGCAAAAGAGGTCAAAAACTACAATACAAGGAGAACATGTTGTTTGGAAAACTGGATTGAAAGGACGGTATATGGGAAAGGCTATATGGTACAACCTATAGAAGGTGGAGAATAAATTTCCTCACCTTATTCAATAGAAGGTTTTTAGGGATCAAAAGCATCAAAAAATGGGGAGGTTTGATCTAGAATGGATTGTTATATTTTTTTTCACCCATCTCGATGCTTTATGAGAGGAAAAAGTGGAGGAATCAACTCACAAGACCATTTCTCTAGGTTGACCCAGTTTGGCAAAGTGGGGTCTGAAACCTTTCGGGAGAAGTTTGGGGCATCAAATAACGCTTTTTGGGAGTAAAAATTTGTTTCTTTAGCGTGGAAACACACAAATACCTTTCCAACAGTGTAACAATCACCTAAATCGAAGTCTATATGCAATAGTTATGCCACTCAGAAATTGACCTCCCTATTTTGACCACCATTATTTGAGAGGATGCCATGTAAACCCCCATTATTCATGGATAAGGAGCTAGAAACGTTATCACAATGAAGAAGAATCTATAAGATTCCATATTTTAACTCTAGTTAAGAATTGAAGGAGTCAAACGTAACCACTAGTAGGGTATCAAGCTATGTTATAATCATGCCACTAGGAGGAAAAATGAGTCCATTCCATTTTATTGCATTTTGTTTCGTAGATGATAAGAGCAGCCGAGAGTGGATAGGGAGAGAGAAAACAAAGAGGATTTGTGTATTGTAGTAACCCATGGGACACAAGCTTCACTTCTCTGTGCTTGCATCCATTTTTCAGTCATAGAGAGAGAGAGTAGAGTGGCCTCACCTTCCAGTTTGGTTTTCTCCCAAAAGGGTTTCCCAGGTTATATCTTATGTTAATTTGTAGTTTTGTGAGTTTTATTTCATTGTTATCTATCTTTTGCTTAATTTTAATTTGCATGCATACATAATAAACAATAATTTATTGATCCATAAATATAAGGAGAAATAAACCCTCATAGTGTAGATTTCAGATTTTAAGCATAATTTTATCAGATTTGTTGTGACGAACTGTCTTGTGAAATGTGCATGACAATTTACGAATCAATGTAGTTAATAACTCTTACATTGAACAATTCCATCACAATGCCAAATAATTAAATAAAAATTTATTGTCTTTCAATGTTCAAGTTGTGCCTAGGGCTACAAATCACATGATTGATACTCTAGCTTTCATTGGTTCATGATTTACTATAGATTCATTTAAGCGTAGGCATGGTATTGAAGTGTGGATTTTACATAGACTTGCAAGATATAAAAACATTGAATATTGTCCAAGTATTTGATTTTGATAAACAAGTCTACAAATTTCTCAAAAAATGTCATAGGATTCAAAGACCAACACATCAACCATGAAGTGGAAAAGGAAAATGGCAGATCCTACAACTAAAAACTAATAAGAAACCTCCTGTATTGTCCATCTTAGAGTCCATGTTTAACTCAATTGACACTTACACTTTAGCACCTGATAACAATGAAGGTGAAAAAAATCATCCTCGTAAACCACCAAACTAATTAAATTCTAAAGTGAGTCTATTCAAGTTCATAGTGTTCTCCTAGTGGGTCTACAACAATAATGAACTCTTCTTAGAGTTTAAATATGTATTTTTGTGGTTTTACAAATACCTCAATGTCTTTGATATTGCATAGATAATGCATGAGATGCCCATAATTTAGGATTCAAAGCATTTTTTATAGATAAGAGAAGTAAAATAACCTTACTTTAGAGAAAAACTGATCCAGGTGGATATTGGTGGCCACCTGCCTAATACACCTAGTCAGTTTCATTATTTTTCTTATTTACTATTTTTAGCAGTTTTTCGGGTCCTCAACTTCCAGAGCCGTTTTGAGGCCCTAAACGACTTTTTTTGGGCATGATTTCTCTTTCTATCTGAAACAACTTGTGTTATTAGGTGTAGTACTTGGAGAGATCTTTGCAACGAGGCATCATACGCATTAGACATAGATAATATGACCAAGTTACGACCCCAAGAAGTTGTTTGCCCGACTAACCACAACAGGGCCCATAAACTCTTGGTGTTACATCTCCTCGGGTTAAGGTTTTGGTTGTTTAGGGTTTTATCTTATTGTTAAATAATAAAAAGGCCCTTGAGCCTCATTTTAACATAGTTCAGAGGCATGTAGCCACTACATCTCTTCTCATAGATAAGCTACCATCGCCCGAGCTAGTTTGTTTTCCATTATGTCTATAAGCATTTTTCAATATTTGATTTTAATGAAATGAAGTGTTATTCCTGTTGCATCTCTGCATTTATGTATTTTATTGTGTTCCTGCATAAGTCCATATTAGTGGTATCAGAGCGATATGCTCTTTCTCGATCTTTATTTGCATGTCCCCAAAAAGGTCGGGGTATAAGGAGTTAGGGCTCGATTTGTTTGAAACTTTGCAAGATCAACCTCACAAACCCCAACAACCTCCCATGGTGGAAGAAAAGAAAGACGAGGGAGTAGGATATCTTATCAAAATATTGCTCGAGGAGGCCCTCGAGAAACAAAGGAATGCGATGATGGATAAATTTTCCCAGATCCTTGAACAACTACCCACCAACGGCGCATCTTCATCCAACAACCACTCTGGAGGTTCCAATACTTTCAAGGTACAAGTAAACTTTGACATTCCCATATTTGAGGGCCAAATATATGCAGACACCGTAGATAGGTGGTTGAATTTCCTATAAGGGTATTTTTCGGTCCATGATTTCTCTAATCGAGAAAAGATTACCTTTTTGCTCCTCAAAGTTGCCCCCCATATCAAAGATTGGTGTGAAACCTATTTTGAACAGAGGGATGAGGAAGAACCCTCACTTTTTTCAATGACACCCACTTGGAATTCGTTTTGAGACGACATCAAGGAACAATATTACCCCATGGGGAGCTATGAGGACAAGTACATCCAATCGACCACGATGTGGCAGCAAAGGGATCAAGATGTGCAAGAGCTGACGAATTTGTTCCATACCCTGCGCACAAAGTTGGGTATTAAATATTCAGAGAAACGCTTGGTGCTCAAGTACCGTAGTTGTTTGCACAAATACATTAAGGAGGAAATGGAGTTCCTCAACATTACCTTGCTTGGCATGTCATATCTATGTGTCGCCAAGATCGAGCCAAAATTTAAGCAGAAGAAGCGAGACTTTGGATACAAATCTGAAGCAAGGGAAAGGCACCCCCAAACCACAGAATAAGGGGCAAAGCCAAATATGGGCCACTCAGGACAACCAGCTGAAGCATCAAGTGAAGAGAAACACCACAAAGCTAAAGAAGGACATGGGGAAGTGGTGTGAATTCCATAAAAGCTCCACTCATAACACGAGTGTCTGCCCAAACAGTCGTTGGTGGTTGAGCGAAAGGCATCTGAATCACATGCATGGTCTAATTTTGATTCAGAACTGGACAAGGGGAATGACAAAGGGAAGTAAATCATTGATGCAGAACCCAATGCCACCATTTCCACCACCAAGATCTAGAAGGAGGAACTCGAAGATCTAGAGTAGGGGGAGTTCCTTTTCCATTCCCAGATGTGGTTGAAGGGTTCTCCACTGCAATTTATTGTCGACAGCTGAAGCCAAAATAACCTCATTTTAGCAGAGGTCGTGAAGCGTGTCGGCCTACAAACCACAACACACGCGCAACCATATACCATCGGGTGGCTTCACCAAGGAAGAGATCTCTACGTCAACCAATAATTTTTCCTTCCCTACAACATCAAGCCCTTCACAGATGAGGTACCGTGTGATATTGCTCATGTTGAAGTTTCCGATGTATTATTAGGCCAACCATACTTGTGGAAGAGACATGTTGTGTATGTGGCTAGGTGTCGTTCTATTTTATTACTTTGGGAAATAAGTTGTACAGGATACCGAAGGTAGTATCGCCTTCTGTCATCTCTTTTATTACTGCAAAGAAATGCAGTAAGATTATTTCCCAAACCAAGAAATTTGTTTTCATTACGATTCGCCCACAGGGAAAGAAGAAGATTGTGGCCGAAACCTCCAAACAAAGCTCCCCTGCACGGCAACAATAGACGAAAAAAGTCATGGATGAATACAAGGACATTTTCTTATCGCCCACACGGGTTCCTCTACATTGTCAGGTCAAGCACTCCATTGATTTGACCCCAGGCGCCCTGCTGCCTAATGGGCCGACCTATCGACCCTCTGTTTTGGAAAATGATGAAATAAAGAGACATATCCAAGAGTTGTTGCAAGAGGGCACATCATGCCAAGATCCTCACCCTCTAGGAGCCCGATCATGTTAGTACAAAAGAAGGACAACAACTTGAGACTCTGTATTGACTATCAGGCGTTGATCAAGATCACAGTCCAGAATAGGTATCCAATCCCACAGACCGATGACCTCTTGGACCAGCTCAAGGGGGCCAAATATTTCAACAATATCGACTTGAAGTTTGGGTATCACCAAGTACCAATCAAACCCTCCGATGTGAGGAAGACTGCCTTCAAAGCCAAGGAGGGCCTCTTCAAATGGATAGTTATGGCTTTCCGTTTGACGAATTTTCCCGCAACCTTCATGCAACTAATGGATGACATCTTGCGGCCATTCACCAACTCATTTGTGGTGGTGTACTTGGATGACATCCTGATCTTCAACCAAACTTGGGAAGAGCACCTCCACCATATCTGATAGGTCCTCTAAACACTGCGACAACACAAGTTGTGTGCCAATTCGAAGAAGTGCACTTTTGGCATGACCAAGTTCAATATTTGGGATACATTATTAATGAGCAGGGGGTGCATGTGGATCCATCCAAGATCCAAGTCATTCATGATTGGCCACCCCCAACCACTCTAACAGAGCTCCGCAGTTTTCTGGGTCTTGCCAATTTCTACTGTAGGTTCATGTTGAGATTCTCTCATGTCACTTGGCCCTTGAGTCAAGTGAATAAGGGAGGAGTGAAAGCATTTTTTTTTGTCTGATTCTCAATAGAAGGCATTCGCAGAGTTTAAACATCGCCTCTACTCTACACCAATTCTCACATTACCAGACTTGCAACAACCATTTAAGATCGAGACATGTGCCTCTCACTATGTTATTGGTGCATTCCTTACTAAATAGGGGCATCCAGTGGCATATCACAATGAGACACTTTCCAACACAGTCTGAAAGTATCCCACTCATGAAAAAGAGATGTATTCCATTGGGCAGGCTTGTCGACAATGGAAGCATTACATTTTGGGGAAGGAAATAGTCATTCACACAGACCACCAACCCCTCCAGTTCATATAGACACAAGGGAAGTTGCAAAAAGATCTCCATCAAAATTGGTCCACATACTTGCAACAGTTTCATTTGAACATCAAGTACAAGAAGGGCAGCACCAATAATGTTGTGGACTGCCTCAACCGACCACTAATCATGGTGCTAACCACCGTGCTCAGTGCTTGTGGGCACGAGACTTCGATTGGCCACTTCTCTATAGAAGTGATCCAAAATTCGACCACACATACAATATGCCCTTGGAAGGTAAGAAAGTTCCAAATTTTCACCTCCAGGATGCACTGTTATGTCACCTGGGACACCTTTGTGTTCCTTCAAGCGAGCATGCCAAGATGTTTTGGGATGAGCACTAAAGTTCGGTCGCTGGGCATTTTTGGGTCAAGAAAATAGTGGCAATACTGTAGAAGTATTTCTATTGGCTGAAACTTCGACATGATGTGGGGAAGTACATCAGATCCTGCACTGCTTGCACCATTGCCAGACCGACCATCAAGAAGTAAGGTCTTTCTACTCTGCTGCCTTCCCCTAGTCGACCTTGGGAATCCATCTCCATGGATTACATGTCGGGCCTTCCTTTTACTAAGCATAGAAACAATTGTGTTTTTGTGGTTGTTGATAGATTCAAGAAGATGGCCATTATGGCGGCCTGCAAGAAGAATATCACAACAGAAGCCACTGCTAAACTCTTTTTGAACGAGTGTGGGTACACTTTGGGATCTCACAATCTATCATCTCATATCGGGATAACAGGTTGCTTAGTACATTTTGGTCTAGTCTCTAGTCGATGATAGATAGCTCACCAAGTCCACAACTTTCCATACCCAAAACAATGGACAGACAAAGGTCGTCAACAGGATGATTGTATATGTTTTGCGCATGTACAACTCAAAGCATCCACGCACATGGGATGAGAGCCTCCCCTATGTAAAACACATCTATGACTAGGCTCTCCACAAATCAACCGACAACAACCCCTTTCAGGTGGGCTTGGGATTCCAACCACTATGTCCCATTGACGTAGCCATGCCATTTGCGGCTATTCAGGAAAATTCGGCTCATGTCCAGTCTAAAGCTGACAAGGTGAAAAACTTCATTGATCGCATTCAACACATCTACCAACAGGTTCATGACATATTGGAGAGAGCCAATGCTAAGTACAATCAATGACATGATCAGTATCAGGTGCCATACAAATTCCAAGTGGGTGACAAATTTTGATTACATTTGCAGAAGGAGCTCCTCTCTGGACCCCACCACAAGCTACACCCACTCTAATATGGTCCATATACCATCACCAAGGTTGTGGGAGACAATTATTTTGAGCTTAACACTCCCCCATTCCTTGGCCTGCACCCAATGTTCATCGTGGATGGCCTTCGGCCATAATTTCCGCCATTACTGGACACATCCGATACTGCAGAACAACTCACCCCGAGAGAGTTAAATCCCGACTGCATGGAATAGGCTGCAACCGATCAGATCGTGGCCACATAGCTTAAAAGCAATTGCCAACAGAATAAATAATAATAATTAAATAAATAGTAATTATTAATACTTATTAATATTACATGAATGTTATTATGAATTAGTAAACTAATATTTATTTCAATTATTTTAATCTTAAAATTAATAATTAATTTTGTAATAGTCTTGGATATCTTATTAAATTATTAGAATATTAAATAAGAACTTATTACTCCATCAATTAATAATTAATTAGTATTACTAACAAGAATTTATTAATTACATTAATTAATTCTAAAAATATTTTTAGAAACATTTAGGTATTAATATTATTCTAAAAATAACCTAGAATAAAATTTATTAAAATTAATAAAAAAATTTTTTTTTGACAAAAATGGTTATGATTTAGTATTAAAATTCTCGGCAAAAAATCCCATCTACATGCTTCTAAGATTGTCGGGACATCTCCCAAGTTTTCCCCATAACCAAAATCCACCCTTCTCTAATTCGGATATATTGAAAAATCCGCATTATTGACGAGATTTACCCTAACTTAAAGACACATACAAACTGCTGAAGCAATAGACAATAAAACATAACAACACTAATACAGTATTGGATCCCAATTTTCCTTCTCATCCCATAATAGAGTGCCCGCAGGAAGAAGAGCAACTCTATTAGCTTCCACATCCGCCTCTTTTTTGTTGTTCCGCAAAACATGGAAGAAGCTTAACTTTTGAAAGGATCTAGTAAGCTTATTAATTCTTGTCATCAGTCTAGACAGCTGGAGATCCTTCCGGCTTGAATTTTCCACTAGCATTTTTATGAGGGTCTAAGAATTGCCAATGACCTTTGCTTCCTTGATGCCCAACTTTTGCAATACCCTGAGACCTTGCAGCAGCGCCATTGCCTCAGCTTGGGTGTTGGTGTCTTGGCCAAGACCTCAAGCATACCTATGCTCAATTTGGCCTTCCATATTCTTGATGACTCCAGTTTCACCTGCACTCACTGGATTACCTTTTGCTGCTCTATCGAAGAACAAATAGTAGCAAGCCATTTCCTTATTCCGATTGCAAAAGTTCTCTTCAGTCATTCTAATCTGCCAGATTTTTTTCTTTTCCTCTTGGAAATCTGGATTGTGGAGCTGTAAACCCAAAAACCTACCCCACTCCACCTCAATAGGGGAGAGATTTTTATCAGTGAGATTCCCCACAGAAATTATTTGAGAATGCTTTTTATCTTAGTCATGATCACTTTTGCGCTGTGAATTTTCCCTTGGAAAATCCTCCTATTTTGCTCCAACCATATATGCCAGCAAACCAGCTTTGGTAGCACCAGCCAACCAACCTTAAACCAACTATTATTTGGAAGCTGTCCAGGGTAATGATGCAACCAATTTGCATGCAGATAAAAAATGGAGGAGGGGAGCGTTATGTTCACAGACCAATGGTTCAGCACTTCATTCCAGACTTCAAGAGCGAAATTGCATTCCAGCATTATATGTTGGGCGTTTTCATTATTTTCCAGGCACAACGAGCATCTTGAAGGGCCATGAAAACCTTTCCTCCTTAGATTTTCAGCTATGAGCACTCGGTTGTGGCATAACAACCAATTGAACATGTCAATTTTGGGAATGCATTTATGTTTCCAAAGACCTTTCCACAGTGCTGGGCATGGAGGAGCATAAGGAATTGCGCGCAACATTTTATAACCCTGCTCCATAGATTACGTACCAGATTTTGTCCCCCAGCCTCTTTGATCGTGCTTTTATTTATGCATTGGAGCCTTCCCTTTAAGCCTGGAGCGTAGCTCCATCCATGCGCTTTCAAGTTCGCTTGGCAGGTCCAGCTTCAGCCAGTCCAACCAGATTTTGTCTCTCCACGTAGAGATGTCCCATAGAGAGACCACACCTGCGTTCTTCATCCAGGGACGCAAATCCTAAAGCTCGTGGACGTCTGCTAGGGGCATATGATTCATTATGCGATCTTCCCAGATGTCAATTGTTTTCCCATTTCCCAGGATCCAATACAAGTTATCATGTATGAGTGCTTGGGCCTGCATGCACAGCTTGTGGATTTGTGATCCATTAGATAATTGAATAGGTTTGTCCAGACAACGTTTTCTTTGCCTAGTGAAGTACTTCTTCCAGAGAACACACTAAGCCCAACCAGCCTTAGGGGCAACTTGCCTCCATAGAATTTTTGCCCCTAACGCTAAATTTTGCAACCTCAGGTATTTGAAATTTAGACCACCCTCGAAAATTGGCTTGGTGACTTTGTCCCAATTGACAAGCAACAATCTATTCTTGTTTTGTTTTCCACCTTTCCAAAATAATTTTCTTATTAAGCCTTCCATTTTTCTGAGAATTCTAAGTGGAGCTAGCTTAAACGATGCTTGGTAGGTTGAGAGACTATTCAAGACTGATTTTATGAGCACAATTTTCCCTGCAAGATTTAGCCAAGCAAACCCCCAAGCCTGCAATCTATTTTTGAGCTTGTCAAGGAGGGGAATCCAATCCTTCCCTGAAGGATTTTTCTGAAAGATAGGCAACCCTAAGTACTTGAAAGACGTCCATTGAATGGAACTTACGAAGCCCCAGCATCTGGCAATAACGTTAATTTCTCTTTGAGACACATTCCAACCATAAAAGTGACACTTCCCAACTTTCAAGCTACTTCCCGAGACAACGCAGAACTCATCCACCACCGATTTAAATTGTTTGGCAGTGTGAACAGAAGCTGCCCCAAGTAGAAGGGAATCATCTGCAAATAGTGCATGATTGATTTCTTTTACTCCTCTCACAATTTGAAGTCCCAATATATCCTGATCTGATCTTTTTTTTCCAGGACAATGCTTAAGATAGAGGCTTGGAGGACAAAGAGCAAGGGGGAGAGCAAGCATCCTTGCCTAAGCCCTCTCGAGGCTTTAAAAAAATCCACTGCTCTCCCATTCACCAACGGAGCAATCCATGGTTTAGAAATGCAGGCACTGATCCAATTAGTGAATCCAGACCCAAAACCAAAATTATGCAAGACTTCGAACAGAAAAGAATGGCTAACCCTATCAAACGAATTTGCAAAATCAAGCTTAACTATCATATCTTTTTCTTTTCTTTTCAGGCTAGAATGTATCGCCTCTTGGACTAAGATTATATTATTCGCGATTTGCCTTCCTTGAATAAAGCCCCCTTGATTCTTCGGAATGAGGTCTGGAAGAATCCCTTTCAATCTGATGGCAATCACCTTTGTAATTATCTTGTATCCAATGTTGCACAAGGAAATGGGCCGGAAACTATTGAAGGAATTTGCACCCTTTTGTTTCGGAATGAGGGCAAGAAAATCGAAATTCGTGCTCCCCCCAAATTTCTTACAGTCTTGGGATTTTAGAATAATTTTATGTAAATCTTTTTTCACTATCTGCCAACATACTTGGATAAAGTTAGCCATGAACCCATCCGGGCATGGGGCTTTATCTGGACTCATGGAAAACAAGGCAGCCTTTATTTCTTTCCTAGTGACCTTAGCCTCTAATTTCCGATTCATTATTGCTGTGATTTTAGAAGGTATCTCATCTAGAAACTTGTCGCTGCATCCCTGCACCTCTTCTTCACTGAATAGACTTTTAAAGTGGATGAAGGCAGCCTTTTTTATGCTTGGGAAATCACCGTGAGTTTGGGTTTCATCCTTAATTTCTCAGATGGAATTGTAACCTCTCCTAGATTGGGCTTGCTTGTGAAAAAATGAAGTGTTTCTGTCTCCAAATTTCAACCAAAGGATTCTGGATTTTTGCCTCCAGTATTCCTCCTCCTGTCTGCATGCATTTTGATATTTTTGTTGTAGCTCTTCCTCCTTTTTTAAATATTCACTCGGAATTTCTGCCTCTTCCATGTAGTCTCGATGCTTCTCAAGAGCTGATTGGATTTTCTTTCTTTCTTTTGCAGGACTAGGGATGTTTTTAACCCAACTTTTCAAAGCTATTTTCACTCTTCTCAACTTCTCCTCCCAAAAAAATAATGTGGAACCCATGACAAGCCTCTTCCATATTTATTCTACCCTATCCAAAAAATCCTTTTGATTTATCCCGAGAGGACTAAATCGAAAGGGGATAGGGCCTAAATTCGTTTGGGCTGAGAGAACCAACATTATGGGCTTATGATCCGAAGTGATACTAATAAGAATACTCATCTTCGCATCAAGGCCAAGAAGAAGGAAGGAACTTTGTAAGAGAAACCTATCTAATCTATCAACAATATGCCCAGGGCCTACCCTTTTATTAGACCAGGCATACTTACCTCGGCAGGGCTTGATGTCGAGAAGATCCCAGTCATGAATGAGATCCTCGACCCACTCTCGAGCCAGATCTCGCACAATACATCCCCCTCTCTTTTAGCCCTGGCTTAGGGAAATATTTAGATCCCCTGTTATTATAATGTTTTCCAAGTCCTCCCCATCCGCCATGTCTCTCAGGGAGTCCCAACAATTTTTCTTTTCCCCTGCATTTATCGGAACATATACATTGAAGAGATTGAAAACCTCCTTCGATAATTGATGTTGAAACTTTGTGAACAACCAATGAACATTTTGCTTTTTAGCTACCATAATCAGTTTGAAAGCATTCCAAAGAGTGCCAAGACCTCCTGAGGCCCCTCTGGCTGAGACAACCTTTGTCCTGCCTTTTTTCCAAAAAAAATTGCTACTTTGGAGGAAATCATTTTCCTACAATTTTGTCTCCTAGACTGGCAGTATGTCTGGGTTTTCTGTCATTATTAGACTCCTCATGGCTTCTTCTTTCATCTTACTCCCTAAACCTCTGCAATTCCTGGAGATTAGCTTCTTTATTTATTTTTATGAGAGTGAGGGCCTCCCTTGGAGCCCTGTCCCTGGTTTCTTGCCATCTTTGGGGTTTTTTCCAACATCTTTTCCAAAGTAGGCTGGCTTCCTTGCACTTTGTCTTTGTATGTTTCTTTCTCTTTCTTCTCCTTGGTTTACATTGTTCCCCTCACTGACCTTCTGACTGTGGTTTGAGAGTCTCCTATCTCTCCTTCCTCCTCAGATTCTTCCAGGTCTTGGCTGTCCACATCACTCACTGTGTGCTTATCTTTGGATTTTTCTGATTCTCTTTCCCCCTGCCTGGAATCCTTTGTCACTGCAGCCTCTGAAGACTCATTGTCTTCAGTCCTTGCATTCTTCATTATCTCCCTCTAAGGCAATTACACTTCAAGGATTTCTTGTGAAGCTGAGTCAAGGGGCCCAGAAATGTTTCCTGAATCTTTTGGAGGGTGGTTTTTCTGGGACACGCTGGTACCTTTTGATTGGTTTCCTTTTCCCTTTCCTTGTCCTGTCGAATTAGAGGCCTTAGGGTTTGTTTTGGACCTCTTGGCCTGCTTCCATCCTTCCTCTTTCTCCTTATCCTCCTCACTCTTTTTTGGGGAATTCTTGGCGAAGTGTCCATATTCATGGCACCCTCGGCACTTAAATGGAAGTTGTTCATAATCCAGTTTCTAAATATGAGACTAACTTCCGACATTAACTTTTATGGCTTCCGGAAGCCCTACTTGAAGATCCGCCTCCACACAGATTCGAGCACAGTCGTATTGATATTTATTGTTTTCCCTATCAATGAATTTTCCCAACGCATCCCCTATGTGTTTCAATGAGACCTAGTTCCAGCAGCGTATTGGGAGATTAGGCAATCTGACCCACACTGGAAATGCGGAAGGAATATCCTCTGCGGGGTCAAATTCTAGAGTCCACTTATTTAGGTACAGCCCTTGAAGCCCCATAAACTATGGGCCATTCCTGAAGATCAACTCCTTATCCTCTTTGGAGGTGAACTCGAATAATAAATAACCTTTGCCCAGGAAATAAGAGGTGACATTTTGGTTAATCAAAGGCTTCCAGTTTTTTATCTCCCAGGCTTCCATGGCCTTGGGGGACGACCACGGGCTAGTGAATTGACCCACAAGCGCTTGCTCATACATTGTCAAGGAAACCTGAATAGGACAATCTGGAGGGAGAGACACCGCCGACATTTCTTCCAGTCTCTTGACAAACTTTGAGGCTTCGAACTTCTTCTTCTTGGGTAGAGAAGCGATCATCAAGCTGAATGCAGCTGCGTTTGGAGATGGAGGAGGAAGGGGGGAGGAGAGGAGGCCCGTGGCAAGCCTTGCTCATCCATGGCTGCGGTAACCCTAGCAACAACAAGCTTGTATTACTCAAAATTTATACAGGACTTCTCTCTACACTGCAACCAAAATTAATGATTTTATTATTACTTAGGTATAAAATATATTAAAATAAAATTTATTAAATAAATAAAATATTAATTAAATTTTAGTTCTTGTCAACTCTTTCTTTCTGTGTCACTATTAATCCTTGGCCTTGGTCCTTCTTTCTTCCTTCATTCAACATCTTGTCCTGAAGATGGATCCCCATTGGGATTTGAAACGTTGACCATTGTTTTATAACATTGTGGATAATCCGGATATCTCTTCAATAAACAATAAACACAGGAGCTTGAAAACCATTATATTGGGTTGTTAAAGCTGGCCAACTCCTTCACCAGGGACGAGGTTCAACAAAAATTTCCCCACCTCATTGAGGCTCTGCATGTGATGGGGACCATTGCTTCCTAAGGGTGGAGGCATGATCTAGGTGGATATTGGTTGCCACTCGCCTATTTCACCTAGTCAATTTCATCAGTTTTCTTGTTTACTATTTTTAGCAGTTTTTCAGGTCCTGAACTTCCGAAGCTATTTTGAGGCCCTAAACGGCATTTTTTGGGCATGATTGCTCATGTTATTTGAAACAAATGGTGTTATTAGCTGTATTACTCAAAGATATATTTCCAACGAGGTATAATACTCCCAAACATAAATAATATGACCAAGCTACGACCCCGCGAAGTTGGTTGCCCAACCAACCCCAACGAGGCCCATAAACTCTTGGTGTTACATCTCCTCAGGTTAGGGTTTTGTTTGTTTAGGGTTTTCTATTATTTTTAAATTATAAAAATGCCCTTGAGCCTCATTGTAACATAGTTCAAAGGCATGTAGCCACCACATCTCTTCTTAGAGATAAGCTACCATTGCCCAAGTTAGTTTATTTTCCATTCTATTTGTAAGCATTTTCCAGTATTTGATATTAATGAAATGAAGTGTTATTCTCGCTGCATCTCTGCATTTATGTTTATTTCTATATTTTATTGCATTCCTACATAAGTCGGATAAAAAACATGAAGGTTAAAATGGATAAATTGCTAGTTGTGAGTGTCATTTATCCCTTTTTCCACCCAGGGTAGTTTGCCATCTTAATGCTCGCGAGGAAGAAATTCAATTATATTAGATTGCATGTCAATTTTTGAAACTCGAAAAAAGTTTTAGTGAAAGACAACTTTTGTGTCACCCATGCAAGAAATCATCCAAAAGTCTTTAGGGTACATAATACGTCTTTGTTGGATGGCTTATCAAGGTATAGTTAGATTAACCTACACCTTAAGGTAGGCACAAATTAATATTCATCACTTGTTGGGTTACATACATTGATTCTAAGATGTATTTTGGTTTTTATTAAAATTGAAGGTACCTTTCAACATGCCATAATTCTTGCTTTTGAACCTAAAATGGAAAAAAATCATTATAGTATACCTTGACGATCTCATTGTTTTCTCAAGAGAACATGGTGTCCACTCTGATCATGTAAAAAAGTTTTCATTGGGAGCCATAATTTGGGTAATCATTAAAATTACATGAAGAGCATCTTCAATGTTACCGATGGAAATATTTTGAGTCAAAAAATGTCAAAAGAAAGAATTAGAGCCAATCCCCGTAGAGTATAACAATTAAGAGTATTCCTTTTCCTATCAACAAAATGGAGTTATAAACTTTATTTGGGAATATTGACCTTTTAATGTGATATATTTTTAGTTTCACACAAGTTGTTAAACCCTTGAATCAACTAGTGAAGAAAGACACTAAGTTTAAGTGGGACTCACGAGCACTTAAAACATCCAAGTCTATTAAATTTATCATCACCTTTACAACTCTCTTAATTATTTATCTTCCAACAAACTTTGCCACATACACAAATTCTTATGAGGATAGTGTACATGTAATTTCATAGTAGAGAGACGATGAAGGAAATATTGAATGTTTTAGTAACCAATAACCTTAAAACACATAAGCTTAAAATATTTCCGAGTAGAAAAATATGGTCTCTCCCTATATATAACTTTAATATTGTTATGATATAATTTTTACCGTAACTAAGTTTGAGTTTTTGTACCAATATCCTATTTAGTTGTCGCATTAATTCAAATGTATTTCAAGAGTAGATGGTCCAAGAGGGCCATGCACACGCTACAAGGAGAACACCTTCAACAAGTGGCTTTTGTGGATGTTTTTAATGTCACAAGATTAAGAAAATTATTAAAAAAACGTACTCTAAAACCTTTGCATTGGTAGATAACGGTTTTAACAAATTTCCACTATAAATTATGAGCAGTGAGAAGTGAGAGGTTCCTTTATCATTTCATTTAGATCGACATCATCCACTAGTGTGTTATATAATATGCATTGGGGTGATATTAAATGATACATATTAGTGCCTCAAAAATACCTATTCTAAGCATTGGTGTGCACGCCAATTCTTTAAATCCCTTGTGTGTATTTTAGATATAAAAAAGCACCAAGGTACTATTAGTGTGCCACATCTTAAACACATAAGATCTTTAAAATGAAATATTATGCTATAGTGCTTATTATTTCTTATATATATATATATATATGAGAGAATAATATACATGTTTTGGTTGTTAAGGGATTGTTCTAATAACAAGGCTCAAAGCCATTGCAATAAATACTTATTATGAACTCAATATGTAACATGCAAGAGTTGAACCACGTGAGGATGATAACAACATTTATCCTAATCACTCAAGCTAAATCTAATTGACACACATACACACAAACATATTATGAAACACTGACTTATAGTTTATATCATGCAAGCATTGATGCATGTGACATGTGTAAAAGCATTGGTGCATATATCATATTGCACACCAAAATTTTATATAGTGACAATAATAACATTGCTAATGAACATCACAATCGGGGAAAATTTGGTTTGGAGGTTAATATCTCAATTTGATGATTGGTGGAAGAAGGCTATTAAATTTGAATACATGGGGATTGGCTGTGATGTTTAGATTCTCCTATTTGTGATCAAGGAGGTTTCCCATTTGCAAGCCATTATCATCAACAATATTTCTCATTAAGGAGCATCTAACTACAATTCTAAGTAATGGGGTGAAGATAAATATCTAGAGTAGTGGTATCCTCAACAACCCTATGCTAGTTTGAAATCCTAAATTTAGGCCTCTCTAAGATTGGTTTCCCTCTTAAGGTAAAAATTTACTTGCGGAAATATCTTGATAGGTGCACGAAGGTAGTTGGAAAGGATGGGATCGTCAAAGTGTGCCATTGCCCTTAAACATGCTTGTTATTTTTGCTCTTGGGCAAAAGGAGGACGAAGATACAAGAGGATGGCAAGCCTATGAATATTTTTTCAAACAACGATATTTACAACTGCTTTTCCCACAAATAATCCCTCCAAAATCTCACATGTTGGAAAATGTTTGGACTCCAAACAATCCCCCTAAAATTAATATATTTTGTTGGAATTTATTGCATCAAAAGATCTTAATTGTTGAAAACCTAAAAAATTGGTCCTTCTTGGTGCCCTTTTTGTTCTTCCCATTAAGAGTTTATCTCTCATTTGTTCTTCATGGAAAATCCCTTCATTCATTCTGTATGGCACAATGATGTGCATCCTCTAGAGGATCAATTGATTTCATCAACCATAATAAGTGGGTACTTCACCTCTTGTAATAATCATTATTAAGGATCGATGCAAGGTAAAAATTTCGTCAAACATCTTTTTTTTGGAAAGTCTGGATAGCTAGAAATAAAATTATCTTTCAAGATAAAAAAATTCTCTCCACTGAGTGTGGCTATCAATGGCCTACCCCTTTTCAAGGATTTGGATGGTGTGAAGCAACTTTTCTTCATATTTCCCTTCATCTTCCTTTCATATTCCCTTTGAGAAATCGTAGAAACTATGCCTGTCAAAAGATAAATTTTCATACTAGATTAACTCACAGTCTTCACATTGTTGTGAATACAATCCCCTCTCCAGACATAGGCGATCTCTCTAGCCTTAAAGCGGGTCTACAGACTTACGAGACTATCTAATGAACACTTTCTTAATTAACATTCAAAGCAGGATGAGAAAGAGAAAAGGTCCTACCTCTTTCTGATGTTATGCTCAACTCTTTGGTGAAGGCCTTAATCCACAATCCTTCAGTCTCGATCTTCGCTCCTAGTGACGTTCGAATACCTGCAGGTGATCAAGGGACAACAACAAATGTGATCCAATACAAAGCATACATTTAACATAAATTACTTAATGGATCAAGGAGCATTAGGCTACTTGTATGAATATTCAAACAAATATAAAAAGCAAAACACCAGATGTTTTTATTAATAATGTAAAAGAGGAAGCTTACAACCACAAAATTGATGTTGGAGGCTACCCTTTGGTGTAATCCGAGTCCAAACCAAGGCTCTTAGGCAATCCTTCTCCCAAGTTGCAGATAAGACATTAACATGTCATAAGGATGCAAAGGATGAATGATCAGACCAACCCAACAATGACCAATAAGCAGTGGAGGAATGGGGATCAATTTATAGGAAGGGAGAGGGAGTTAGGAGCCCATGAAAGAAGGAGGATGGTCCAGTTTTCAAGGGGGAATCCCCTATTGATAAGATCAAGTGCTCCAAATGAGAGAGCACAACATTATCTCAACCAAACAAGATCCAACTTGTTGTCTTGGTGTTACACGGTAATTTGTCAGTATGCTCACTTCTCATCCTTGATCCTGAAGTACCTTGTGCAATATTTCCACTATGAAGAAATATGTAAATACATCCCCTGAAGACTCAAAGAAAATTGCCTTAGAAGATTATTTAAGGAATTTGGTCAAAACCCTAGTTTTTTGGGTCAACACGTTTCCTAGTCTCATGCTCGCGCTGATGCCAGATTTACAGTTCTGGCTTAGCGCTATGAGCACCGTTATTTCTTGGAAAACCACTTGATCCCTTTCTGGCAGTGTTTCCTCAAATGGAGGAGAAGCTTCAACATCTAAAAGTTCCAGGGCAACGAGTTAGTTGTTAAACAGTGGTGATAGGGTCGAGCTCTATGATTTTAGAGCTTTGATCTCATCCATGGGGTTTTATCCCTTAGAAAGTGGACCTTCCTCCTCCTTTCATGGGCTCCCAACCTCTTATCACTTCCTATAAATTGGTCCCCATCCTTCCACTACTGGTTGGTCATTGCTAGGCTAGTCTGAACTCTCATTCCCTTTACATTCTTGCACTGCAATAACACCTAAGTTGTTTGTGAGAAGGAATGCTTTAGAGCTTCGGTGAAGGACTCATATTTTCAACAAAGGGAGGCCTCCAACATCAAGGCTTGGGTTTTAAGCTCTTCCTTTCATATTTATCAATAAAACATCTGATTTTTAGATTATGTATTTGTTTAATATTTTATGCAAATATTATGGTACTCCTTGATATGCTATATAAATAATGTTTAATGATTATTATGTATTGGATTTTGTTTGTTGTTGCCTCTTGATCATTCACAGGTATTCGTGTGGCACCAATAGAAATGAGTGAGCCTAAAAGGATCGTGGATCAAATTCATCATCAACGGGTTCGAACATAGCATCAGGAAAAAGGTACTTCTATCCCCTTTTCTTGTCGCATTTTGAATCTTAGCTAAGAAAGCTTCGCATTAGAAAGTATCTCAAATTGCTAGACCCACTTTTGGGCTAGAGAGATCGCCTCTGTCCACAGAGGGGATTTATCTTGACAATAGAACTAGCGACTCCACTGGTTTTGGTGACATTATGCCTTTGAGCCCTGCTGAACAAGTGTATCAGAGTATTCTTATGGCTTTTGAGGCTACATCTGAAACCAACGACTGACTGGTTTCTTCTCAGGACACTTACGACAGTCTTCTTGGTTTGGTTCTTGGGAATCTCATGATCCCTTGAATGAGACTTTCCCTACTGAAGCAAGTATTGTGGAGGTAATGTTTCTCGAAGAAACCACATGGGATGATGGACATCATCGTTCCTCGTTTCTTCCAACCCTAGGTGACATCTCCGCCTGTCTAGAATCCCATGTTTTGTCTGTACTAACTGACCCATTTCAGAATCCTATCTTGATTCATGAAGTGTTGTCTAAAGGGAACATGGGAAATATTACTCCAACCATTCTAATTGACATCTTTGTCAAACTTAGGATTGTCGAGAATGTTCACATTGGTGCGTCTTTTTCTCCAGACGAGATCAATATCTACACCGATAATTTCCAGGAATTCTGTGATGTCTTCGTGTGGTCATATGAAGATATTCCTGGCATTGATTCGAGTATTGTCGTGTAGGATCCCTACCTATCCAGACTCGAAGCACGTTTGCCAACAACTTCCTCCTATGCACCCAATAAAGGCTGCTGCCATAAAGGGTGAAGTTGAAAAACTTCTCAAAGCCAATTTTATTGATCCCTTACCATTGACAGATTGGTCTCCAATATTGTTCCCGTTACTAAGAAATAAGGGACCATCCAGGTTTGTGTTGATTACTATGATATCAATTGAGCGTGTCCTAAGGATAATTACCGCACTCCTTTTTTCGACCAAATCATTAATGAGTGCGATGGGAGCGATATTTTTTCTTTCATGGATGGTTTTTCTGGATATAACCATATTAAAATTACTCCAGCTGATCAACACAAAATTGCGTTTATCTGTATGTGGGGGAAATTTGCCTACAAAAAGCTCCCTTTTGGCTTGAAGAATGTTGGGGCCACCTTCTAGCAGGCTATGTTGTATGCTTTTCATGACATAAAGCACATAGTTCAGCCATATCTCGACAACCTTCCTGCTCATTCCACGAAACGTCGAGATCACCCGGAACACCTCAAAGCCATCTTTCTTCGCTGTCAACACTATAATATCAAGTTGAACCCTCATAAGTGTGTCTTCTGCATTGAATTCGGTTGACTCTTGGGTTTCGTGGTGTACAAAGAAGGAATCCACAACGATCCTCTTAAAGTCGAGGCAATCATCAATATGCCTCCTCCCTCTTTTGTTCATCAACTGCAAATCTTGCAGGGGAAAGTCAATTTCCTCCGTTGCTTCGTACTGAATTATGCTGAGCTTTCCAAAGGCTTTACTTGTTTATTTAAAAGGGAATCGCGTTCATATGGGACAAAATTTCCCAAAGCTCTTTCGATGCTTGAAACGAGCCCTGATCAGTGCTCCTCTACTGCATCCTCCAAATTATCACTGCGATTACTGCTTGTATTTGGCCGTCACAGATAGCACTGTCGGTATGGTGTTGGTTCAAAATGATGACGATGGTCAAGAGCATGTAGTGTACTACTTGAGCCACAATCTGTTTGATGCTAAGACCCGTTATGCACATGTAGAGAAACTCGCGCTGACTGTTGTCCATGCTGTTTAGCGTTTTCATCATTACATTCTCCCGCACAAAAATTTGGTGATTTATGATTGAAACCTGATGACTTACATTCTCACTATTGCTAAGTCTAAGAAATTCCTGGTCGAAATCGATTGTCATCCTTCAAGAGTTCCACTTAGAATTCACTGCTGCTAAGTCTAAGAAATCCCTAGTCTTTGCCTAGTTGATTTGTGATCTTCCTACCATGGTTGATCCCACTCCTCTTGATGAGTTGATTCCAGATGAATCCCTCTTTCTCATCAGTACTCTAGATCCATGGTATGGAGACATCATCGTTTATCTCTAGACCCAAACTTTTCAACTAGAGTTATCGCACTCTAAGCAGCGACATATTCGCTACCAGTCCCAACCTTACCATACCGTTGGCGATACTCTATATTGCACTGGCATTGACTCCATCCTCCGTCGGTGTTTGACTCTCGAGGAAGTTGAGAAAGTTCTCAATGACTGCCACTCCAGGCCCTATGGTGGTCACATGTCCGGTTATGCTACTGCCCAAAAAATACTTCGCGCAAGGTATTTTTGGCCATCTATCTTTAAATACTACATTATTGCGGTATGAAAATGCCATGATTGCCAAATATACACTCAGAAAGAGCGCGCCCCACCCTCACCCTTGCACCGAGTTGTGACCGACGGACCCTTTGCGAAATGAGGCATAGATTTCATGATCTGTAATCCTTGCTCGACCGGGGGGCATGATTATATTATTTTTGTTGTCGATTATTTCATGAAATGGGCCGAAGTGATGCCTACATATGATAATGAAGGTCTAATTGCGACACAATTCCTGTTCAATCATGTCATAGCTCAGTTCGATGTCCCGAAAGCGATTGTCACTAATCATGGCTCTCATTTTCGAAATCATATGATGATAAAGCTCGTTGCTAAGTTGGGGTTACATCATGATAGCTCCACTCCTTATTATCCACATGCCAGTGGCCAGATTGAAGCTATCAACAAATTTTTGGTGATCATGCTTTAGCGAACCATTGGGAAACACAAATGAGATTGGCATCTCATGCTCTTCTCATCTCTTTGGGCTTACTGAACTTCCGCTAAAAATTCCATTGGATTCACACCATTCCAATTGGTGTATGGTCTAGAGGCCACACTCCTGATCAAGTGTGAAATTCCTTCTCTAAATCTAGTCGT
Organism: Pinus albicaulis; assembly: GCA_034641835.2. Lineage (NCBI taxonomy): Eukaryota > Viridiplantae > Streptophyta > Pinopsida > Pinales > Pinaceae > Pinus > Pinus albicaulis. The sequence continues at coordinate 427,001,188 of CM076582.1, forward strand.
CGAACTACTTCCTGGTGCTTCACCATAAGAGGAACATTTGCTTTACCTAGAGCGTCTCAATGAAACCTCAAGACTTTCTGTTTTAGTTATTGAAGCACAAGAAATATGAGATAAAGCTCAATATGACAAATCCATCAACCCTTGCGTTTTCTACGAAGGTGACTCGGTCCTGCTTTATGACCAAGGCCACAATAAATTGGGAGTCGGAAACTTGAGCCAATGTGGCATGGGCCCTATATCATTCAACGAGTATTGGAAAGAGGGGCTTATGAGCTAGAAAGTTACGAAGGCAACCAACTAGCTGAGCCTCAGAATAGGCTCTATCTGAAGAAGTATTACACTTGATCATGAGTGCAATGCTTTTCACATTAGTGTTTGATTCATTAGTGTGTTTTGATTGGATTTTTTGGTGTGATTGTTTGCTTAGCATACATGTTTCCTCTACTCACCTTGTGCTCCACTTAGTTTGTAGATGCCATCGAATCATTACGTTGGTTTTGTTGATGGCGCTTGTCATAGCATACTGAACCTGTCTTCCGCAACATGGGAACTCTTTCCCCTGATGAAAAGTTGCTTAATTTACAAGGAATTTGTTTGGGTTGAACAACTAACAATATTGTCGAATATAGTGGGGGTATCGAGCTATTATAGGATGCCATTGATCTTGGAATTATGGATTTGGTTGTTAAATTAGACTCACAACTCGTTGTGCTATAGTTAAATGGCCATTATTCTGTGTGAAATCCTCAAATTTTGTGCATGTATTTGCATATTCGATTATTTGAAAGACACTTTGATTTTATTACATATCAACTTATTCCAAGATGTTTAAACACATTAACAGATACATTAGCATATTAGATAGACATTTGAGCAACATTTAAAAAACCAACACATCATTATGATACACAAGTAGTTATACAAACATGCATATATATATATATATATATATATATATATATATATATATATATATATATATATTGGATCTATCAAGTGTGCTATATCAAAATATCAAAAAATATGTGTTCTGTGACAAAAATGGCTCTCTGACCCTACATCAGTACAAAAATGTAAAAACAACGCTGCTATCTGCCCCATGGTGCTCGTGATAGCAAGCGGCTACTTTGATCACTCTCTAGAGTAAACGACGCAGTCTTCCTGGAACCCCGACTGTATGCCTCAGAAAGCGAAGAGGAATATCATCGAAGGTAGCATACTCTAGGATGCCTCTCATAAGGCCTACCAAGTTCCGCTCTAACTTGGCTAATGGGTCTGCTCGCTCCTTGTAAGGGACATACTCCACCAGACGGGATACCCTCCTCGCGATCAGTGACATCCCTGATGGTATCTGAGGACTCATATCTGTAAAAACACCATAATTTTAAGGCTCATAATACATGACAAAAACATTCAAAAAGTAAAAAAATGTTAATTTTTTTTTCTACCTACATCGGTCCATTGTGTGCCTGGCGGAATGGGTAGATCTGGATCTCCCCTGAAATCGATGCCTGCATATGCATAGTCCTCAGCCACGATGAGTTGACGACGCAACCAACTGAAAAACGTTGTAGGGAAATGCATCTGCTAGCCCCTACCCTGATGGGGCATGATCTCATACCACCTCATCAGTCTCAGATCCCTCGAGACTGGATCATGCATCTCCAACCGCTGATACTGGAACAAAGGTACTCTCTTCAAGAAAAAGGTAACCAAAATGGACCCATACCCGAACTATTTTAGTCGACCTGTTTTGCACTTGGTCAATTGGCTCTTCATGTTAGCTGATTTGAAAGGATCTTCACATGTGAAAGAGCTTTGCGCCATGTTGATTTGAAGTTGGTGACAAAGTGTTTAAGTGGGTGAAATTATGATTAATTCTTTTCATGAGATGCTCATGCATTTAATTATGCATTTTATGAGCCTTTATTAAACTCATGCATTTTTATTCACTTTTGATATAAATGATTAATATTTGTGAGAGGAAATTTGTCTCATATATTATTCATTTAATGTAATTAGGGAAATTGGTTTTTATGTGAGAAACCACCTCACACCAATTCTCTATTTTCCTCAATTGTAGTTTGAGAGAATCAAGGGCATGGTTGAAGAGTCTTTAGGTGGTTCTGAGACTTTTCCCAATTATGAGCCTAAGATAGTTGGAGATTCTCCTTTCATGGATCTTGTTTTTTCCTTCCTTATAATTAGGTCCTACAATTGTGGGTATTGTAATTAATTCTCTTTGTTGGAGAGTGAGTGAGGGAAAACTATATATATTCCTTATGTGAGCCATGTAAAAAAGGAGGTGGAAGAAAGGAGAGAATGTTTAGCTATTGAGAGCCATAGTGCTTATGTAATGATCGACCATAGTGCTTGAATGTAAGAGAGCTTACTTTGAAGAAGGAATATAGAAGATTTGCATTCCAATTGAAGCAGATTCGAAGATGTAGCCCAGAGAGATGGAGGAGTGAACTTTGTTATCAATTGGTTCTCTCTCTTACTTACGTGCATGTGCTTCTTGATATGTTAAGTTCATTTACTTATGTTTATGTGTTTATGCACTATAATAGATGGACTAACATGCTCATTTAAACCTGTATAAGCCATAGTCAATTAAAATATCCTCATACCGTAAAACATGGTTAGAGTAGTACTCGACCCGTGATCGGATCAAGTTGGTATCAAAGCAGGTGATTGCTTTGCAAGATGAGCAGAGGAGCGAAGCACACTGAAAGAATGCAAGAGTTGCAAGAGATAAATGATAAAATTCAAGCCGACAATGCAGAATTGAGAATACTGTTGCAGGTAGCTAAAAGGGATAAGCAGGAGTTTCAAGAGATGCTACAAGCAAAAGAGGAGTTATTGCCTAAGTTGCAGAAGGTTGAGACGATGGAGGCTACCTCTAAAACCAAGGTATGTAATGTTACTTCATGTTCTGTTCTCTCTCAATATGAAACTAATGTTGGCATGAAGATCCTCACGAGGATGGGGTATAGAGGAGGTGGACTTGGCATAAATGGCTAAGGAGTCACCCAACCATTGGAGGTTGTACCAAGACAACCATTTGCAGGCTTGGGTTATGAACATGAAGAGAAAGGAGAATGCTCGAAGGTAGCTGAAGCAAAAGCCATCTCTTCATCACACAATCCCAAGGAAGGATTCAAGCCACCTAGTCCCCATTAGTTCAAGGATAAGGGAGGAAGGTATAACAGTCATTCAAATTCTTATTTTACATATAAGATAAGTGATTTCTTCTATAGATATTCTAACCGTGATGTAGTTAAGCATCACACAAAGAAAGTGTGGACTAAGAAGACAGATGTGTCCACGAGAAGTGAGACCAAGAAGAATGAGAACATTTTGAATCCTCCTATCATGAAGACACAGTTGAATGAGAAACGAATAATTTCTGCAGTTTCTGCAAAATCAGTGGCCATTGGGAGAAGAAGCGTTGGAAGTTGCACCCCGAAATTCGCCACAAGTCAAGCAGACATATGGTGAAAAAGCTCTTGAAGAAGGAGGCTCCATCCACCATTCGAAAAGCATGATTACGGGAACAAAGTTATTGGTGATGGTTTGGAAATTAGTTCATGATGTTTCTACAATGTTTATTTCTGCTAATTTGCAAACTTTCGAGTTTTATGGAGGTAGGTATCCCTCTGTTGGTGGAAAACACTCAAAATTTTTCCGATTCAAAATAAACAAATAATGACACCATTGCCTCACGACGGAGAGGCAACCCACAGACGTTAGGGCATTCAATATATGCACGCTTAAAGTAAAACAATTGAAAACACTAGAGGACATGTCAGAAGCGTTGTATGTTAGGGCTACAATGGGCAACTTGACCAACGCTGCAACGGATGAGTTCGCCCCCATGTTTGATGCGTATGAGTGGTTCTAGTACGCGGACATAACTTATTGGAATCATGCCATGTGCAATAGGCAAGCGCAAAAAGGGGGATTAAAATACTCTGTCATGGACCTGAGCATAGGGCACCGAGTCTTAGCTGTCATTGGGCACGAACCCTGGTTGTCGAGACCAAAGCTTACCGTCCAAGCTTTTGCCACCCTGAACACTGTGGTGGCGAGAATGTTTAGTGTAGTAAAATACAGTCTTCGCCCCAGACATCCAAAAATCAATGGATCTGTTCATGAGAGCATACCTCAGGGATGAAATTGGGCCATAGCTGAAGGCTTGGAAAGAGGACGTGGTGATGTTTGACAGCTTAGCCACAGAATATTGGTTGCGCACATAAAAAGATGGACACAAAACTCTAGAGGAGCCGACACAGGCGATACATGACATGCTGAGAGGACACAAACTCAATCAATCCAAGGTGCACTTTAAGCAAAAGACTCTCACCAAAGACGAGGACACGTTCAGCCCGATGCAACAGTTTGTGAGGATAGTCGAATGGTAAGAGAAGAGCATCGCCGTGTTATTCTCCCCAGTTTTCCTGACATTGAAACGCAGGTTGCATTAGGCATTTAAGGATCAGATCATTTACACAACTGGGATGAATCCTAATGAGCTGGCCCTCAAAATCGCCCAAGCCTGGCCCGTAGCACGCATCTTCAAGAATGACTTTAGCAAGCAAGATCACCAAATTTCCCGGTAGTGATATGAGTTCTTTGCCTTGGTTCATAAAGTTAAGCACTAATCTGAAGTTCAGAGGGAAAATGGGTAAAATGCACTTCTCCAATTTACTTGAAATAGAAAGGTGAAAATGAATTTACTTTTTTTTTTTCTATTTATATATTTTTTAAATATTTTCGCCATTATTTTATTATTTTTCCTCGATATCAGTGATGTTTGTTGTTTTTGTGTAGTAACATGACATTTACACTATTGGTGATTATCCCTGATGCAAACAAGTTTTATTTATCTCTTTTTTGGACTCAGTAAACATAAAAAAAAAGGAACCCCCTGGAGTCAAATTTCAACTCTTTTCTAACTCTTGAAAAATGAAAATATTATCGAGTACTTGTCATTTAGAACTCGTTAAAGTAAATGAATTGGCGTAATATTAGTATACGTTTACCCCTTTTTTCGGGTTGAGATTCACTATTTACGAAAAAGGAATACCTTGATCGAACATGGTCAAGAGGTTCTCTTGGGTATTGTTTTCTACCTTTTCAGATTCGAGAGATGATTTACGAAAATAGACATGATGGAGTTTTCTTTTCGTTTCTTTCAAAACCCCTTAAACATGAAAATTTACCGAGTTACCCTTTCGTTGGAATCGTTAAAGATTAAACGACGAAAGACTTGTCACTATAAAGAGACCGAGTTCCTCCTTCCCAGGGCTCATTAAAATTACTGAGATGGATTCATTTGAAGAATGAACTTACACACTTAGCATATGTTATCCACTTCATGCTGGCTATCAAAAATAAAGAGGTACTCGTTAGCAATAACGAGGGAAAATTTAAAGTGAACATCCTATGTGTATTTTAGGTAGCTTGTCGCTCTTGAACAAGACACTCATCTGTAGTTTGTGTCAGGTTAGGGATATCCTTCATTATCATTTTGCCTTCGCGGGTTTGGGAAATCCATTTGCCTTCTATTCAATCACCATTTTTTGTCATCATGACCTCTCATCCCATTTGAGTCAAATGTTGCTACACTTCGGAGTCATGTTGCCAATATGTTCAAGAGAAGTCCTTTTTGTCAAACATCCTTTTCTTATCTGAACTCCTATGTTACAATCCTGAATCACTCCTTTCATCTTGAGATATCTATTGTTTCATTTCAATGATGTGGGAATAATTATGGCCTTCCTTCGATGAATCACTTCCTGCCGACTTCAGCTCATTATTTGGGAAGCTGGTTTAGAAACTTATTTTTAGTACTTTGGAGATTGCATGCCTTAATGGAAATTTCTTTGCGTTCGATGACAGGTTCACATCATTGGCCTTTGATCGAATGATTCTGCAAGTGTTCAACTTCAACACCTTCATTCACACTTGTATATTGTGTTATTGTACCTTGAGGGCCATCGTCACTATTGGTGGCTTGTTCCTGTTAATGGTTTTCATCATTGACTGGTAATCAGGTTGTTTATACCATGTTCGACGTCAACACATCTATTCACATGGCTAGATTCGTACATTAGGTTGATTGAGATTGTAGTGAAGACCTTGGGTCACATCTGATTTTGATCCAGGTTGCATGAAGTTATTGAGTATTCATGATTGTATACATGATCCTATCTATATGGATGACTACGTCCATATCGTGGATCCCTTTCTATGATCTTTTTAGACGGATGGTTGCGACCATGCCGTGGGTTCATGTGTTATTTGATGCCTAGTGCAGAGTTATGTGATTAGGCATATTCATACCAGAGATGTCATATATTGTAATATGTTTGAATTGGCAAGTTTCCCGGTAGTGATATGAGTTATTTGCCTTGGTTCATAAAGCATTTAAGCCATCACTCCCCGTTCTGCCTCCATGCTTTAGGGGGAATATTTTACACAATAATTGGTCACCATGCTCAGTTCCTGTCGCTGACCTTGAAGTACCCCATGACAGATCCTATGCCATATTTCCACTATGAATAAATATGTAAAGACATCCCCTGAAGACTTAAAGAAATCTGCCTTGGAAGATTACTGAAGGAACTTGGTCAAAACCCTAGTTTTATGGGTCAGCACATTTCCTAGTCTCATGCTTGCGCTAATTCCAGATTTACAGTTCTGGCTTAGTGCTGCCAACACCCTTATTTCTTGGAAAACTGCGATGATCCCTTTCTGCGAGTGTTTCCTTAATTGGAGGAGAAGATTTGACCTCTAGAAGTTCCAGGGCGGCGAGTTGGTTGTTAAACGTTGGTGATAGAGTCGAGCTCTTTGATTTTAGAACTTTGATCTCATCCATGGGGGTTTATCCCTTAGAAACTGGACCTTCCTCATCCTTTCATGGGCTCCCAACCTCTTCTCCCTTCCTATAAATTGGTCCCCATCTCTCCACTACTGGTTGGTCATTGTTGGGCTAGTCCAAACTCTCGTTCCCGTTACATTCTTGCACAGTGATAATGCCTAAGTTGTTCGAAAGAAGGAATGCTTTAGAGCTTTGATGGAGGACTCAAATTTTCACGAAAGGGAGGCCTCCAACATCAAGGCTTGGGTTGTAAGCTCTTCCTTTCATATTTACCAATAAAACATCTGATGTTTGATTTATATATTTGTCTAATATTTTATGCAAATATTTTGGTACTCCTTGAACTGCTAGATAGCTAATATTTAATGACTATTATGTATTGGATTACGTTTGTTGTTGCCTCTTGATCATCCCCAGGTATTCGTGTGCCACTAGTAGCAAGGAGCGAGCCTAAAAGGATCATGGATCAAGGTCATCATCAACGAGTTTAAACATAGAATCAGGAAAAAGGTACTTCTATCCCCTTTTCTTTTCGCATTTTTAATATTAGCTAATAAAGCTTTGCATTAGAAAGTATCTCAAGTTGCTAGAGCCACTCTAGGGCTAGAGAGATCGCCTCTGTGCGCAGAGGGGATTTATCTTGTAAACACCTGGAAACTTCTAGAGGCCAAAGCTTCTCCTCCATTTGAGGAAACAATGCAATAAAGGGTTCAACGTGGTTTTTCCAGTCAGAAGAGCGTTGAAAACGCTAGGCTAGAATGGGAAGCTTGCCATCAGCACGGGAAGATAACTAGAGAAAAGCGTTGACCCATAAATTTAGGGTATGAGCTAAGTTTCTTCAACAATTCTTGAAGGAAAATTTATTTTAGTATTTAAAGGATATCTTGTGTATTTTTCCAAGTTGGATATACTACACAGTATGTATCACGAGGCACTTCAATATCGTGGATGGGAAGTGAATAGGGTGGAAAATTATTCTGTAACAGATGCCCCCTAAAGCATGGAGGCAGAATAGGGAGTGATGGGTGAAATTCTTTACGAACCAAGGTAAGCACTCTGAAAACTGCCAGGGAACCTTCCAAATCAAACACAATACAATATATGACATCTCTGATATGAATATGCCTAATAAGATATCTTTGAATATGCATCAAATAAGACATGAACCCACGACATGGTCACAACTATCCTCTGGCATGAATGTGCCTAATAACATATCTCTGAATAGGCATCAAATAACACATGAGCCCATGGCATGGTCACAACCATCCGTTTGAAAGAGATAATGGAAATGGATCCATGATATGGTCACAACCATCCGCATCAAAAGGATCATGTGTACAATCATGAATACTCAATAACTCCACGCAGGCTGGATAATAACAGATGTGATCCAGGGTCTTCTTCGCAATCTTGATCTACCCAATGTATGAATATAACCATGTGAATAGATGTGTTGATTTCGAACATGGTAGAAACTACCTGATTACCATTTAATGATGAATACCGTTAACAGGCATGAGAGAAACCACCAATAATGACAATGGCCCTCAAGGTACAACAACAAAAACTACATGTATGAATAAATGTGTTGAGGTCGAATACTTGCAGAATCATCCGATCGAAGACAAATGAGGTGAACCAATCGTCGAATGCGAATAAATATCCATTAAGGCATGCAAGCTCCAAGGTTCTGAAAAGGATTTTCTAAATCATCTTCTCGAATAATGAGCTGAATTCGACAGGAAGTGATCCGTCGAAGGAGGGCCACAATGATTCCCATATCACTCACATGAAACAAAGGATTTCTCAAGATAATAGGAGTGATTCAGGATTGTTTTAGAGAGGATCAGATAAGCAGAGGATGTTCAAATTTTATAGAAAGGACTTCTCTTGAACATATCGGCGACACACGACTCCGGAGTGTGGCAACATTTGAATCAAATGGGATCAAAGGTCATGATGACATAAATGGTGATCGAATGAGAGGCAAATGGAATTCCTAAACCTAGGAAGGAAAGTGACGAATGAAGGATATTCCAAACCCGATGCGAACTACAAAACGAGTTTCATGTTCAAGAGTGACACGCTGCCCAAAACACATAAGACGTTCCACTTTCAATTTTACCCTATTATTGCTAACGAGTACCTATTTATTTTGTATAGCCAACGTGAAGATGATAACATATGCTGAGCGTGTAATTTCATTCTTTCAATGAATCCATCCCAATAATTTTAAGGATCCCTAGGAAGGAGGAACTTAGTCTCGTCATGATAACAAGTCTTCCGCCATTTAATTTTTAACGAGTTCGACATAAGGGGAAATCACTGCCTTTTTCATTTTTAGGTAGTTTGAAAAAGAAACCGAAAAGAAAACTCCATCATGTTCCATTTTCTAAATTGTCCCTAGAATCCGAAAATCTAGAAAACAATATTCGAGAGGACCTCCTGACCATGTTCGATCAAGGTATCCCTTTTTTGTAAATAGTTAATATTAACTTGAAAAAGGGGTAAACGTATACTAAGACCACGTCAATTAAGTTTAATTTAACGAGTTCGAAATGACAAGTACTCGAAAATCTTTTCATTTTTCGAGAGTCAGAAAATAGTTGAAAGGTGACTCCAGGGGGGTTCCTTTTTCGTTTATTTTAAACGAGTCGGAAAAAGAGATTAAATAAAACTCATTGCATCAAAAATGATTATTGTTAGCATAAAGGATCCTGTTGCTGCAAAAAAGCGACACAAATCACTGATATCGAGTAAAAATAATAAAATATGGGCCAAAATATCTTCAAAAATATATAAATAGACAAAAAGTAATTCATTTTAACCATTCTATTTGGAGTAAATTGTAAAAGTACTATTTACCCCATTTTTTGTTCGAACTTCAGATCAGTGGTGCGGTCGATCCATGACACTGTTCGACAGTCCGTCAGCTATAGGTAAGAGCCCAATCCTTTCTCTTTAATTTGATTCCATTCATAGGTTGTTTAGTTTATAAATTTTTTTGTTGGGAGAAGAATTTCAAATCTTAATTTCACAGACGATCAATGTGGGTTCGACCTGTCAGACCCATGCCGATCGTCCCTAGCCTGAAAGGGGACTGCGTCGCCAACACCCTTTCAATTTTTACATTCACACTGACCGCGGGGAATATTTTAAAACACAAAATTCTTCCTCTTTTAATGATTTATTCCCAAATTCGCTCCAATGAAAGCTCCTAAAATGTCGTTTGAACATGTTTTGCAGGTGTCTTCAGTGTTTTGTAGGTGTCTTCAATGAATATGGTGATTGAATGGAAAGAGAGGGGCCACAAGGTGGAAGACCACCAAACTCTCCAATACCCAAATTGCATAAATGCACTAAGGAATTTTGGATTGCTTAGGTTTTTCCATACCTCGGGACCGATAGCTCAGTTGGAGCTTTAGAAAATATTATCGGGATACGGGACATTGATCGCGAAATTTTCGTTATTGGGGATCAAGAGCTTGAACTAGAGATTTTCGATATCTAATTCATCACAAGATTGTCCAGGAGAGGGGAGAGGATCCAACTCTCCAGAACTTGTACTGGAGGAGAGAGAATTAGCATGCTCATCCAGAGACATTGCCCAGGTGCCCAAAAGACTAGCAGTGCAAATATAGACATAAAAAACATCACCGTTCTACCTTTGAGGAATTTTTTTATTTTATTTTATGGCCTGTGTAGCTAGGGCCCAACAATTGCACGAGGCAATGAAGTTTCAGTTCCAATATGTTGTGGATTTGTCTTGATCCCACAATGTTTAATTGGTGTGAGGGGTTTTGGCGCACATGAAGATCCAACTAACCAAGTGCAAAACAGGATGCCTGAAACAATTCAGATATGGATTGATCCTACTCACTTTCTTCCTGGAGAGAGTTCCCTTGTTTCAATATCAACAAATAGAGGCATATGATACAACCCCGAGAGATCTGAGGTTGCTGAGGTGGTGCGAGATTATGCCCTGTCAAGGAGGGGGTCAACAGATGTTTTTTCCGACACGATTTGTTCAGTTGGCTAAGACATCAGCTGATCGTGGTGGAGAATTATGCATATGTCGACACTGATTTCAGAGGAGACCCATATCTACCTTTGGCGCTAGGTGCAAAATGGTTATATGCATGTAATTTTTATTTTATTTATTTATTTATTTTATTTTTTAATGTTTTCGTTATGTATTCCGAGATTTAAACTTATGTTATGATGTTTTGCAGATGTTGGATCAGAAACACCACCCAGTATGTCTCCAATTTCCAGGAGAGTGGCATGCAAAATCGAGGATCCCCCCTATGAAGAGGGGGGAAATCCACTAGCATATTTGGAGTGTAACCTGCAGGCCTGACCAAAGGCATACTAGAATAAGAAAATTTTAACAATATCCCACTATGATATCAGAGGAACACCATGGGGGTCCTAGGTCGACTGCGTCATTTAAAATGGCGAGTTATCCGAGCAGTCACATGCTATCATGAGCACCATGTGGGCGGATAACAAATTTTATTTTATTTTTGCACTGATGTAGGCTCGTAGAGCCATTGTGTCACGGAACACATATTTTTTGAGATTTTGATGTAAAAACAATTTACAGACTTGAAATATATATATATATATATATATATATATATATATATATATATATATATATATATATATATATATATATCTGTGTGTGTGTGTGTGTGTGTGTGTCTCCTTCTGCTTCTAAGTGTTCTTATATCATGATGATGTCTCTAGTTTTTACATATGACGCAAATTTCAATCTAAAACATAATTTACTAATGTATCTGTTAATGTATTCAAATTGTGTGGAATGTGTTGATATGTGATGCAATCAAAATTTATTTCCAGTAATCGAACACATAACTACATACACAAAATTTGAGCATTTGTTACTGAATACTGGCCATTTAACTGTAAAAAAACGAGTTGTGAGTCCAGCTTGATAACCAAATCTATGATACCGAGAGAAATTGCATTCAATAATAGTTTGGTGACCTTACTATATTCATAAATATTATTAGTTGTTTGGCCCAGACAAATACCTTGTAAATTGACCAACTCGCCATCAAGGGAAAAGAGTGCCCATGCCGCGGAAGATAATTTTTGTGTTGTATGGAAAGCACCATGAGAAAAACCAACATAATGGTTCGATGACATTTGCAAACCGAGTGGAACATGAGGTGAGCAGAGGAAACATGTCTTAAAAGCAAACAATCACACCAAAAATCTAAAAGCACACTAATGAATCACACACTAATGTACAAAGTACCATTCTTGAAATCAAGCATAGTATTTCTTTAAATAGAGCCCATTTCGAGGCTTAGAAAATGGATTACCCTCATAATCAACTAGCTCATAAGCGCCTCTTTCTAATACTCGTTGAATAATGTAGGGCCCATGCCACATCGACTCGAGCTTCCCGACCCCTAGCTTATCATGGGCTTGATCGTAAAGCAAGGCCAAGTCACCTTCAGAGAAAACACGAGGAGTAATAGAATTATCATATTCAACTTTAACTCGTTTCTTTTGTGCTTCAATAACTAAAGCAGTGATATGTCAAGTCTCATCAAGACGTTCGAGAAAAAGTGAACGTTCCTCTTCTGGTGAAGTACCAATAAGTAGTTCAATAGCTAGTCTCAGAGAACAGATTTCAAACTCAATCGAGAGTGTGGATTCTAGACCATAAACCAACTAAAATGGTGTAAATATAGTAGCAGTCTTAGCATAAGTTCAGTAAGCTCGCAGAGCTGAGAATAATATGAGGTATTAATCTCTTTTATGTCTCCCAATGGTTTGTTGAAGCATTGTCACCAAAACTTTGTCAACAACTTCAACTTCGCCATTATCTTGTGGATAATACAGAGTGGAGCTATCGTGGCATAGCCCTAACTGAGCAATAAGCTTTGTCATCATATGATTGCGAAATTGGGAGCCATGATTAGTGACAATGGTTTTCGGGACACCAAGCCGAGCTATGACGTGGTTGAAAAGAAATTGCGCCGCAGTCTGACCTTCATTATCATATGTAGGCATCGTCTCAGCCCATTTTGTAAAATAATCGACGACAACGATAATATAACCATGCCACTCGACCGAGTGAGGGTTACAGGTCATGAAATATATGCCCCATTTCACAAATGGCCCAACAACCATGACTGGGTGTAAGTGTGAGGGTGTGGTGCATTCTTTCTAGGAATAGATTTGGAAATCATGACATTTGCGGACGACAATAATGCAGTCTTTAAAAATAGATGGCTAAAAATATCCTGTGCTAAGCATTTTCTGAGCAGTAGCATAACCAAACATATGACCGCCACAGGCCCTAGAGTGGCAGCCATTATGGAATTTCTCGGCCTCCTCAAGAGTTAAGCATCGGAGGAGGACATAGTCGACACCAATGCGATACAAAGTATCTCCAATGATGTGTTATGGTTGAGACTGGTAACGAATCTATCGCCTTTCAGGGGAAGAGAGTTTTGAGAGAAAAGTCTGGGTCTAGAGATAAAAAATGATGTCTCCATACCATGGATCGAGAGTACTGATGAGAAATAGCAATTCGTTGGGAATTGTTTCGTCAAAAGGGGAAGGATCAACTACAGCTGGAAGATTGCAGATTAATTCAAAAAATAGTAGCGATTTCTTAGACATAGTGGTAGCAAACTCTAAGTTGAACTCCTGGAGAATGATAATCCATTTGGAGTACTTGCCCCAAAGTAACTGACGAGTAAGAATGTAACTCATGGGGTTGCATTCGGAAATCACCATAACCTTGCACAAGAGAATGTAATGGCAGAAGCATTGAACAACATGGACAACGGCTAAAGCGAGTTTTTCTACATGAGCATAATGAGTCTCAGCATTGTAGATATGTAGGCTCAGGTAGTAAACTACATGTTCGTGACCATCATCATCATCTTGAACCAAAACCATACCAATAGTGCTGGCTGCAGTGACCAGATACAATAAATGACCGCGATGATAATCGGTAGGATGTAATAGAGGAGCATTGACAAGGGATTTCTTCAGAACATCGAAATATGTAATAGAGGAGCATTAACAAGGGATTTCTTTAGAACATCGAAATAGGTTTTAGAAATTTCATCCCAAATGAATGGGACTCCCTTTTTCAGTAGACGGGTAAATCCTTTGGCAAGCTTAGCGTAATTCGGTACAAATTAATGGAGAAAATTAGCTTTCCCTGCAAGCTTTGAAGCTGATCTAAAGAGGAGGGAGGAGGCAAATTAATGATTGCCTCAAATTTAAGAGGATCAATTTGGATGCCTTCTTTAGAAACCATGAAACCTAAGAGACGACTTGATTCAATGCAAAAGACACATTTATGAGGATTTAACCATATATTATAGTGTCGGCAGCGAAAAAAATCGCTCGAATATGTTCACCGTGATCTTGACGTTTCACAGAATGAGCTGGAAGGTCGTCAGGATATGGTTGGACTATGTGCTTAATATCATGAAAAGCAGAGGACATAGCCCGTTGGAAGGTAGCCCTAGAATTTTTTAAACCAAACGGTAGCTTCTTATAGGAAAAAGTTCCCTAAGGACAGATGAAGGCAGTCTTGTGTTGATTGACCGAAAGAATATTGATCTAGTTATAGCCAAAAAAACCATCCATAAAAGAGAATATCTCACTCCCCACACATTCATCGATAATTTGATCAATAAAAAGAGTGGGGTAGTTGTCTTTAGGACAAGATCGATTTATATCTTGGTAATCAACACAGACTCGAATGGTCCCTTGATTTTTGGTAATAGGGACGATGTTAGAGACCCAATTTTTCAGTGTTATGAGATAGATGAAACGAGCCTTGATAAGTTTTTCAACCTCTCCTTTAATGGAAGCAGCCTTTCTAAGGTGCACAGGATGCAGTCGTTGACAAAAAAGCTTCGAGTCTAGATATGTAGGGATCTCGTGCACCACAATACTAGGGTCTATGCCAGGAATTTCTTCATAATACCATGCAAATACATCACATAATCCGTTGAAAAGATCAATGTAAATATTGATCTCATCGAGAGAACAAGATGCACTGATATGGACATTATCGATAACCCTCGGTTTAACAAATATATCGATAAGAATGATAGCAGAAATGTTACCCATGTTCCCTTCGGACATCACTTCATGAACCAAAATGGGATGTTGAAGTTGGTTAATCAATTCAGATGGAACACGAGATTCTAGACAAGTAGAAATGTGAGCCCGACCTCGGAGAAACGAGGAATGATGATGGCCATCGTCCCAGGGTGTTTCTTAAAGAGACATTACTTCCACGATACTCTCGTTAGTGTTCATTCAAGGGATCATTAGAATCCCAAGAGCCAAACCAAGGGGATTATGAATACCTATCTAGAGACGAAACCAGATTATCATTAGCTTCAGAAGCAGCCCCATAAGCTAGAAGAATGGTTTGATACATCTATTTTGCAGGGCTAAGTGGCATAACATCACTAAAATATTAAGCTGGTCGGGGCTAGGAACAATCCATGGGTCACGACCAAATGATATCATGTTAACGTATTCAACATTAGGAGGTAGGAGTGGAAAGACCTTCATTACATATGAATCCTTGAAAAGACTAGGCCCAACACTCTCATAAGGAGTAGAGGTATTCCCAATGTACGAAACATTTCCAATTGAGGAATCAGAGGAAAAGATAGCGAGTTGATCGACAGTGAAAATTTTCCCCTGATGAGGGAAGCAGAGAACGCGGAAAATAATGTAGACCACACAGACCATAGCATGAGTCCAACTAAGCCCAAGGAGAAGGTTGTATTTGAGGTTTTCATCTACTGCTTCTAATTCTATGTCCGCCGTCTTACTCTCCAACTAAATTGGCAAGGATGTGAGAATACCATACGACCGAGAGCCTCTGTTGTCGAAAGCTTTTAGAGTATTTTGGGACTGACTCAATGTAGGAGAGCCGATGGCTTTCCAAGAGGCAAAAAACATGATGTGGGTGGAAGTACCTTCATAAAAAACAATCCGATGGATGGTTTTACCTACAGTAATGACTTGAATCATAAAATCCACTTGATATGGGAGCCAAGGAACAAAGTTCTCGAGATTGAAACTAATGAGGTTGGAATCCACATGATCGTTCCCTCCAATAGTAGATGATAGTGCCTTCCATTGTGATGGGAATGACTGAAGGACTTCTAATGCAGACATCGCCGAAGGTGCCTAAGATAAATAAGGCTCTACAATGTTATAATGCTGAGAAACTCGCGCGTTCAGGTTATAAGATGAATTTCGAAGAACACCTTTGGGTAGTGGCTGAACGATGGAATCACTACTAGGTATCTCAATCTAGAGAAGACTAGAACTAGAGGGAATGGAAGAGGAAGGGATATATGTAGCATACTTTTCCATGAGAGATTTCAAGGGATTCGGGTAATATTTCGATCGGGTGGTAACAAAAATGGGTTCTGCACCAGCCATAAAGACCTGGGAGCTTGCGGAAGATTAGGGTTGATCTACCATTTACGTCTGTTACATAGGGAATGGTTATTTCAAGATAAACAGGGTACCAGATGTGCCCTTCATAAGATGGGAAACCTTCACATGCCGAGGGAAATCCTTGGTATAATTGTCATCATCACATATCAAGCAAAGATACTTGGGCTTACAGTTAAAAGAACCATCGACAGATGAATTAACGGAATCCTATTTGGGGGTGTCGTATTTAGATTTTCCTTTCCCCTTATTTTTACCCTTAGAGGACTTGTCTCCTGTGGTAGATTGGACAACATTAACCTCAGAGGTTTTACTAGGATTCTTCGAATTATTCGAAGGAGTGGAGGGAGCAGTGACAAAAGTAGACTTCGACTTCGAAGAAGCCTTGGGTGTAATATGATCAATATGGGCCACTGTCCCAATCACCCTGTCAATTGGAGGCGTAGCAGGAGATTGGGATGATGCTGGGTCAGTTGAAGGTCGCGGTGCATCAGGAAAAAGCTCATATAGAGTCCCAGATTGGGAATAGACCAAATCAAGATACTTAGCATGGGCGATTACTTCCTCTTTTGTCACATATCCACCCATGGCGATATCTTTGGTGATTTTAGGGACAAAAGATTTTGTGAACCATTTAGTCAATAGATGATCAGGGATTTTGAATCTAATAAGGTGACATCTGCGCATCCATTCATGGATGTGATCTGAAATATGAGTGACAGGTGACTGCTTCAAAGATGTCAGGAGATGGGTTCCAGTCTCATAATGTACGTGCAATTGGAAACATGTGAGGAAAGCCATGGATAAGGTGTTGAAATCGTAGAAAACACCACGAGGAAGTTCAATGTACCATTTAGCAGCAACATCCGTCAAAGTGCGCTTGAAAAGACATATAAGAATGGAATCTTAAACCTAAGAATTAGAAGAGCACCATAAATGGTACGTCATGACATGACCTTGGGGGTATTTCCTAGATTTTCCTTGAAACTTTGGACAATCTCCAAGAATATTAGTTGGAAATGGAGGCCAATGAGCCATGTGTTGGATTGGACCATTAGTCAACTTAGACACATCAGGAAGTTCCAATGTGGCCAAGAATGGCAACGAAGGGTGATACAGAGCAAAATGTCTTTGGAAGTTTCCCATATGGGGGTTACAACCTTGCAAGTACGGGTTCTTCTCCCATGGGGGTTGATTCTGACCATATTGCCGCCACTGTCCCCACTCATGTTGATAAGGTATATATGGTTGATAGGGACCTTGTTAGGGTTGCAGTCGCTGATAAGCACCTTGTTGCAGTAGTTGTTGAACGTATGGTCCTTGCTGAGGCTGTTGATACGACCCCTCAGTGAACATAAGTTCCCTGCTGGGGCTGTTGATAGGGCCCTTGCTGGACATAAGCTCCTTGCTAGGGTTACTGGAAGTGACCTTGAGGAATTTTCTAGTGTGGAGCACCAGGCTAATTGGGGTAAGTTCTAGTTTGACCCAAAGGATTCAGACCAGTTTGAACTTGAGGACCAAACTGAGGATTAGTCAGAAATGCACCCATTGTATTTTGGGGTTGTTGGACATATGACTGAGAAACGTTCGGTCGTTGTACATATGATATGGTACGTTCGGTTGCTGAACATACTGATATTGTACGTTTGACTACTGAACATGGGGTTGTTGAACATAGGAATACTAGACGTGGGGCCACTGATAAACAAGTTGGGTTGAGGTAGGGTAACCTCTTGGTATAGAGGTTCCTACAACAACTCTTGTTGGCTCTGAAAACATAGTTCCACCAGGACTAGCGGTAGGTTATCCCGTCCCCGATACAGTTCCTGAGTTAATATTTCTCCCACCCGATAAGGGAGGTACATGTAAAGGATACGATTTCCCCCCAGGCATAGATGAAGCCGCATATTGACCACTTAAAGGTGGAATCATAGTGATTGTGGATAGAGATAAGGGGGTAAATGGTCCTAACGATACAATCATTTGATCGACAAAAACCGTAGGCTGTGAAGTAGGTTGTGAAGTGGCAACCACATTTGAAAAAAATGGGTCGGGAGATGGAGGAACGCCTGTTGACTAAACGAGATTATGAAACAAAGATGTAGCTCCTGAAACAAGGCTTCAAATTGAAGTATACCTCGCTGTGAACATAGATGCAAAGTGACTAAAATACATACTTGTCCCACTCCCTTCATCCTCAGGAGTGGTAACATACGAAAAACCTTCCAGGGGAAACATAGATGTAATGTCAAGTTTTGGAATGTAAGATGCAGAAATTTTCGGGGGAATACTCCGAGGAGTACTCACAGGTGGAATATCATTGGCATTCGACGCCATTTCTGGAGGAAACAATTGACGAGCAACAATATGAGATGCTACAGGGGAAGCACGAAGGGGAACTTGAGGACCGTCAAAAGGACTGTGCGACCATTCAAGCGATACCACGTGTGAATCAAAGAGCAGATTTGGAGGAAAGACCGTGAATTGTTCATAAGGATCAAGAATTTCCAGCTCAGGATCCTCAGATGACGATGAAAGCCACTCGTCAGGTGGTGGTCGAGACGAGATCGGTTGGACACTTATGTCAATTCCAAGTTGAGCACCTTGAGCTTCAAGGGGTCCTACTAGAAATTTTGGAATCTCAAGAGGAGGCTCTTGATTTCCTTCATAAGAGGAATGGGGCGAATTCAAGCATTCAACCACGATGACCTCTAGAAAAATATCAACAAAGGAAAAGGTGAATCACTTAATCGAGCAATCAAGATTTATAATTAGCCAGGAAAGATGAGGCCGAAGAACTTCATAGGTAGGATGTTTTCGTGGGCAGTTAATTTTAGAAATTAAATAAAAAAATAAATAAAAAAGGGTGAACTAGGCATAAAGGATTACCAAGTATCCGTGAACTGCAATATACACCTTGGTGATAAATGATAGAAAAAATTACCAAGGATTTAACGTACTCCAGCCAATCTCTCTGAACGTTGTGTTCAGTGTATCACGTCTACAAGGTGGCCGACTCAGTTACCTATGGCAGGCTTGCAACTTAGTGGTGTCTCCCTATAGATACTCGACGGTACGTGGGAGTCCAGTCCGTAGTAGCGCTGTCTAATGTGTAGCCGTATGATGAGAGCGTCCCCTTATACTTTTGATATGTGGAGCATAGTCTTATATACTTCCATACGTGGGACGAGGTTTCACCGTCGGAATGTTACTCTTAATGACACCAGAACACGTCTCTATCCTAGACCTCTAAATGTGTGCGCTAATTTCAAATGCTCCTTAAGGTTAATTTAATAAATTTTAAAGTTGATCTCGATTATGTTTCAATATTGGGCTCAATGGCGATGGAACCTGAATCCTATAATGCAGCTAAATACAAAAAATAATCCATTTCGTTTGATGAACTTCTAAACTAATGAGGGAAAAAAAGCAAACAAGAGTGAAAAATGCAAGTAATGCAATAAGCAATGATGCCCCCAACTAGTTTAAACTCAATAAAACACAACTTTTTAAAAATTGAATTCGCTTTCTCTATCCCCCAAACGCAAACTCACTGAAAAATGAGATCACTTCTCTTTCTACTAAGATGCATTAAACATATTTTTGTCTTTTTCTTTACTTAATGCAATAAAAAAGCAAAGAAAAACTAACCAAATGAATAGAGAATTTACAAAAAATCACACTTTTCACTTTTTCTTTCTCGAATGGAAGACAAATCATTTCAAAAATACTTAAATGAAAAAATTCTTTCACCCTTCTTTTCAAAATGAAAATAAACCAATTCAAAAGTTCAAAATGAAAATGACTTTCAATCTAACCTTTTGAAATGGGAAATCAGATCAAAACACACACTTTCAAACTTGTGAATCAAACAATTGTAATCTATG
This sequence comes from Pinus albicaulis, assembly GCA_034641835.2. Classification (NCBI taxonomy): domain Eukaryota; kingdom Viridiplantae; phylum Streptophyta; class Pinopsida; order Pinales; family Pinaceae; genus Pinus; species Pinus albicaulis. The sequence continues at coordinate 427,021,456 of CM076582.1, forward strand.
CTTGATGACTAATCGAAGGTGATTCCAAAGATACGATGCAAAAGGAAACAACCCCAAACACAAGCCAAAAGTAATGTGAAATGGTGTTCGGAATTGTGGCAACAAAACTCTGAAACATACACGTTTTTCCAATGACAAACAAAAGTGACAAGTGAAGGTCAACTAACATAGGAGGCCTAGAAGGTGATTTAACTCCACTCAGTCACACAAAAATTCAAAGAGGCAAATCAATCACTCAAACAAAGTGAATCACACCAAACACAGTGGTAGCAGGTCACTCAGACTTGAAAGGAATTGCAAAGGCCAAGGCACACTTGAAAGCTAAATGGAAACCCTAGGTTTTTTTCCTATCTCTGGGATCAACGCGTCTGTGGGAAATAGAACAGTGCTGAAAGGTAGATCAACGTGACTGTGTTATAGAAAACAATGCTGTTAGTGCTACTGGAAGAGCAGAAAAATCACTGAGCGAGGAATAAAAGGATAAATACAGAATAATTTCCACACTCAAACCAGACTTGACACCCTAAAGAAATGACCAAATCCTATGTAAACCCACAGGGATCTAAACAGACTCAGATTTCAATGATCGATCAAACTGATAAAAAAACAAACCAGAAAAGGGAAGGCAAAGAGGCTAAAGCTCCCCAACGAAGTCATCAATTTTGTTGTGAAGACAATCCCATATGCGGACATAAGCGATCTCTCTAGCCTTAGAGTGGGTCTAGCAAGTTACGAAACTATCTACTGAACACTTTCTTAATTAACATTAAAAGTAGGATGAGAAAGGGAAAAGGTCTTACATATTCCTAATGCTATGTTCAACTCTTAAGTGAAGGCCTTAATCCATAATCCTTCAGGCTTGATCTTCTCTCCTAGTGATGTTCGAATACATACAGGTGACCAAGAGACAACAACAAATGTGATCCAATATAAAGCATACATTGAACATTAATTACCTAACAGATCAAGGAGCATTAGGCTACTTATATGAATATTCAAACAAATATAGAAAGAGAAACACCAGATGTTTTTATTAATAATGTAAAAGAGGAAGCTTACAACCACAACCTTGATGTTGGAGGCCTCCCTTTGCTGTAATCCGAGTCCAAACTGAGGCTCTTAGGAAATCCTTCTCCTGAGTGGCAGATAAGACATTGACACAACATAAGGATCCAAAGGATGAATGATCACACCAACCCAACAATGACTAACCAATAGTGGAAGGATGGGGATCAATTTATAGGAAGGGAGAGGGAGTTAGGAGCCCATGAAAGAAGGAGGAAGGTCCACTTTTCAAGGGATAATCCCCTATTGATAAGATCAAGAGCTCCAAATGGGAGAGCTCGACCCTAACTCCACCGAACAAGATCTAGCTTTCCATCTTGGAAAATTCTAGAGGTCGAAGCTTCTCCTCCATTTGAGGAAACATTGCCAGAAAGGGTTCAGCGTGGTTTTTCCAGTCAGAATAGCACTAACAATGCTGGGATAGGATGGGCAACCTGCCATCAGCATGGGCATATAACTGGAGAAAAGTGTTGATCCAGAAATTTAGGGTTTGAGCTAATTTTCTTCATGAATTCTTCAAGGCAACTTTCTTTTAGTCTTTAAAGGATATCTTAATGTATTTTTCCAAGGTGGATATACAACACAATATGTATCACAGGGCACTTCAAGATGAGGGACGGGAAGTGAATAGGGTGATAAATTACTGTGTAACACACATGTCCTTTACTTTGATGTGGCTTCTAAAAATAATCTTGCGGTGTAAAGAGCTAGGGGTGATATTTTTCCTTGGAGGAAACATATAATTGGACTATGCTTGGGGTATGTACCCATGTCTAATAATATAGTAGAAGCATATGCTCTCATAGAGGGAATTTCCTTAGAAAACAGCAGACATATAATCTCCTTATTGGTGTTTGGATAATCTTAGTTGATCATTCATTATATCGTTGCTAATTATCTTCCATAGATAATAAACCATGGCATGTGCTCAAGAGAATTAGAAGTCTATAGGAAAATTTCTTCTATTCAAAATTCCTTCATATTATCGCGTCTAGTAATCAAGATGCAACCATGGCCAATAAAAGAACCTTGTTAACATTTTGAGAAACAATTATTTATGGACAAGGCACTTTTTTCCCCATCCCATAACCGTCACTCATGAAATTATTTATTTCAAACATGTTGGATAGTAATTGGTTTATGCCACATGACAACATCCCTTGCTTATATATTTACACTGTTATGTTTATGGTTTAGTTTGTCTTTTAGTAGTATTTTAGTTAAACTAGGAAATCATATATCCCAGATGGATATGATAGAAAACCTCTTCAAACTCTATGGGTCCTTGTTTACTGTCTAGATGAACTAATGGTTGAAATCTAGTTTCCTTTATAACATACCTTAACTTCTTTGGAATCTACTATTATATGTCTAATATAAATTCGGTTATTTTACTTAGGAAAAAACGCCAAATTTTACAATGTTAAACAAGGTAATAAAATAAGAAATTTATTTTCTTTTGTAAAAATAATAGGCCCTTCATTATATAAAATGGGACAACATAAAGGTCCACGATATTCAAAATCAACAAATAATTGTTACAACGATTGGTAACATGTCATCATCCAATGTTAAAACAAGTTTGTTCTTTGAGTTTAAAAGGAGTAAAATATTGGCATGTTATTTCGAAGCTTCACTTTACATGGCAACAATGATACCCTGGATGCAACTTATAATTTCCACTAATCCTGATATGGCCATAACTTACAATTTTCGTTACCAATATTTGTAGGCACTTTGGTAGAGCTAGTTTTTTTGCATGGGTGTTTTTGAAATGCATTGAAGAAGATGAGGTCAAAGACTCCATTAATGCTCTTGGTATGTTTATACCTTCATATCTCGAGGAGGAAGTGTTCATTTCTCTGATCAAATCCTCGAAATCAGCTAAATAGATTCATCCCTTGAAGAACATGTTCGCCGAAAAGGCAGAAACCTTTCCCAAAGTAGACATATTATCTTCAAAATAAAAATGCAAAGTCCTTCTTATACATGAATAAGCTTTAATTGGAAAGTTAATAAGCCTTTTTCTTGGTCCTCGGGTATTCCATGCATGGATTCAAAGCATTGAAGTCTTCAAGATGATATATCTCCCTTTTATTGTGGTAGAGGATTATTTTGATTTCTACTTAGTAGCAGGTGTTGTTCCCAGATGCGTCCCCCTTAAAAAATCTAAGCTTCTCTCTCTTCGCAAGACTTTTCCTATTTCTCCCGACCTTATTCAACATCCTAGAATCATATTCGACTCCTTATCATTTATTCCTATTCATACCAAAAAGAAAATCAGTGAAATAGATTAAAGCAAAATTTAAAGTATGAAGAATGGAGTTAATGGCATAAGTGGCATTGTTTAAGGAATGTGAAATATCCATTAAAGCGAGCGTGTATTATTTTTTCAATATTATTAATCATATATTAATAAAAGCACAAAACAATTAAAATATTAGCATCACTAAATTTTTTTTTTAACAGAAACAAGTATTTTATATTAATTCAAGAGGTCTGAGGCTTATGCTCGGAGGTATTACATCTGAAGACCCAATGTCAAGAGGGTTTCCAACCAAGCAAATTTCACCTACTCTACTTCTTACATTCAATCTAGTAATTTCCCAGAGGCTAGCGAACCTTCCAATACAAACAAATTTCTGCAGCAAAATACATAAATACATGACAAGGGGAGGGGTCGGCTAAGGCAGGGGATCCCATGAGTCTCCCTCTTCGCCGAGGAGAGATCTCGCTTGTAAAGAGCAGGGAAAATTTTAAGGATAATTTTTTTCTTAAAGTTTAGAAACCTTGGCGAATCTCAGAAGTCCATAATATACAATCTATAAAATGTTTGGTGATATTTTTGTAAAAATATTCGAACTTATAGTATATATATATATATATATATATATAATTTTTTGGCGATTTTTAAGTAAAATAATTTAATACTATAAAATTGGGGCGAATTATTTTTAGAAAAAATAGAAATTAGCGAATAATTTTTTTGGAAAAAGCATGGAAAATTAGCCCACCTACAAATATTAGCCCCTAAAATTTTCCCTGGTAAAGAGACAACAATGTTGGCTTCAAGATTCGCATCTTGGTTGTTTTTCCGAAGGACATGAAAGAACTGGAGTATGTCAAAGGACATGATCAACTTATTGATACGAGCGAACTACCTTTGCAGGCGGAGATCTTTAGGGACCAATTTTGTCACAATCAAGCCAATGAGACTTTGTGAATCTCGAATGACTCCAGCCTCCTTGATTCCATGTTTTTGCAGTTGTTTCAAGTCTTGGAGGAGAGCCATGGCTTCCGCTTGATTGTTCGAAGTAAGCCCCAGACCCCAGGAAAAATGGGAGATGATTTGGTCTAAAGGGCAGGGAATAATTCCTCCGCCTCCGTCCTTCCCCAGATTCCCCTTTGTTGCACCGTAAAAAAACATAGTGTGGATATCTGTGCTGCTTCTCATTTGTCAAATTCCTGATCCCCTAATCTGATTTGCCATTCTTCTCTGCACTTTTCCATATTTTTCCTAGTGGGAAGGTTTAGCCCCAGCTGTTGGCACCACTCCCTACCTTGCTTATTTAAGATACCAGCCCGCTTCTTGTTCACCTTAGCTTGCATTATTTCTTTGAATAAGCTTCTGACTTTCACACTGATTTTCTACTAGTTTACGGCCTTCTCTTGAAAGATCCGGGCGTTTCTTTCAAGCCAAATATTCCATCAAATTAGTTTAGGGATAATCATCTACCCCTTGTATGGCCAACCTTTCCCGGGGAAGGACTTAGGAAACATGTCTCCCCAATTAGACAGTAAACCCATGATGTTGGTTGGGAGGATAAGCTTATTGTTCCAAATCAGCAAGATTTCACTCCAAATGTCTCGAGCATAGAGGCACTCGAGAAAGATGTGGACCGAATTTTCCTCCTGATGTTGACAAAACGGGCACTGAGAGGGGTCGTGGAAGCCTTGACATTGCAAGTTTTCAGCTATGAGGATACTACTGTGCCCCAGATTCCAGGCAAAAATGTCAATCTTCAGAATACTTTTAACCTGCTAAATCCCTTTCCAAATCGCAGGGTTGCAGGGGAGAGTGGTAATGGCCTTAAGAAACCTGTAGCCTTCTACTACGGAATAACATCCCTTCAAGGAACCCCAAACCCTTATGTATTTTTTTCTTGTGTTTAGGGGGGCTTTCCCAGCGAACGCTACCATGAATTTGGCCTATGCTTGCTCCAGATGAGTAGACACATCTATCTTTTGCCACCCTGCCCAGTTGCAGCTGTCCCATTCTGAAATGTCCCAAAGCGTGTATCGACCATCTACAATCATCCACGTTCTTAGCTCCAGCAACTCAGGATCATCCCCAATCGCTTCTGCGTTCATGATCGTATCCTCCCACAGGATGATCCACTTCCCATTGCATGGAATCCAAAACAAGAGGTCATGCAATAGCGGGAGAGCACGCTTGCATAGTTGCTGGATCGGGGAGCCCTGTTGATTAGATTGGAAGTTCTCCAGGTTGCGAAGTCGCTTTTCGAAGCTTTATTTTTCCACAGAGCAATCTATGCCCATCCCAGATCCCTTGCTACCTGTCGCCATAAGATCTTGGCCCCCAGAGCGATATTTTTCTCTCTGAGATATTTTATGTGAAGGCCACCTTCCAGTAGCGACATAGCGATCTTATTCCAAGTGATCAACGGAATTATCTTAGTGTTATTATTCCCTTCCTTCCAGAAAAAAGAGCGAATGAATTGCTCCATCTTGCGAATAATGCCCACCAGAGCCAACATAACATACATCTGAAAGATTGGAAGAATATTAAGGAATGAATTAATGAGAACAATCTTACCTGCCAAATTGAGCCACGACGTGCCCCATGCTTGCATTTTGAGCTTGAATTTGTCCAGCAAGGGGTACCAGTCCCTCCTGATCGGGCATCCTTGAAATATCGGCAGCCCAAGATATTTAAAAGACACCCATTTCGTGGAGCCTTTGAAACCCAAAATCCTGGTGGTCGTGCTTAGCTCGCTGCCAATTAGGTTCCAAGAATAAATGAAACATTTTCCCATGTTAAGTTCACTCCCAAAATCAATGCAATAGCGATCTAGCTCTAGCTTTAAGTGGGAGGCCGAGATTTAGGAAGAACCCCCCAGAAGGATGGAGTCATCAACAAAAAGAGCATGATTGATGTCTCTGACTCCCTGGTGACCCTAAGAACCATAAGCTCTTGCTCGATTTGTCATTTCTCCAGCATGAAATTGAGGACAAAGGCTTGAATTAAAAAGATAAGGGGGGATAGAGGGAATCCCTGCTTTATCCGCTTCCCATTGCATGGAATCCAGAACAAGAGGTCACGCAACAGCGGGAGAGCACACTTGCATAACTGCTGGATCGGGGAGCCCTGTCGATTAGATTGGAAGTTCTCTAGGCTGCAAAGTCGCTTTTTGAAGCTGTATTTTTTCCACAGAGCAATCTGTGCCCATCCTGGATCCCTTGCTACCTGTTGCCATAAGGTCTTGGCCCCCAGAGCGATATTGTGCTCTCTGATATCTTTTATGTGAAGGCCACCTTCCAGCAACGACATAGCGATCTTATTACAACTGATCAACGAAATTATATTAGTGTTATTATTCCCTTCCTTCCAGAAAAAAGAGCGAATGAATTGCTCCATCTTGCGAATAATGCCCACCGGCACCAACAGAACATACATCTGAAAGATTGGAAGACTATTAAGGACTGACTTAATGAGAACAGTCTTACCTGCCAAATTGAGCCACGACGTGCCCCAGGCTTGCATTTTGAGCTTGAACTTGTCCAGCAAGGGGTACCAGTCCCTCCTAATTGGGCATCCTTGAAAGATCGGCAACCAAAGATATTTAAAAGACACCCATTTCGTGGAGCCTTTGAAACCTAAAATCCTGGTGATCGTGCTTAGCTCGCATCCAGTGAGGTTCCAAGCATAAATGAAACATTTTCCCGTGTTAAGTTCACTCCTATAATCGATTCAATAGCGATCCAGCTCCAGCTTGAAGCGGGAGGCCGAGATTGAGGAAGCACGCCCCAGAATGATGGAGTCATCAACCGTGATTGATGTATCTAACTCCCTTGGTGATTCTAAGACCCATAAGCTCTTGCTCGATTTGTCTTTTCTCTAGCATGAAACTGAGGACAAAGCCTTGAATTACAAAGAGAAGGGGGGAGAGAGGGAATCCCTCCTGATCGGGCATCCTTGAAAGATCGACAGTCCAAGATATTTAAAAGAAACCCATTTTGTGGAGCCTTTGAAACCCAAAATCATGGTGATCATGCTTAGCTCGCGGCCAGTGAGGTTCCAATCATAAATGAAACATTTTCTCGTGTTAAGTTCACTCCCAGAATAGATGCCATAGCAATCCAGCTCCAGCTTGAAGCGGGAGGCCGAGATTGAGGAAGCACCCCCCAAAAGGATGGAGTCATCAACAAAGAGAGCATGATTGATGTCTCTGACTCTCCTGGCGATCCTAAGACCCATAAGCTCTTGCTCGATTTGTCTTTTCTTCAGCATGAAACTGAGGACAAAGGCTTGAATTAAAAAGAGAAGGGGGGATAGAGGGAATCCCTGCTTTATCCCTCGACTCACCTTGAAAAATTCAGCAGCACGCCAGTTGACAAGTGGGGCAATTCATGGTTCCGCAATGTAGGCCTTGACCTAGCTTATAAAACGGTAGTCAAAGCCAAATTGATGCATAACACCAAAGAGGAAATTGTGCCTAACTCTTTCAAATGAACTAGCTAGGTCCAGCTTGACAGCCATGCCTTTTTTCTCATATTTGGATGCTTGAATGGATCGCTTCCTGAACAAGAAATAAGTTATCAGTTAGTTTCCTACGTTTGAAAAATCCCCCTTGATTGTCAGGAATTATTTCTGGTAGAAGGCATTTCAGTTTGTTAGCCATGACTTTAGTGATGAGCTTGTAGCCAATGTTGCAGAGGGAAATTGGCCTGAATCTATTGAAAGAACTGGCACCCTTCTCTTTAGGTATAAGGGCCAAGAAGGCCAAGTTGGTGTTGCCCCTAAGCTTGTGGCAGGTCTAAGACTTTAAAATCATTTTTTAGAGATCCTTTTTGACAATGTTCCAATAAGTTTTAATGAATTGAACAATGAACCCATCCGGCCTAGGAGCTTTGGCCAGACCCATTTCATCAAGGGCATGCTTGATTTCATTGATGGTGACAGGAGCAAGTCAACATAACGTTCATTTGGGCATTGACCTTTAGAGGGACCAGCTCGAGAAGGTTGGAGCTGAGACTTGCTTGCTTATCCTCTATGTACAATTCTTTGAAGTGATGATGGATAAATTTTTTGATGCTGGCAAAGTAGAAGAAGGATTGGTCTCCTGAGGTTATCTCCACTATAGAATTAAATATTCTTCTGGCTTGAGTCTACTTATGAAAGAAGGAGGTATTCCTGTCCCCATCTTGTAGCCATAGATTGCGAGATTTAATTCTCAGGTATTCCTCCTCCCAGATGCAAGCCTTATGAAGATTAGCCTGGAGCTCCTCTTCCAGGGTTAAGTTGTCCTTCGAGATGTCCATATCTTCCATTTGTTTTTGGTGACTCTCCAAACCGGCTTGGGCAGCCCGCCTTGACTTGGTTGGAGAAGGGAGGGCTTTAGCCCAGCTTTTGAGGGCCCTCTTCAATCTCCTCATATTTTCTTCCCACATAAAGAAGGGGGATCTATTGATAGGGTGTTTCCAGACTTCCTCAACTTTGTTTAAGAAGTCAAGTTGCTGCACGCAGAGAGCACTAAAACAGAAGGGAATAGGCCCCAGATTCATATGCGGCTTCATCTCAAGCCTAATGGGTTTTTGATCGGAGACCAACAAAGAAAGAATAGCAGAACTGATATCAAGACCTAAAAGCAAGAAGGAACTCTGGATGAGAAACGATCTAACCTTGCAGCGAAGTGGCCCAGACTGGTTCTTTTGTTGGTCCATGTATATTTGCCCTTGGGTGGCTTGATGTCCAACAGATCCCAGTCCTTAATGAGTTCTTCCACCCATTCTCTGGCTGGATCCCTTACAATGCTGCCCCCTCGCTTCTCTCGTTGACTTAAAGTAGTGGTCATGTCTCCAACAAGAATGACGTTATCCATCTGGATCTCATTTGCTAGGTCCCTAATGGATTCCCAACAGATTTTTTTGTCGCCCAAGGTGACCAGAGCATAAATATTGAAAATATTCACTATCTCTTTGGTATGAAGATGAAAAAACTGAGCAAAAATCTAGTTTGAGTTGAGTTTAACCAGAATTTTCTCAAAACATGTCTCGTCCCATAGAATTCCCAGCCCTCCTAAGGTGCCTCTAGAGGAGACTGTGATACCTCCTCCTTTCCCCAAAACTGTTTGCTTGTGTGAAGAAATTCCCATTCCTCCATTTTGGTCTCCCGGATAAGAAGAATGTCGGGCCTTTCCAACCTTACTAGACTTTTCATTTCTTCTTCTTTTAGCTTGCTCCCGATCCCTCTGCAGTTCCAGGAGACGATTTTCATTACTTCCTTTTTGAGCTGAGAGGGCTCCCCTAGAGCCCTGGCTTTGATTCTGAATGCTCTATGGTTTTTTTCCAACATATTTTCTAGGGTCGGCTGGTTCCCCCACAACTTCTCCTTGCAGGTTTCTTGTTCTCTCTTTTCCTTGGAGGATTTCCGTCCCCTGGTCGATCTTCTGACCGAAGTTTGGGAATCCCCAATTTCTCCTTCTTCCTCTGACTCCTCCATATCCAGATCTCCCCCCTCAGAGATAGGCTCTTTCTCTTTCGGGGTTTCTCTAGGATAATCACCAATCTTCAGTGGTTCTAGGGTTTCCTGCACTTGGAAATCCTTTTGCACGTCCTGTGGATCAATTTCTTGGACTTCCTTTGTCTCTGAGCTCAAGGCCACAAATCTGTTCTCTTGACCTTTCTGGGTGGGTTTGGCTTTTGGAATACTCCCCTTGGGTGCTGAACTTCCCTTTCCTTTCTCCGTTCCTTGTTCGATTTGCCCTAGCCTAAGGCTTGTTCTAGATTTCTTGGCTTGCTGCCATCCTTCTTCTTTCTCTTTCTCCTTTTCTGGGCCTGCATTTTTGGGACAGGTCCTGGCAAAGTGGCCATAATCATGAAATCCGCGACATTTGAATGACAACTGTTCGTAGTCTAATTTCTACAGATGGGACCAGTTCCCCACCATTAGCTTAATGGCTTCTAGCAGCCCAACTTTGAGATCAACCTCCACGTAGATTCTGGCGCAGTCATATTGGTCTTTGTTGTTTGCTCTGTCTATGAATTTTCCAAGGGCGTTATCGATTTGCTTCATTGATTCCCAATTCCAGTAGTGCACCGGAAAGTTTGGGAGCCTAAGCTAGATTGAAACGAAAGATGGAACATCCTTCGAGGGGTTGAAGTCTGGAGTCCAACAATTTATGTACAATCCTTGAGGACCCATGAAATAGGGTCCTTTTCTGAAGATCGGGTCCTTATCCTCCTTTGTGTTGAATTCAAATAGAAAGAAACCCCACCCCAGGAAGTATGAGGTGATGTTGTTTGAAATGAAGGGATTCCAGTTTCGAGTGATCCAGGCTTTTGTAGTTTTTGGTGAAGGCCATAAGCCTGTGAACTGTCCAACCAACGCTCGGTCCATAAGGGAAAGGGCCACTTTCATCGGAACCTTAGGCGGGAGAGCCACCGAGGGGATCTCATCCAATCTCTTAACAAATTTGGATGCGAGCTATTTCTTCTTCTTCGGTTGTGAAGCAATCAAAAGCTTGAAGGCCTCAACCTCAGGAGGAGGAGGAGGTGGAGGCGGAGGAGGGGCCTGAGAGTCCACCATTGGGCCGAGTCCAAGCCAGCGTGAGCACCTTGATCGACACCACCCTGTCGCAACACCAGAAACCCTAAGTGCAAAGGAGAGAGCGCAGGTTCGGGCGCAAAAATAATTTAGTACATGCTAAGGTCTTAGATTAGCATCACTAACTAACACATGCAACTAAACATAATTAAGAACCTATTAACTAAGAACTTCGCTAGGAAAGTTGTCCACAAAAAGGGGAGTAATGTCCAAATGGGAGAAATACAAAGATTCACTATAATAAACTAAGTTAAGGCAATCATGATAAATCTTCTTAAAGTAATGAATCATGAAAATATATTCTAACCTAAGTAAACGTTGAAATAAAGAGGGTGAAAGTCATTTCACACCCGTAAGTTATTTCAAAGAATTACTTATTTGAAACCAATCCATATTTATGAAATATTATCATAGGAATTAAATTGTCAACATTTATAAATTATTATCATTGCATGACCTATTTATATTTAAAAAAAAACAAAAAAAAACAAACATAAAGCTATTTGAGAAGCATAGCCCTATATATAAATCTAAACCTAGAAGCAACATTTAGTCTTCCATTGATGATATACATATTTCATATTGCGAATCTAATAACAGTGAATTGAATAGTTTATATATTATTGAATGAGAAATCAAATGAACTTCAATTATTTATATATGATTTATCACTGACTTACGTGGTTAAATTTTTAATAATTTGAAATACAAAATTAACTATTTAAAGTTCCAATCATACAAATTATTATTTAGATTAGTAAAAATATATGAAAAAAATATGAAGTATTAAAATTGGAGTTGTTTTTAGTGCGACTTTTTGGAGTTTCAGATGTCGAATCTGGTGAAAAAATTTGAGGTAAAATCTTGCTTTTTGTTATTTAAATTAGCTTTTTGACTCTGTATATGGATTCAACACCCTCAAAAACCTCTAGAGCACTTCAATTGTGCAAGGTTAGCAATCAAACTTCTCTTTTTAATAAATTCCTACTAAATTTCAGAAAAATTATATCGTAAAAAACCACCGTAAAAACCTTCAAAAAATTACACTAAAAACTACTCAATTAAAATTACATTCAAGTAATAGAATTATAAACTCTCTAAACTATACATAATTCTCTCTTAAAAAATCTCACTTTAAAAAACCCAGAAAAAAACAAATCAATTACCATGATATTTTATTTTCCCTTCAATTTATCTTCATAAATAAACAAATATCTGAATTTTCATAAATAAACAAATATATGAATTAAAATGGAGGTCAAAATAAAAATGAAAATATATCACATAAATTTAAAGGTCACTTTTAATAAAAAAATGTTGGACTTTATTCACAGGGAGGTTTGCTACACATATATGAAACCTCGTTTTACAATTGAAAAAATTTATTCACATTTTTTAATTTTATTTTAGAAGGCACAAATCTCAAAAATATTTAAATAGTAAAAAGCATTTTATCTCCTATACATTAAAGATCACTAACCAAAATAGTTTTTGAAACCAAAATAAAAATCATTATGGAAACAATTAAAATTATTCATTAAAACTTTATAAAGGTTTATTAAAAATTATCCACATGTAAAATTGTATTACATAGATTTATGTTAAAAATTATAGAAAAATGTATAATTTTTTTTTGAAAATCACATTTAAGAAGAATTGGTCAACACCTTTCAAATAGTCAGTGTGGTTCATCATCAAGACAAGATGAGAGATCTGATCTAGGACCTAGTTTAAATAGATAAGGAAACTCCAACTAGCCATTATAGAATAACAACTAGTTTGACTGGAATAAGAAATTTAATATAAAACAAATTAACAATTGAATTATTATTTTTATTATTATTTATTTATTTTTATTTTATTTATTTGTTATTTGTTTAATAATTAAATGATTTCAATATAATATTGTTATATTCTCAATTAATAATGATTTACTTATAAGATTGATGATTTTAATAAATTCTTATCTACAATATTTAATAGAAAAAAAAAAGAAAAAAAGAAATAGAAATAAAAATAAAAAATAAAATAAAATAAATTATAAACAGAGCTTCTTTATCTATTTAAATTGGGTTCTAAATCAGATCTTTCATCTTGTCTTGATGATGAACCACACTCACTTTTGAAACATGTCCACAAATTCTTTTTGAATATGATTTTCACAGAAATTTTTTATAGATAATTTATGGATCACAAAAACCAAATTCCTAATAAAAAATCAAAATATATTTAACCTTTAAATTCCATCGAAGAAAAATGGTTAACCCACCTCTAATTCTTCACTTAATATGAGAGCTCAACCATCTATTTAAATAACATTAATCCTTAGTTTCATTAGGCTTATGCTTGCATCTTGGCTAGAGATTTTGAAGACTTACACACCCAAAATTTATTTAATTTTAAGGAAATGTTTATTCCAACTTCATTAATGTTTTGGTTGAGAATTTATTTCATTTATATTTACGTGAGTAAATTCATATGTCTCAAATTTAGTCTAGAAGTTGGGGTCGTTATTTTAGTTTGGAAAAATTTATCTGCATTTACTCTAGAATCAAATTAAGAAAACTACTAAAAATTATTTGAGTTTGGAAAAATTGATCTGCATTTACTCTGGAATCAAATTAGGAAAACAACTAAAATAATGAGAGAATAGACTAGGTTGTAGATGATATTTTTATATAGGTCATTTTACATTAGTAATTCTGGAAAGTTATAAAAGAAGCAAGGTAAAAAGTTCATTTATTTCAAATTGTTGTAAGCTATTATATAATTAATAAAAGAACTAATTTTCTATTGTGATGCAATAGACAAGTCCATATAAAAGCTTTGAAGCTATCTTTAGAAGACGGAACGTTTACATAAGTACAAATTTATTTCTCCTTTTCTTTAACTATGTAATTAAAAGACAATTGTCAAAATAGTTACTTAAGATTCTTGTATAAAAAAACCTTGATTAATTATTCTAAAGGGTTGGCCTCATAGATTAAGAGACTCATGTTTTAGGGTTCGATGATATGTAGATCTTGGACCTTCTATTATATTATATGCATTTTTAAGTAAATTTTTATTTTCGTGTTTTTTTGGTCTTTTATTTTTGTTATGTGTTTTTTATTTAAATATGTATGTTGTTCTTTGACTTGATCAATTACAATTGGTTGAAGGTTTATTTGATTTATATATTCTCATTGATATACATGCTTTAAAAAATATATGAATTGAAGTATTTAATTGAATTTTTATTTAATTGGATGCGTTAGTGTATGAATTTTTTTTTGTCTAATTACAATAATTCTTTTCAATATTATATCATTGCATTTTTTTTATTTCAATTATCTTTTCTTTAATACCTACACTAGTTTATTTCGAGAAAATTAATAAACTAGTAATTTAGGTGAGCCTTATTGATTTGTCATAATAGTTAATGAATTCATTGTGATTTTTGCTATTTGTTTATGCACTATTGAGAAGCAATACAATACATTATATTGATTTTTGTCTCACTAGTATTACAACAAATAGCACAATACTGGCAATGCTTAAGTATTTTATGTTGGAATCTAAGCTTTGTGATCCATTGCATGTGATTATTACCGAAATAATTTTACAAATTTATATTTTATGTTGGTTTTTATTTTTTATGTTTTAATATTTATTCCCGTTTTATGTCATATTTTGTTGTATTGTTAATTACTGAGATTGCATATTTGAATCTTCCTTTTGATTTGCATGTCCTTTGTTATTATTAGTCTCCTTTTCATCTATATCTTGACCACCTATTCCTTTAAGACACTTTCATATCATCAATCTGGTCTTATTTATTTTATGAAATAAAATATCTTTATAATTATACATTTGATACAGGGAATACTGCGTGAGGCAAAGCGAGACCAACCCTTTAAGATTGAAGCAAGAAGGTTTTAAACCCTCAATGAATGTATTTCTAGGTTTTCCTCCATCATCGAGACAATTTGGGAACTAACAACAGGGGAGAGACATCTAATAATCAAATTGTATCCTCGTTTCATGGGATCAAAGTGGATGCTCCTCTCTCATTAGAACCTTGAATTTGATCCAAATATGGAAGTCTCAATTGTCCATGTATCGATTAAGCTGTTGCACCAACCCATAATCTTTTGGGATGAATCCATTGTCAAAGACACTGTAGATAAGTCGAGTCATTATGTCCTTGATCCCATTCAATCCTAATGTTGTTATGAAAATCCCAAATACAAATTTGCAATTTACCCATATTCATAAAGACACCATCATCATTATTCCAAAAAAAAAAAAAAACCTAAGCATGTAAATAAGAAAGTGCATGTGTACACACACAAAGTCTCATACTATCCACATCATTGTAACTAATATAATGAACACAATTTAGTAATATAACTAGACTCCCATACAGATAAAGTTCTCCTTTAATATAGGATCATTTTAGGTCTTTCTTATCCTTCATATAGGATATATAACACGTCATTTCCTTATATTTTATTGCTAAATGAAATAACAAGTATCCTGCCACTACACAACACTATTGTACTATCTTCTATTTGGTTACACAAAAACCTACCTACATTTTGATTTATTCTAGAATTGCAATTAGATTAACATAAAGAGAAAATCATAGTTTGGTTAAGTTTTTTATCTGGGTAAATTTATGATACCCTTTTAACTAATACCTTTTGCTTCGTATGATGTGTTAGAATTACATTTTATCAAAGCATTAATGAACACATATTCAGATATAATCAAGAGGAAAACATGTCAACAATCGCACAAAAAAATGCAATTCGTTTAATAACAAAGTTCGTCCAGTGTGGACTACGTCTTTGGGCCTCAGTGTCTCGCTGGTGTTGGTAGCTTCATTCAGTGCTATAGCTGGTGATGATGTACATGGATGTTGTTGACTTATCATACAAGGAAAATCTCTCAACATGAGTGGCAAAGTCTCTCCACGAGACGTTTCGTTACAAGGAACTCTCACTCATCACAAACCTCCTATTAGCATGACAACTTCGCACATGATGACAAAGAGTATCCTGCCATCAAGGAAACAAAGGGATCTCACAACATAAATCACCATCCATACATAACACATCAAATAAACATAAATATTTTGCATCTTACATCAGCAGGAATCAACAACAACAAATAAACATAACGATTCCACATCTTAAATCAAGCAGGAATCGACATGACATAAAGAATCCTACAACAATAATCAAGGAAGTACATGGCAACAACATTTCATATAACTCAACTCTAATGTTGGCTGAAAATAGGTTGCTCAATTTCTGGATCTAAAAGCACCATCACAAATGTGGCGTCAAAAGGCGTGAAATCAACTGTCCATATGCTGAAATCCAATACTGTCATCCCCATCTAGAATATGGCTGAAAAATCAAGACCTCTGTTTTAGAAACTGATGCCACCATCAGGTTCGTGTCATCGAGAGGTGTAAAATTCATATAAAATTTGTCCAATTTGGACATCGGGAAAATTTGGCCACTCTAGAAATGAGGCTCAATCATGGTTCCACTGCCCCTGCATACTGGTTCAGGGTTCTGCACCTGCTTGAAATTAAAATATTAATATTTCTCGAACTGTGTTCCGCTCCTCCTCTACCCTCGGTGATCCGAATGGAAAATGGCATCAACTCATGTTATTCATCTACCCATATTATCCATCTACCCATGGAATTTACCCATGGTATTGTAAATGGCATCGACTCATGGTATTCATCTGCCCATGATATTTATTCACCCATGGTATTATAAGTGACCCATGGTATGTATCCACCCATGGTATTCATCCACACATGGGATTTACCCATGGTATTGTAAGTGGTATCTACCCATGGTATTGGCCCATGGTATCCACCTATGGTATTGTATCTCAAAAAAGGCTAGGGAGAGGCCCCCAAGATCTAAAAAGTTGAAATAGATCTGACAAGATCTGCAAAATTATAATGCCAGAAAAAAAGAGAGAACACAAAGCAAATAAAACCACAAAGAAACTTGTTTTATTAAAACATAGAATAACTATAGAAGCTACATTGTGGCGGACAATCTCTCTTTTTACAAAGTGAGGCTTGTTATTTATAGCCTTTTTTGAGATACAATACCATAGGTGGATACCATGGGCCAATACCATGGGTAGATACCACTTACAATATCATGGGTAAATCCCATGTGTGGATGAATACCATGGGTGGATGCATACCATGGGTCACTTATAATACAATGGGTGAATAAATATCATGGGTGGATGAATACCATGGGTCGATGCCATTTACAATACCATGGGTAGATGGATAACATGGGTAGATGAATACCATGAGTTGAAGCCATTTTCCATTTGGATCATTCCTCCCTCCTTAAGAAGCAATGGTCCCCATTGCGTGAAGTTCCCTCCTGAAAAACCTTTGTTGAATATGAAGAGCCACTGAAGAAAAGGGTTTGGTGTAGTTAACCCATAACCGTGATGAACGAAGATCCGAGGATAGAGATATCCTGTAATGCTTGTGACCAACTGTGATATTGACAGTGTGCGACCTAGCAAATGGACTTCGATGAAGTGTGGGTTTGTGGATGAACCAAAACCATGACAAACGAAGATCCGAGGATAGAGATACCCTGTAATGCTTGTGACCAACTGTGTGACTAACAGTGTGCGGCCTAGCAAATGGACTTCGATGAAAATGATTTTGTGCGGTTGACCCATAACCATGATGCTGATTATTGAAGTAGCAGGTGCCAACATAGCTTGGGGTGGGAGGGCACGTCTCCAAATAACCCAAGCCGAATGCTGCTATGCTGAAACTGAAATGTGAAGCAGGTGCTTACTAAAGCGGGGTGGGAGGGCACGTCTCCAAAGGGAACCCGCTCCGAATGCTGCTCCAGATTTAAAATGAGCATAACTCGGTCAATATAACTCAGAATATTTATTATAACCTGTTTTTGGAAATGGAATGATCATTCTGCAACATTTCATGTGTTTGAAACCACTATCTGGAGACTCTAGACTCTCAGATTTGCGCTGGAACTGGCACGCCGTCACAAAATTTCTGAAAAAATAGTTGATTTTAAATCAACGATAACTCCCACATCCAGACTCCGATTCAACCGATTTTTTTTTTGAACTTGGGTGATTTTTCAAGAGGAGTTCAGATCTATATCCATCCTTCTGAAATTTTGCACTAAAAATTGTGAAAAATGACAGGAGAGCCGCCGTCCATGAATTGTCGTCAGAAAAATTGCTTCAACATTGCTGATTTTGAATTAGCAATATCTCCCTCATCCGAACTCCAATTTGGCTGATTTTTTTTTTGATGTGCACACAAGGAATCCAAGATCTGGTCTTTGTTTTTGTTGCCACCAAAAAAGTTTCAGATTTGATCTGAAAACTACTTCTTAAAAACATTAATGGATTTTCTTAGGAAGATTCTTCTGTTATTGAAAGCCCAGGCATCATCATTTCAAACCCTCATTCCCATGGAGTGACACGAATGGAAAATGGCATCAACTCATGGTAGTCATCTACCCATATTATCCATCCACCCATGGAATTTACGCATGGTATTGTAAATGGCATCAACCCATGGTATTCATCCACCCATGATATTTATTTTCCCATGGTATTGTAAGTGACCCGTGGTATGTATCCACCCATGGTATTCATCCACACATGGGATTTACCCATGGTATTGTAAGTGGTATCTACCCATGGTATCCACCTATGGTATTGTATCAGTGGTATCAAATTCAGGTTACGCCTCCATGGGAATGAGGGTTTGAAACATATTTCAGCTTCAATGTTTTGCAGCAATCTTCAGCAAAATCCATGAATGTTTTTGGGCGGCGAGTTTTCAGATCAGATCTGAAACTTTTGGTAAAAAATTTGCAAAAAAAAAAGACTAGATCTGGATTCCTTGCGAAAAAATACTCAAATTCAAAAAAAAAATCGGCCAAATTGGAGTTCGGATGAGGGAGATATTGCTAATTCAAAATCAGCAATGTTGAAGCAATTTTTCTGACGACAATTCATGGACGGCGGCTCTCCTGTCATTTTTCGCCATTTTTAGTAAAAAATTTCAAATAAATGGAGATAGATCTGAGCTCCTCTTGAAAAATCACCCAAGTTCAAAAAAAAAATCGGTTGAATCGGAGTCCGGATGTGGGAGTTATCGTTGATTTAAAATCAACTATTTTTTTCAGAAATTTTGTGACGGCGTGCTAGTTCCAGCGCAAATCTGAGAGTCTAGAGTCTCCAGATAGTGGTTTCAAACACATGAGATGATGCAGAATGATCATTCCATTTCCAAAACCAGGTTATAATAAATATTTTGAGTTATATTGACCGAGTTATGCTCATTTTAAATCTGGAGCAGCATTCGGAGTGGGTTCCCTTTGGAGACGTGCTCTCCCACACCGCTTTAGTAGGCACATGCTTCACATTCATCAGTTTGATCATAGAAGCGTTCGGCTTGGGTTATTTGGAGACGTGCCCTCCCACCCCAAGCTATGTAGGCACCTGCTACTTCATCAACAATCAGCATCACAGTTATGGGTCAACTACACAAAATCATTTTCATCGAAGTCCATTTGCTAGGCCGCACACTGTTAGTCACATAGTTGGTCACAAACATTACAGGGTATCTCTATCCTCGGATCTTCTTTTGTCATGATTTTGGTTCATCCACAAACCCACACTTCATCGAAGTCCATTTGCTAGGCCACACACTGTCAATATCACAGTTGGTCACAAGCATTACATGGTATCTCTATCCTCGGATCTTCGTTCATCATGGTTATGGGTTAACTACACAAGACCCTTCTCTTCAGTGGTTCTTCATATTCAATAAAGGATTCTCAGGAGGGAACTTCACGCAATGGAGACCATTGCTTCTTAAGGAAGGAGGAATGATCCGAATGGAAAATGGCATCAACTCATGTTATTCATCTACCCATATTATCCATCTACCCATGGAATTTACCCATGGTATTGTAAATGGCATCGACTCATGGTATTCATCCACCCATGATATTTATTCACCCATGGTATTATAAGTGACCCATGGTATATATCCACCCATGGTATTCATCCACACATGGGATTTACCCATGGTATTGTAAGTGGTATCTACCCATGGTATTGGCCTATGGTACCTACACATGGTATTGTAACTCAAAAAAGGCTATAAATAACAAGCCTTAGTTTGTAAAAGGACAGATTGTCCGCCACAATGTAGCTTCTATAGTTATTCTCTGTTTTAATAAAACAAGTTTCTTTGTGGTTTTATTTTCTTTGTGTTCTCTCTTTTTTTCTGGCATTATAATTTTGCAGATCTTGTCAGATCTATTTCAACTTTTTAGATCTTGGGGGCCTCCCCCCCAAGATCCGGATCACTCGGTGCACTGAAGAAATGACGGGTCTATATGTAAAATGTTGGGCGGATTAATCAAAGCAAGGTGGTTGGCGCAATGGTAAAATTGACAAGTTTGTTGGAGGGAGGTCTGGGGGTCAAATCCCGACCCCTCCATAATGGCACGTATTTTTTTTTATGCATGTTGGGTGGGCGGGGTTCGCAACCCACGGCCCCAACCCAACCCGTTTGCGTTTATATATGGTATGGTCTGTTGGTATGTTGGTGGTGCTGCCCGCTCGGGGGCCAGGTGGGTTCGAGCCCCGCCAGCACTGGAATTTGTTGACTCCAAATATAACATATATATATGTTATATATATGCAGTGGTTTAACCTTATATATGCGGATTATGCGGTGGTGGGGTGGCAGGGTTGGTGGCCCGCCACCCCTCATTTATATTTTTTTGTTTTGTTTTTTAATAACAATAATCCCATATTTATGAAATTCGGTTTTAAGGCCGAAGAGGACAAATTAAACATCCCACAAATTTTCTTAGAAATCGGCCTGAGCTGGCCGAAATCGGGTCACCAGAAAACTTCCAGATTGTTGCCTCCTTAACTTGCCACATCATCAAGTCAAACCAAAAACTTTGACCAGCTCTAACTTTCGCATATGAACTTGGTTTAACGAACCATTTGCATCGTTACGATCCGAACGATGATATCTACGCTCTGGTCCCGGTTCGAAAGAATTATGATCACTTTTATTTTTTAAAACTTTCATAAGCCTTCTTTGTCGTGTGTGTGTCTCTGGAGCTACCTGGATCATTCCTCCCCAATGAGGAGCTTTTGGACCTCCAAAAGCATCAACATGAATCTTCAGTTGCTGTGTATTATGCCTGCACCACAAGTGTCCTGAAAGGTCAACCTTCCTTCTCCTTCACCTTTGTCCTTCAGAACCATAAGTGATGAACCGACACCGACATTCCCTGCATACCTGTAGTACAATTTTTTTGTAGATTACATGCTCAAATATGACCAACTATGACCCAAGCATCCCATACTTGCCACAAGTTTATAACACATACTTGATGGTCAAGTTTACATCAACATGGAATCAATAATACCCCAGCTATCATTACAAGGCCAAAGACATCATTGTTGCATCACAAGTGATGGAAAAACACATCATCACTTTTACAATTAAAAATGCAACACATGAGTTGCAAAACAAGGCAAAAAATATCATGGTTGCTTAACAAGCGATGGAAAACACATCGTAACTTTTAAAAATGCAACATATGGTTTACAAACATGGCCATGAAACACTACCGTCTCTAGAAAAACCATCTTTTTCTTAACAAAGAGGACCACCAAGAATGCAGTCGATTCATTTGTCGACCAACTGTTCCAACTGATTCATGCATCGACGCTTCATCCTTAATGTGCTACTCTGTATGGAACCTCAAACACATGGCTATTTGATGACCACTTTGGTTTCAATGGGTGCAAAAGGTCTTCTTCCTCCATATCTGCTTAACCAATTTCTTTCCCTGTTGTGGAGAGAACTTTCCATACCTCATCCTCCTTTATCCTGCCATTATTTTCCAACACTCAGCAATGACATGGTTATGTAAAACACAAAAATGACAAGTATTATTATGCCATGATTTACATTCATGATTAGCAACATTATTATAATCAAAATGAACTTGCGAATATTGAGACTTATTATACCTTCCCTGGTGGTCTCTGGTGCGATCATGGTGATGAGAGCGTGTCTCAGCTCTTCTATTATGACATGTACTTCCATGGGATGATGGTGAAGTGTTCCCATCAATCCTTTCTCTGGACGACTTCAACATTGTATGTTTTCCTATGATGTCTTTATGGCGATGAGAGCTTGCCTCAGCCCCCTCTCTGCAATATGTGTTTTCATAAGATGATGGTGAAGTGTTACCATCATTCTCTCTCCTCAACGGTTCCACAATGTTGTGGAGGCTTTTGACACCTTCGAACATTATTGTTCAGTGTATCCCAAACCTACATAGTGAGGTTTCTACACAAAATCCAATGGCTGAGTTATGCCTTGGCCATGAAATCCAAGTCCTCCTCCTTTGTACCCCATCCTGGTAAGGAATCTCATGCCGGTTCCTGTAATGGGGATCTCCACATTTCCAACAGAAATAATAGCATGTGAAGATGAGGGAGTGAAGAATGATCTGTTGTTTGTACCTCGGATGTCGATTTGGAAACGAGGAGTGAAGAGAACTTCTCGAGGGCCTTACTGTTAGTGTCAGTCTTTGCAGCCTTTCTCCGGTGATCAAACATGCTCTTACAAAGTGATTTTAAGGTGTCAAGGTCAAATTTTGTCATTTCAGTGAGTCTTCAAGTAAAATTTGGTCACTAGGTATTAGGTCTAGGGTTTGTTTTCACTCCTTTCAAAGTTGTCCAAATTTCGGTCCATGTCACCATTCAGCTGAGTGTACCATCATTCATAGGGTTGTTATCATCATGTCAAGTTCCACTGGGTCATTTTACACCTTGTTCATGCTTCAGTTGTGCCTAGGTAAGGTTCATTTCCCTCTCCTAGGGTTTTGGAGGTAATTTCTCTTAGATGGTCAAATCATCAGCAAAAATTGTATCCTGATGTTCATACACCTTCCCCTACCCTTAATGTACCTTATTAAACACTTCCCATCACTGAGATCCCCCAAATTCCTCATTTTCGCACAAACCCTAGTTTCTTGCTACAACTTGACAATTTTCTAGGCTCGGCTTGTGTTTTTCCCTTTTGGACCCCTTCCCCTCACTCAATATTTGAAATTCAACTTTCCCCTGCTTCCTAACATCCCTCTCTACTTCCCAAAATTTTATCAAGAATTTAGAAGCCCCTTATCCCCTTCATTTCACTTCATTTCAACAAATCCCTTGTTCCACACATCGGGATAGGTTTTACTCCAATGATGTTTCTGAGCAATAAAAGATGAATTTTGGAAAAATGAGAGAGGTTTTTGTCAAAAACAGGCCAAGGAAGAAAAAAATCCTTCACTTTTAACACAAGTGTCATGGTTTTAGAGAAATTTCAAAAATACAGTTGCCTCAGGAGAATTGATGCACCTCTGAAGCGACCTTGAGAAAATCACGTTTTCTCCTAGCTTTGTTGGCCAAATGACTTTCTTGGTGAGTCAAATGAAAACTAGACACAAATATATTTCCAATGAGCTATCATGAGCTCAATTTGGAGTTGAGGAAGACCTTCAAAATTTGACTTCAACAACACTCTGCCTTGAGGCAGCCTTATTTTGCACATTTTGACCAGTCTTGGGAGATTTGAATTTTGACAAGGCAAATGAACTCCAAATTGGAAAAATTCAAGTTGGCTTGAAAAGTAGACTCAATAATCTTTCCAACGAGCTATCCCGCGCCCAATTTGGACACCGGGAAGGCCTCCAAAAGTCTCTTGCAAAAAGGCGCTACGCATTGAGATGAATTTTGGAAATTTTGCCTTAAAAAACAGAGTTTTCCGCCAATGCGCCGCGCCACTTGGCACGCGCTTATGATTGGGTGCTAATTTTGATGAAAAATTTACATTTTTGGATTTTTCATGGAAAATTATGCATGCCTACTTATGGCCAAGATATTTTGACAGGTTTTGGGTTTCCAGAAGGGTCAAAAACACCCTAAAAATGACCTTTCTGCCCCTTTTTGGACACACAGGAAGCAGTGTTGGGAGAACTCATTTTTGGAGGAGCAAATGGAAGCCAAATTTAGAAATTCCACTTGTGTTGGAAATTAGACAGGCATACCTTTCCAACAAGCCCACTTGGAGCTAATTTTGACATCAGGAAGGCCTTCAAAATCAGCTCCAAACTGGCGCGATGCATAGAGAAATCAGGCGTGACGCATTGGGGATTTTTGCTCATTTTGGACTCAGTAACTCTGTTTTTCGCCTAGTTTTTGACATTTTGACTTTCTTACTTCCAAATGTTAAACTCATGATGTAATTGGATTTAGTTTGATGGATCTTGATGTAATTTTTTTAAATTTTTACTCATGGAGGTAGATTCATCCATTAAAAGGTGAATTGCAACTGAATGAATCAGTTTCCTATCTTATAGAGGCAAGCTGTTCCACTGCCTATTTTCCAGTTCTCAGTTTAGATCTTGTTGAAACAGCTCCTAAAATTTTGAGCTCGACCCCTAGAGGCTGGGGATGAGTTAGTGTTGTCTATATCTTGTAGTTTTTCAGTCATTAGCATGGTTGGACACTTGGGATTGCTTTGAGCATCATTGTACATTCATCTCTGCAGTTTGGCAAAGGAATAGACCAGGGTTTGCAGCACTCCTTGGGATTCATGTGGCTCTTTTTTTTGATGATGTGTTTCTCTCTGTTAATGTAAGTTTACTGGTGTTTCATGTGTATCATTTTCCCTCTTATTTCTTCTTAAGTTAAAAAAACAAGGATAAAGGTAGAATTCATTAAAATTTGCAGTGCTCTACCTAGGGTTTGTTTAATTTTATATGTTTTCAACTGTTTGAAGAGGATTCCTGAAATTTTCTTGCCCTCTTCAACTCCTCACTGGTCTGAGATATCCATTTCATTCAAAATTGAAGTGTCAAAACAATTTCCTACCTTGCCCCATTCAGATCTTTGCAAAAACTAGGCCTCATTTCCCAGACCCAAAATCTGCCCTTCCCTTTGATCCAACAAACACCCTCAAAATCAAATCAAACTCTTTTACATATATACCTAGCCTAAAATCAGCCTTTATTCAAGTCATCTCAAGCCTCACTGATTATTTTTGCTGAGATTGACCAGGAGAGATCCCTCTCCCGATCTGGTAGGGCTAGCTACTAGATTAAGCGTGGTTTGATGTTACCCTAGATTCTGCCTTTCTCAGCTTGAGGTAGATTTAGGCCATAACACCTTCATTGCGCTTCAATTCCTCCAAGGCCTCTGTCGCGGCTTGTAGCTGATGTTGCAATAACTGCTTCTCCTCTTTCTCTTCTCGTAGAAGTGTCTTTAATGCATTATTATCTGTTTGAAGTCTTCCGTCATTGTGCTTCAATCCTTACAATGCCTCTATCGTGGCTTTCAGCTGAAGTTTCAATTGATGCTTCTCCTCCTTTTCTTCCTATAGGAGTGCCTTTAATGCCTCATGATCTGCTTGACAACTTTCGTCGTTGTGCTTCAATTCTTCCAATGCCTCTGTCGTGGCTTGCAACTGAAGCTGCAATCAATGTTTGTCCTCATTCTCCTTTTGTAGAAGTGTTTTCAACTCAGCGTTATCTGCTTCTTGTTTCTCATAAGCTTCATACAACATGTCAGCTTTCTTGAACATCCTGAGCATGGTCTCGTACATGTCTTTGACATCCTCCATTACTGCATGTTCAATGGTTCACGATTGCAGTCCATATCAGAAAGAAGACCGCTTTGATACCACTTTATCCTGGTAAATTTATGATACCCTTTTAACGAAAAACTTTTGCTTCATTTGATGTGTTAGAATTACATTTTATAAAAGAATTAATGAACACATATGCAGATACAGTGAAGAGGAAAACATGTCAACAATCGCACAAAAAAATGCAAGTCATTTAATAACGGAGTTCGTCCAGTGTGGACTACGTCTTCGGGCGTCGGTATCTCGATGGTGTTGGCCACTTCATTCGATGCTGTCACTGGTGATGATGTACATGGATGTTGCTGAATTTTCATACAAGGAAAAGCCCTCAACATGAGTGGAAAAGTCTCTCCACGAGACGTTCTGTTACAAGGAACTCTCACTCATCACAAACCTCCTATCAACATGAAAAATTCACAAAGGGAACTCACAACATAAATCGCCATCCATACATACCACATAAAATAAACATAAAGATTCCGCATATTAAATCAGTAGGAATCAAGAACAAAAAATAAACATAACAATTACGCATCTTAAATAAAGTAGGAATTGACATGTGATAAATAATCCTACAACAATAATCAAGGAAGTACATGGAAACAACACTTCATATGCCTCAACTCTAATGCTGGCTGAAGAATAGGCTGCTCAATTGTTGGATCTGAAAGCACCATCACAAACGTGGCGTCGAATAGCGTGAAATCCACTGTCCACATGCTGAAATCCGACATTGTCATCCCCATCTGGAATATGGCCAAAAAATTAATACCTCTGTTGCAGAAACTTACACTACCATAAGGTTTGTGTCGCCGAGAGGTGTAAAATTCATATAAAATTTGTCCAATTGGGACACCGGGAAAATTTGGCCCCCCCAGAAATGAGGCTCAATCATGGCTACACTGCCCTTGCATACTGGTTCAGGGTTCTGCACCTGCTTGCAATTAAAATATTAATTTTTCTCGAACTGTATGCCACTCCTCCTTTGCCCTGGGCACACTGAAGAAATGGCAGGTTTATATTTAAAATTTTGGGCAGATTAATCAAAGAAAGGTGGTTGGTGCAATGGTAAATTCTGAAAATTCGTTGGAGGGAGGTCGGGGGGTCAAATCCCAATCCCTCCATATTGGCGCGTATTTGTTTTTATGCCATGTTGGGTGGGTGGGGTCTGCAACCCACGGCCCCGAGCCAACCTGTTTGCGTTTATATATGGTATGGTATGTTAGTATGTTGGTGTATGTTGGTGGTGCCACCTACTCGGTGGCTAGCCACGTGGGCCAAGCAAGTTCGACCCCTACTGGCACCAGAATTTTCCGACTTCGAATATATATATATATATATATGTTGTGTTTTAACTTTATATATGCTGATTATGTGGTTGTGGGGTGGCGGGGTTGGTGGCCCGCCACCCCTCATTTATATTTTTTGTTTTTTAATAACAATAATCCCATATTTATGAAATTCAGTTTTAAGGCCGAAGAGGAAAAATTAAACATCCCACGATTTCGCTCGGAAATCGGCTGGAGTTGGCTAGAATCTGGTCACCAGAAAACTTCCAGATTTTTGCATCCTTAACGTGCCACATCATCAAGTCAACCCAAAAAATTTGACCAGCTCTAACTTTCGTATACGAACTCGGTTTGACGAACCGTTCGCACCGTTGCGATCAGGATGGCAAGATATACACTCTCGTCCTAGTTAAAAATCATTTCGATCACTTTTATTTTTGAGCTTTCATAAGCCCCCTTTGTCTTGTGTGTGTATTTAGAGCCACCTGTATAAGTTTTGCAGATAAATTTTTAAATCTTAAATCCTTCTCTCGACGGATATTATTGAAGTAGCTTGGTAGATATAAATGATGGGATAATTTCTACAAGAATAATAATACAAGGACAAGTTTGAATAAGCCGATAAAAAATAATTAAATTTAGTGAATTTAATTTGCATAAGATTCTATAAATATACTATATAAACATCAAGTGGGTTTATTTTGAGTAGTTGGGAGAATGAATTTTATCCTCCCCACGAAGTTTCAATTTCTGCAAGTGATATGTTGTGCTCATAATGAGTATATTTTTATAATGGCTTCCAGTCTTAGTATTGTATGATATTAAGCCCTAAAAAATACCTTATCCTTGCATATGGGCTTGAGGGTAGGGTCCTTGATAACGTGGAAAAACAAAAAAAAAAGCCAAAAATAAAAAATCACTATTGAAACTTCAAATCAATTTAATATGACTATCCTTTACACACATTTGGCTCTTCTTAAATTTTTTTATCATTGGTTTCTAGAATTTTGCTTATGCATTGGTTTCTAGAACTAGAAACCTCCTCCTCTTGCCTATAAATTGAGCATAGGACTGGAGGAAGGGGGGGACTGGGATTTATAAACTTATGCTGCTGGTTTGGGGTCTGAAGAGTTTGTCATCAAGGGAAGGAAATGAGACCATTGGAAGAGGCTTGTGACACCAAGGGAACTAGGTTGTAAGTTTGTTTTTCCTTTTAATTTAATAAAAAGTAAATTTTATTTCCTAATTGCGTCTATTTTGATGTTATTTGTGAGATTCCCTGATCACTCACATGGTTTAAGACTGATTATTGATTCAATTATATGTTGTATGCTAAATTAGGGATTACATTTACCTTTGCTTTCATATGTGAGATTCTTTGATCCCTTTGAATGTTTTTGTCTATGTAGATCTCTTTTGGAGCATCACGGAGAAGTTGTGGAAAGCCTCTAAGGCATTGAGGAAAAGAAGGTTGTAGAAAGTGCTGATAGGGTTTATACAAGCACTTCGTTAATAGGTAAGTGATCCGTCACATACTACTTATTTCATGTTTTAGTGATACGTTAAGGAAATCTAGCAATTATTTTGATGTTTGTTACTAGGTTTTGTTGGAAATATAAAGAGATCACTCTTGTCCACAGGAGGGATTAGTCCGCCTAACAAATTGGTGACTCCAGTGGGGAATGAGAGTTCTCCTTTGTGTCCTTTTGTGACCCTTGACACCTTTATACCCTTTTAAGAAATGAATTTTCTAGTTGAGACCTTTATTTTTTATTTTTTTCTTAATTTTTTAGGTCTCAACAATTTTCCTTTAGAAACAATGCGTAGATATGTGCACTTAGTCCTTAGCATTGGTGCGTATGCGCACTAAATCAAACTATGTGCTTGCACACATTTCTAAAAAAATGAAAATTTGGGGATTTTTAGGTTTTCTTGTTTTGATCACTACTTGGAGGTTTTTCTGATTTCTTAACAATTTGTGGGTGTTTTTTCTCTCATTTTTGCAAAAAAAATCCCCCCTCAATTGTCGGGGGCGGGGGGCGGGTGGGGGGTGTAAATTGTGTATGAGTGATAATCGCCTTTGTGTGTCATCTCTTTTGATCTTTGGAATTTTCACGAAATTTTAGTTCGAGTCCTCGATTAATGAAATCTTAGATTACATTTTGGTTTTATGATCTTTGTGAAATTTCCTTTACTTACACTTGATTGGTCCTTTCGTAGTATTAGTGAAAGAAGGAGATGATGTCCATAAGTATTCTTGTTATATCGTTCTTTCGCTGATTTGGAATCATCTTGTGTTTGTTCTGAAGAATTCTCTTGCATACATTATATTTGAATGGTCTTGTCCATAGATTACAACTGCATAGTTTACATTTTGGGAAAGTCAACACTAGATTTAGATCAGTGTCTTTGATTTCCTTTTGTGGAAAATCACTTATATTTATAGTTTTGGGTTTTGAGTTTTTGTTGGAATGCTAAACTATGAAAAAAGTGCCTTTTGCTTCTTGAAATGGTTGTGTGAATATATTTTCTTTCAATGAATCTCATCATACATTGATTTATGCCTATTGTAAAGAGTTTTTTCATCGGTTTAAAAGATAGTGTCTCTCATTGAAAGATAGTCCTCATTTGAATTTCATATTTTTATGCTTGTTTTAAACATAAAAACATTAAAAAAAAAAAATGCTTGGAATTGATTAGCATTAGTATTTTCTTGTTGAAAAATAGTGCATTAGAGAATTTGTTATATTTTCTCTTATTTATCAATTCTTGCATTGTTGGAAGTGAATGGAACCTCTTTCCTTACTTTAGTTAGGATTCATCGAAGTGAATGGATTACATTATCATATTCGATTGCATTTAGTTTTGGGTGAGGTCACAACACCACCGGTTTCATATCCATTTACCCTTTGAGTAAACAACAACTTAAAAAGAAACATTAATAAAATAAATTAGACTTTTTATATTTCTAGGGCTCTTTTCCAACTACATTAGATCAGGTAGTGGGACTTTAGAAGAGGGAAGTGTGTTAACTTTCTAAAGCTGCAAACAAACAATAGAATCTTGTGATAGGGAGTAAATCTAGTTATTACAGTTTGGCTATGGGATGCTACTCTAACAAGGGATTTAAGCACGAGATCATAACATACCTAGTGGAGTGATCAACCCCACTTCATTGACTACGATAGAGTGATTTTCACGCATTACAAACCATCCCGAAATGTACTCAGGAGTCACTCGAAAGCAAACCTCAAATTAAACATGTTGAGGAACTTTCAAGGGGATTGAGCTTTGTTACTCTTCCCTTTCATGTACGTTCGATTTGCGACTGTCCCCCCAGGCTAAAATTGTTATAAGTGGTAACCTTAGATACCATAAACTTAGGGCTATTACCTGAGGTGACGATGGAGGGGAAGTCTCTGTTGTACTTGGAACAAACGTTGATTAGACTCACTTGGACCTTTTTGGAGGGTATTCTTCACTCGAGATGGCATAAGTCGAGTTACTTGCACCAAATTGTGTTCATTAAGCAGGTTGTGAGGGTAACTCGTTCCAACCACTCTATCTTTATTTCATTTTTCACCTTTATCTCTTCGACGTTGGATTTCATCACCAACTAGTGATTTTGCTATGAAAATATTGTTTGCATGGTTTGACTCCTTGGATTTACTAGCGTGTGTTGTTTGCTTGTTTTTACTTTTTATAGACCTTAGGTGTGGATTGCGAATATTATTTAAATTCTTAATAAAGATTATTTGAGTTGAATCTAATGGAAATAGTTCCAGAATTCACCAACGAAGGAACCCCTCTTATCGGGAATCCAAGTCCTTTTCCTTTCTTTGGAAATGTTGGTCCTTCTTATATGGCTACATTGTCATTACCTTGATTTACCATAGGTTTACCTATCTCAAGTCCATTTCGGTTATTATTTTCAAGACTCGTTAAACTCATGAAAATCCCGAGCTTCTTTTGCTATTTTTCATGCTCATAAAACACATGAAATTGTTGATTTATTTCCACCTTTTCTTGCTTGTTAATTAAATTGAAAGTCAGTGATTTGAGAAAAAATTTATCACTTTTTCGGGCTCTCAGAAAATATGAAACAGTGAAACCATGGAGTTCTCTTTTAATCCCTTTTCAAACTCTCTAAACATGAATAGATTGTCGAGTAATTGACTATTTGAACTCGTAAAATTAAATGAACGATCGTTTATTCAATATAAGTTTACCACTCTTCCAGACTAAACTAGACTATTTACACAAAAAGGTATATGTTGACTAATCATGGTCAAGAGAGTTATCTCCCGCATGATTTTATCCTTTTTCGGGTTTGTGGGACTAAATTTACGAAAAAGAACATTATGGAGTTTGCTTACATTTTTCTCTTGAAAAACAACGAGCTTCACTTTCTATGGGATCGTTAAAATTTTACATTGAAATAACAACATGAGTTTTCTTTTTGTGTCTTTTCAAACTCTTTAAACATGAAAATGACATCGAGTTACCGCTTCACTATACTTGTAAAATTTAAACAATGTAGGACTCGTTGATCATGACGATACCGAACCACTCCTTCTTAGGGTTCATTAAAAATATTTCAAAGGACTCATCCAAAGGATGAGATTACATGAAAAGCACATGTTATCCTCCTCAAGCTTGCATAAAAATAAAGAGGTACTTGCCAGTAACGGTGGGGAAAATTGGGAAGAAACATTTGTTTTTTTAATTTCATTAAAGGCAGTATGTCGCTATTGAACATGACACTCCGCCACATTTGTGTATGGGTTGGGAAATCGATTTGGCTCACAGTTAATTGAACCTCATTGAAAGTATTCAGTTGGTTTTGGGTATTATCGTGGAGTCAAATGCTACCACATGTCACCAATATGTTCAAGAGAAGTCCAACCTCAATCAAAATTGCCTTGCAAATCATAACTTTCAATCACGTCGATCATACCCGAGTCAGTCTTGAATCACTCTAAAATTTTTATTCAAAACTTGACATGACTTTCGTGTCGTAGGCCCTCCTACGACATATCACTTCCTATCGACTTCATCTCTTTATCTAGAAACCCTCTTCAGTACATTGAGGCTTGCATGCCTTAATGGTAGGTTTCTCGCATTAGAAGATAGGTTCTCATCATTGACCTTCGGTTGAACGATTATATGAGAGTTTGACTTCAATACATATTTTCATACTTCATAGATTGTATTGGGAGTACCTTGAGAACCATTATCATTATTGGTGGTTTCTCTCGCACTTGTTAACAATTCACATCATTGCCTGATAATCAAGTGGTTTCTACCATGTTAGACTTCTAGACATTCTCTCACATGGTTAGATTCGTACATTGAGACACGAAGATCAAGACCCTAGATCTAGTTTCATCCATCCAGGATGCGTGGAGTTATTAAATATTCATGATTGCAAATATATATCCATTGATGGTTGCGTCCATAATGTGTATTCCGTTGAAATGCATCTTCGGATGTATTTCCATACTGGTTCTTTGAGATACTTGTACTCTGAGTATGGGAATTCCTACATCAATGATGTTTATATGAAAGCATGATATGGTAATCCTTGATTGTTTGTTTCAGGTCTTCGACCAATTGGTCCTTGATTCAAACCTTTGACATGATAAAGCGCTTCAGTCATCAAACATATTTTCTTGCTCTACACTTTAGGGGGCAATCTGTTACACTAAATTTTGTCACCATGACCACCGATTCTGGTCTCTCTCCATCTGATGAGTGTCTCAAGTGAATCCCCTATGAAGCTTGATGTAAAATAATACCAAGGACAAAAGGAATTTTGGTTTGCCCTGCTTAAAAACCACTTTTGAGCATCTGCACAGTTTTCCTGTGCATTACCTACACATGTTCATTTTCTTCCACTATAAACTGCACAGATCTATGCATTGCCTTCCACTATAGATTGCGTAGTTTTGTTCACTCAAGTAAAAATAAAAAATAAAATTCTAGAAGCTTTGGTGGAGGAATCTTATCAAAATTAGAAACCTCGAACCACTACATACTTGAGCCTCATCCCTTTGACCATGGAACTAATCTCCTCCTTTTAAGCATCATATCCCTTGAGAAGAGGAACTAGAAACCTCCTCCTCTTGCCTATAAATTGAGCATAGGACTAGAGGAAGGGGGGACTGAGATTTTTAAACTTATGTTGTTGGTTTGGGGTCTGAAGAGTTTGTCATCAAGGGAAGGAAAGGATACCATTGAAAGAGGCTTGTGACATCACAAAACCAAGTTGTAAGCTTGTTTTCCCTTTGAATTTAATACAAAGTAATTGTTCTTTCCTAATTGCGCCTATTTTGATGTTATTTGCGAGATTCCTTGATCACTCACATGGTTTATCACTGATTATTGATTCAATTATATGTTGTATGTTAAATTAGGGATTTCATTTACCTTTTCTTTCATATGTAAGATGCTTTGATCCCTTTGAATGTTTTTGTATATGCAAATCTATTTTGGAGCATCATGGAGAAGTTGTGGAAAGAATTCAGAAATCCTCTAAGGCATTGAGGGAAATTTGGTTGTGGAAAGCGTTGAAAAGAATTCTACAAGCATTTCGTTAATATGTAAGTGATCCTTCACATACTACATGTTTCATGTTTTAGTGATAAGCTAAGGAAATATATCAATTATTGTGATGTTTGTTACTAGGTTTTATTGGAATTCTAGGGAGATCAGTCTTGTCTGCAAGAGGGATTAGTCTGCCTAACAAATTGGCGACTCTAGTGGGGAATGAGAGTTCTCTTTTGTGTCCTTCTATGAAACTTGACACCTTTAGACCCTTTTAAGAATTGAAATTTTTGGTTTGAGAAATTTGTTTTTAATTTATGTATGAGTGATAATCGCCTTTGAGTGTCATCCCTTTTATTCTTTGGAATTTTCATAAAATTTTAGTTTGAGTCCTCTGTTAATGAAATCTCATATTACATTTTATTTCATTTGGGTTTTATAATCTTTGTGAAATTTATTTTACTTACACTTGATTGGTCCTTCAATAGTATTTGTGAAAGAAGGTATTGTTGTCCATAAGTAGTCTTGTTATATTGTTTTTTCATTGATCTGGAATCATCTTATGTTTGTTATGTAGAATTATCTTGCATAGATTACATTTGCATGGTCTTGTCCATAGATTACAGCTGCATAGTTTACATTATGGGAAATTCAACCATAGATTTAGATCTGTGTCTTTGATTGTCTTTTGAGGAAAATCACTTATCTTTACAGTTTTTGGTTTTATTTTATTTTTTGGGTTGTTGATCTATCAAAAAAGAGTCTTTTGCTTCTAGAATTGGTTGTGTGAATCTCTTTTCTTTAGGTGAATGTCATCAGACATTCATTTATTCCTGTTGTAAAGAGTTATTTCATCGGTTGAAAAGATAGTTTCTCTCATTGAAAGATAGTCTTGATTTGAATTTGCATGTTTTTATGCTTGTTTTAAACATAAGAACATGATTTTTTTTTTGTTTTTTTGTTTTTTGCTTGGAATTGATCAACATTCGTATTTTCTTGTTGAAAATTAGTGCATTAGAGAATTTGTTATATTTTCTCTTATTTATCAATTCTTGCATTGTTGGAAGTGAATGAAACCTCTTTCCTTACTTTAGTTAGGATTCATTGAAGTGAAAATATTACATTATCATATTCTATTGCATTCAGTTGTGGGCCAGGTCATAACACCACCAGTTTCATATCCATTTACCCTTAGAGTAAACAACAACTTAAACGAGGGCTCTCTTCCACCTAGATTAGACGAGGTTGTATGTCTTTGGAAAAGGGAAGCGAGTTAACTTTTGAAAGATGCAAACAAACACTAGAATCTTGCGATAGGGAGTAAATATAGTTATTACAGTTTGGCTCTGGGAAGCTCCTCTAACAAGGGAGTTAAGCACAAGATCATATCGGACTCGGTGGAGTGATTGACCCCACTTCATTGGTTACGGTAGATTTATTTACACACATTACAAATAGTCTCAAAAGGTACTTGGGATTCACTTGAATGTAAACCTCAGATTAAACATGTTGAGGAACTTTCAGGGGAATTGAGCTTTGTTACTTTGCCCTTGCGTGTAATTCTGATATGTGATTACCCACCTAGGCTAAATTTGTTATAAGTGGTAACCTTAGAGACCATAATATTAGGGATATTACCTGAGGTGACGGTGGAGGGGAAGTCTCCATTGTGTTGGTTATGGAGTCTGATTATCTTATTTATTTAGATGTATCGCCGCGTTGGACCCCTGTTCTTAACGGGGTGGCAACGCCGCCCATCGTTTGATGGTCATTAAGGAGGTCTAGGGACTGGCTGTTTCTCCGTGGACGTAGCCCAAGTTGGGTGAACCGCATATATATGTGTCTCTCTTGTTTAAAATGTTTTTTGTGTTTGCATTTCTACATATTTTTATGTGTTTCATTGCTATGTAATATATAATTTTCTAACACGTTGTACCTGGAACAAACGTTGACTAGACTCACTTGGAACTTTTTGGAGTTACTTGCATCAGATCGTGGTCATTAAGCATGTTTTCAGGGTAACTGGTTCCACCCGATCTATCTTTATTTCATTTTTCACCTTGATCTTTGTGACATTGGATTTCATCACCAACTAGTGATTTTTCTTGTAAAATTTGGTTTTCTCGGTTTGACTCCTTGGATTTACTAGCATGTGTTATTTTCTTGTTTTTAATTTTACATAACTTAGGTGTGGATTGCGAATATTATTTAAATTATTAATAAAACTTATTTGAGTTGAATCTAATGGCAACAATTTCAGAATTCACCAATCAAGGAACCCCTCTTAATGTGAATCCTAGTCATTTTCCTTTCTTTGGAAATGTTGGTCCTCCTTATATGGCTACATTGTCATTACCTAGATTTACCATAGGTTTACTGGTATGGTTGTTTTCAACTTCGTTGGCCTCAAATAATCAAATTGTTCCACCTAAATTAGATGCTTCACCTCAATCGAGTTCACCATCTCAACATCGCCAACCTCATGTTGACCCTTTACCTTCTTCACCCAACATGTCTTCCTCCCTTTGTTCTTCTTTGCTTTTTAAAAACCTTGATGCTAGTAACGAGGTGACTAAGAAGAAGAAGAAGAAGAAAGATAATAAATAAGTCAACCAACCAACCATGGATATAATTATTGATAACTTCGAGAAAACCTCCAACATGCATCAAAAGCCCAAATACCCTTGAAATATTTTTAAGGGTGACTACTTCCTTATCAAATGTCCTAGTATTCCTAAGGTCTTGGAAGTATGGTCAAAAAATTCTTATCAACTTATGATTGTTAGGTTCCAAGGAAAAAGGGTAAAGTTAGGTTTCCTTGTAGGTTATGCAAAGGGAGTCATCAAACTCACCTTTTCCCTCACATGGATGAAGCCTCAAAATTGTTGGAAAACCTTATTGTTTCTCAACAACAACTTCCAACTGGTTACCGTAAAATTTCTCCCACCCTATCGTCAATTGACGAAGTGATTGATCTAATTCCAAGTTTAGTCAATCCCCTCTTCCACTGGAGAGTGAAACACATATCAATCAAGTTGATGAACCATTGGTTGATCAAGTGGTCAACTCGATTCTGCATTCATTCGATCCCATTCTCCATTTAGAGAGTGAAATTAATACCGCTCAAGTTCTTCTTGTTACTTCAGATTCTTCTACACAAGGGGGCATTCTACTTGTTTCTAAAAAACACCCTCCAAGTATTGAGGTCATTTCCTTTGATTGGATTAGACAGAAAAAACCTCGTTTTCCTTATTCCACACCTTTCCAAATCATTGTGAATTCTTATGGTAAGAATGTGCGTCACACAAATGTAGATGAAGGCCCTTCTATTAGTATTTTATCCTCAACCTGTTGGAAAGCTTTGGGTTCCCCTTAGCTTGTGCATGTTACACATAATCTCTTAGCTTTTAACAGAACCATTAGTGAACCTTTAGGGTTCCTTCCTAAGTTACCTATTACTCTAGAAGGAAAAACTATATGTATTGATCTTATGTATTCCAAGGCCCCTTGGATTTTGATTTGCTCCTTGGGAGAGACTATGTATATGCCATGAAAGTTGTTGTGTCCACACTCTTTCGAGTCATGTATTTTCCTCACAATGAAAACATTGTGACTATTGACAAAATTTTGTTTGTTGGTCTTGATTTGACTACCAACCATCTGACATCCTTGAATGTTCCTTATATGGAAGTGGTATCTACTCTGCCATGGGTTAATTATGTGGAAATCAGTGCCATATTTTTAGTTACCGATGCAAGCGAGCCTCTCATTGTTTTCTCAACTTCTTTTGACTTAGATCTGGTAATTGACATGGTGAAAACTTCAATGGGGACATTTGAACCTGATTTTATTATCCCTATTGATCCCCTCGACATGTGTTCCTTCTAGAGAGTTGTTCTTCCATTTAATAAAGACCTCTTGGAATTCATGATCGAGGTATGTCCCTTGACATGTGTTTCTTCCAGTTGGAATCCATGATCAATATTCCCATGAGGATGGTTCTTTTACTGTACCAACCTCATTAAAAAATGAAATAGGTTCCCATAAGGATGGTTATTTTACCATGTCAACATTTTTAACAAATGAAACAAGTCCTTACGAGGATAGTTCTTTTACTATGTCAACCTCGTTAAAAAATGAATTAGGTCACTATGAGCATAGTTATTTTCATGTTTCAAGCTCGTTAAAAAATGAAGCAAATCCTCCCCTAATTGAGTCAAGTATTTCATCTGATCTTGTAAATGAACCTTCATTCCATCTAGCTATTAGTAACCAATAGTCTACTTAGGTGAAAGAAATGAAGCTTAGTGGGCATGTGCCTTTGCAGGTTATGCTTGGGGGGCATTGAAACTTATCTCAAACACAATTTTTCTCTGTTTCAAGCTTGTGTAAAAATGAAACAAACCTATCTCAAGCATAATTTCCCTATGTTTTATACTTGTGTAAAAACGATACCTTTGAAGCATAGTTTTTCTCTATTTTAAGCTTGTAAAAAAATGAAATAAACTTATCTCAAGCATAGTTTTCCTATGTTTCAAGTGTGTAAAAATGAAACCACTCTCAAGCATAATTTTTCTCTATTTCAAACTTGTATAAAAATGAAACCTATCTCAAGTCCATTTTGGTTATAATTTTTAAGACTCGTTAACCTCATGAAAATATTGAGCTTCTTTTTCTATCTTTCATGCTCATAAAACACATGAAAATGACGATTTATTTTCGTCTTTTCTTGCTCGTTAATAAAATTGAAAGTCGGTGATTTGAGCAAAATTTTATCACTTTTTCAAGCTCTCAGAAAATACAAAAAAGTGAAACCCTGGAGTTCTCTTTTAACCCCTTTTCAAACTCTCTAAACATGAATAGATCGCCGAGTACTTGACTATTTGAACTTGTAAAAGTAAATGAACAATCGAATATTCAATATAAGTTTACCCCTTTTCGGGACTGAACTAGACTATTTACGAAAAATGTATACGTTCACTAATCATGGTCAATAGAGTTCTCTCTCGCATGATTTTATCCTTTTTCAGGCTTGAGGGACTAAATTTATGAAAAATAACCTTATGGAGTTTGATTACGTTTTTCTCATGACTCCCTAAATCAGAAAAACATCGAGCTTCACTTTCTCTGGGCTTGTTAAAATTCTACATTGAAATAACAACATGCGTTTTATTTTTGTGTCTTTTCAAACTCTTTAAACATGAAAACAACATAGAGTTACCCCTTCACTAGACTCGTAAAATTTAAATAGT
Source organism: Pinus albicaulis (assembly GCA_034641835.2). Lineage (NCBI taxonomy): Eukaryota > Viridiplantae > Streptophyta > Pinopsida > Pinales > Pinaceae > Pinus > Pinus albicaulis. The sequence goes on from CM076582.1 coordinate 427,060,228, forward strand.
GTAGGACTCATCGATCATGACGACATCGAACCACTCCTTCTTAGGGTTTGTTAAAAATACATCGGAGGACTCATTTGAAGGATGAGCTTACAGGACAAGCACATGTTATCCTCCTCAAGCTTCTGTAAAAATAAAGAGGTACTTTCCATTAATGGTGGGGGGAAATTGGGAAGAAACATTCATTTTTATTCATTGAAGGCAGTATGTCACCTTTGAACATGACCATCCGTCAGATTTGTGTCCGGGTTGGGAAATCCATTTGTATCATAGTTAATTGAACCTCATTGAAAGTCTTCAGTTAGTTTTGGGCATTGTCGTTGAGTCAAATGCTGCCAAGTCTAAGTGTCGTGTCGCCAATATGTTCAAGAGAAGTCCAACCTCAATCAAAATTGCCTTAAAAATCATAACCTTCAATCGCGTTGGTCATCCCTGAGTCAATCCTCAATCACTCCAAAATTTTTCTTCAACACTTGGAATGACTTTCATGTCGTAGGCACTCCTACGACGTATCACTTCCTATTGAATTCAACTCATTATCTACAAAGTTGATCTAGAAACCCTCTTTAGTACCTTGAGGCCTGCATGCCTTAATGACATGTTTGTCACATTCGACGACAGGTTCTCATCATTGACATTTGATTGAACAATTTTATGAGTGTTCGACTTCAAAACATCTTTTCACACTTCATAGATTGTACTTGGAGTACCTTGAGAACCATTGCCATTATTGGTGATTTCTATCGCACTTGTTAACGGTTCACATCATTGACTAGTAACCAAGTGGTTTCTACCATGATCGACTTCAATACATTTACTCACATGGTTAGATTCGTATGCCGAGACATGGAGATCAAGACCTTGGATCTAGTTTCATCCATCCGAACTGCGTGGAGTTATTAAATATTCATGATTGAAACATAGATCCATTGATGGTTGTGTCCATACTGTGTCTTCTGTTGACATGGGTCTTCAAGGCTATTTCCATACTGATTCTTTGAGATTCTTGTACTCCGAGTATAGGAATGCCTACCTCAGTGATGTTTATATGAAAGCATGATATGGTAATCCTTGATTGTTTGTTTCAGGTCTTTGACCAATTTTTTTCTGATCCGAACTATTGACATGATGAACTGCTTCAGTCATCTAACATCTTTTTTGGCTTTGCACTTTAGGGGGCAATTTGTTACACTAAAATTTTTCACCATGACTGTCAATTCAGATCTCTCTCCATCTGATGGGTGTCTCAAGTGAATTCCCTAGGAAGCTTGAAGTAAAAAAATATCAAGGACAAAAGTAATTTTGGTTTGCATTGCTTAAAAACGATTTTTGAGAATCTGCGCAGTTTTCGTGTGCATTGTAACCTACACATGTGCAGTTTCTTCCACTACAAACTGCACAAATCTGTGCACTGTCTTCCACTATGGACTGCATATTTCTGTTCACACAAGTAAAAATAAAAAATAAAAGTATAGAAGATTTGGTGGAGGAATCTTATCCAAATTAGAAACCTCCAACCACTACATACTTGCACCTCATCCCTCCAGTCATGGAACTAATCTCCTCCTTTTAGGCATCATATCCCTTGAGAAGAGGAGCTTGAAATGTCCTCCTCTTGATTATAAATTGAGCATAAGAATAGAGGGAGGGGGGAATGGGATTTGTAAAATTATGCTATTGGTTTGGGGTCTGAAGAGATTGTCATCAAGGGAAGGAAATGATACCATTGGAAGAGGCTTGTGACATCAATGCAACCAAGTTGTGAGCTTGTTTTCCCTTTGAATTTAATACAAATTAATTGTTCTTTCCTAATTGCGTCTATTTTGATGATATTTTCGAGATTCCTTGATAACTCACATGGTTTATGACTGATTATTGATTCAATTATATGTTGTATGCTAAATTAGGGATTCCATTTGTCTTTGATTTCATATGCAAAATGCTTTGATCCCTTTGAATGTTTTTTTTTCTATGCAGATCTCTTTTGGAGCGTCATGGAGAAGTTGTGGAAAGACTCTAAGGCATTGAGGGAAATATTGTTGTGGAAAGAGCTGACAAGAATTATACAAGAACTTTGTTAATAAGTAAGTAATCTTTTGCATACTACATGTTTCATGTTTTATCGATAAGTTAAGGAAATGTAGAAATTATTTTGATGTTTGTTACTAGGTTTTTTTGGAAATATAGGGAGATCGCTCTTGTCCACAAGACGGATTAGTCCTCCTAACAAGGGCCTTTAAGGAGAAAAAGAAGATGATCAGTCAAGCACCGGTTTTGGCATTACTGAACTTGCAACAACCCTTCAAAGTGGAAACATATGCAAGTGGGTATGCTATGGGAACGATTTTCATGCATGGAGGAAAACATGTATGCTACAATTATGAAGTATTTCATTTGATGGTTCTTAACTACCATAGTGATGATAAGGAACTATATGTCATGGTGTAAGTATTGAAGAAGTGGAAGCATTATCTAATGGTAAAGGAGACAATAGTCCACATATATCAACAACCAATATATTAATTTTTTATGCTAAATTAGGGATTCCGTTTACCTTTGCTTTCATATGCAAGATTATTTGATCCCTTTGAATGTTTTTTCTATGCAGATTTCTTTTGGTGCGTCATGGAGAAGCTGTGGAAAGCATTCAGAAAGCCTCTAATGCATTGAGGGAAAGCTAGCTGTGGAAAGAGCTGATAAGACTTCTGCAAGCACTTCGTTAATAGGTAAGTGATCTTTCACATACTAGATGTTTCATGTTTTAGTAATAAGCTAAGGAAATGTAGCAATTCTTTTGATGTTTGTTAAGGTTTTGTTGGAAATCTAGGGAGATCGCTTTTGTCAACAAGAGGGATTAGTACAAATAACAAGGGCCTTTAATGAGCGAAAGAAGAAGATTAGTCAAGCACCAGTTCTGGAATTACCGAACTTGAAAAATGGAAACAGATGCAAAATGGGTATGATATGGGAACAATTTTCATGCAGGGAGGAAATCATGTATGCTACAATTATGAAGTATTTCATTGGGTGGTTATTAACTACCCTATCGATGATAAGGAACTATATGCCATAGTGTAAGCTCTGAAGAAGTGGAAGCATTATCTGATGGTAAAGGAGACAATAATCCACATATATCAACAACCAATACAATACCTCTAGGCCCAGAGTAAGCTACAACAAACCAGGCATTACAAGTGGATGGGGTTTTTACAAAAATTTCATTTAATGATAAAGTATAATAAGTGAAACACAAACAAGTTAGCCGACATGCTTTCAAGGCAACCCACATCAAATATCATAACTTTAAGAACTTTTATGCACATGGAGCCATTCATCCATGATGCATACAAAGAGGAATATTTAGAGGATGAACACTTCAAGGATATGTTTCAATAGTTTCAGAGCCAAAGTCATGTGCACGATTGTGACAACACATTTGACTACCATATCTAGGATGGGTTACTCTACAAGATGTATAATTTATGTGTTCCTAAAGGTGAACAATTACAATTGATCAGAGAGGCTTACACTTCCAAGGTTGTAGGTAACTTTGGTGTAGGGAAGCCAATGACCAACTTGCAGAGGTATGTGTATTGGCCCAAGATGCAAGAACATGTAGCTAGGTTCATAAGATGATGCATGCTTTGTTGTACTAGAAAGAACTGTAATAGGAAATAAGGTTTATACCATCCCTTACCTATACCCACTCATCCTTGGGAAATAATTTCCATGGAATGAAAGATGGGTAGAGAAAAATAATCAACAAGACTTTGTTGAAACTTTTGAGGGGTTACAATCAAAAGAATCTGAAGACCCGCAATAAAAAAATGGTATATATACAACACTCTTATAACAGATTAATCCACACCTCTACTTGTATTTTCCCATTTGAAACTTGTTTTGGATATTTACCACCTTCACCTTTGGATATTGCATATGTCAAACAAGGAAGAGTGAGGAGGAACCTTACAGTGGATACCTTGAGGGCTTAATTATTTTAGAAAATGTTTGGAAAATTCATATATAGGTACAAGAGACACTACATAAGTCATAGGAAAAATTCAAGTCCAGGCATGATCAATGTAGAATAGAGAAGTCATTCAAGGTGGGAGATAAAGTATGGTTATAGTTGAACAAGGAGAGGCTATAGGGTCTTGATAAGAAAATCAAGGCTTTGCAGTATGGTCCCTTTGAGATATTGGAAAAGGTGGGAGATAATGCCCATAGACTCAATCTACCCCCATACATGTGCATTTACTTAGTTGTGGATGTAGAGAATATGAAAATCTATGATCCTTCCATGCTAGATCAAGAAGAGAAACAAATCCTACCTTCTATATAGGTTTTGGCACCAGATGTTGAGGTACAATTGAAAAAAGATACAATTTATAGAAGAGGTCCATAACTACAAGACATAGGCAGCATGGGATTTTGAAGATTAGGTTGAAAGGACAACTTCCAAGAAAGGCTAAATGGTACACTTGAGAGAAGGTGGAGGAGAAATTTCCTCAACTAATTTAGTAGAATGTTTTGGGGACCAAAAGCCTCCCAAAATGGGGAGGTATGATTTAGATTGGATAATTATATTGCTTTTCATCCATCTCAATGCTTTTATAGTGGAAAATGTAGAGGAATGAACTCATATGACCACTTTTATTAGTGGGAACCAATTTGGAAAATTGGGGTCTGAAACCTTGTGAGAGAATTTTGAGGCATCAAATGAAATTTTTTGGGGATAAACTTTACTGCTTTAGTGTGGCACCTTTTTAGAATATTCTACACATAGATACTTTTCTAAAATTGTAAGAACCACCTCTATCAGAGTTTATATGCAAAAGGTATGCCACTCGAAAGTTGATTCCTGTTTTGGCCACCATAATTTGTATTGTAACTATAATTAAGAGTTGAAGGAGTCAAACCTAACCATTCGTAGGGTATTGGGCTATGTTATAATCGAGCCACTAGGAGGAAAATGGGTTCCATTCTTTTCAATTATATCTTGTTCCATAGGTTAGTAGAGTATTCGAGAGGAATAGGGAGAGAGCACACAAAGAGGACTTGCACACTATAGTAGCCCACAGGCTACATGCCTTACTTATTTGTACTCATAGCCATTCTCTATTAAGAGAAAGAGAGCATCTCGCCTAACCTTCTAGGTGGTTTTTCTCTCGAAAGGGTTCCCCAAGTTATATATTGCGTCAATCATGGTTTGTGAGTTTTTGTTTTGTTTTTCTTCATTTTTTTCATAATTATAATTTGCATTCTTACACTATAAACAATAATATATAGATCTATAAATCCAAAGAAAAATAAACCCTCATAGTTCAGATTTTATATTTTTAAGTATAATTTTATTAAATTTGTTGTGACGAACTATCCAGTGGAATATATACAACAATTTATAGATCAAATAGTATGCATGAGAGGTCGAATAGAAGTTTGGCTTTGAATTGAAACACATAAGAACATATTTGAAATCTCATAGACATTTATTATTATTATTCTTATTTTTAACAGTAATAGTGTAGATTTGTATTAGCAAAAATGTGCTTGAGCACTAAAAGGGTACAATGGATTTTTAATACTATAGTAAGAAGCAAAAAAATTGAAGGCCACTATAGGACGACCCTCCTGTCACTTCTAGTGCACCATATATGCCTATATATGCATACACTTTGAAAAAACTACCCGGTTTATAACCATATTCATATGACAATAAATAAATAAAAAAATTCTGAATTATGCCTTTAATCACCCATAACTATGAAATTTCCTTCTGGTGCTACCCAAATTAGATCAAATTATTCAAGTTGAGCTAGAAAAATTTGACATATGAAGCTTGCACCCTTGGTCCCAGATTTTCCCCTTGGTTTTGAGCCAGCAAATCTTATAATTGAACTTGGAGGCATTAAAGGTCGAGGTTGAGGTGATGGAAATGATACTAGTGTGAAGAGAGAATATCAATCATGAAACTACTACTAGTGTAAATAGAGAATATCAGTCATGGTTCCTATTTGTACAATTTAAATACAAACTTATTATTGGTCATAACAATCTCCATTATGAGCTCTTGTTCCATATTTTGAGTCTATGTTGCTTCATACCGCTTCTCCCCTTTACTCCCCATTGTCTCTAAGAACATTGTGAACCTTATCCACACTCCTCTATTGTCAACTTCTCTCTCCACTCTACGAGGTCCATTTGAAACATCCACTTCCATATCTTGCAATTTAACCATTGAATGTTCTTGCAACATTCCTATCAGCAATAGCATATTATTATCTATATTGTTTTTGTTGTGGGATGATACCATCATTGGAAATTTAATAGGCCACAATATCCATGTCCCCTGCACTACTATCCCACATTATTTCATCATACTCCCATGGAGGATTTGCATAGTAAAAATGACCATGTAATTATTAGATCTCATTCCAGTCGCACAATGTTGCTCCTTATATTCATGTGGGCTTATGTAACTAGAGAGTAGTTGTTGGCACAACATAAGGAAGATGTCACATTTTCTCAAGTGGGCCTTAGTTGGAAGCTCAAGTACCATGCTTCCATCTTGCTTACATCAATGCCACATTCGATCCATGCAGTGCCCTTATGATGCTTGTCCTTACTTAATGTGCTCATGTTAATTGACTATGGGATGGGAATCTTCCTTAAGGTTCCGCTGATCATCATAGTTCCTAGTGCTAGTCGGATTGTCTCATTCGCTAATTTATTTGAAGCACTATTGAATGTTCTAAGAAAATGCTTAAGATGGATGTTTGAGAATGAGGATATTAGAGAAGTGATTCTCTTGTACAAATGTGAGATTTTTGTGTCAAAGGGAATATTCACAAGAGAGATATGTCTAATTATGTTACTTGAGTCACCTATAATTATGAGAGATATTGTTTGTAGTGACATGGATAATACGATAATTTGAAGGAGTGTGTAGATCTATGCTTGGATATTTGAGGTTGCCCATAAATTCCATGAATAATCATATTCAATTTGTCCACCGTTCCCATGGAGAACCCCCTAAACCCCCTCTTGCTACCCATGGGTTCTTCTTTGATGTCCCACAAAAGCATAAAATGTGATATTCTAATTAATTGACCTTGTTTGGAATTGATCCTTCATGATTGATAGTTGCTAGAATTGTTTCTTAATTAAAGGAGGGGTGAAATAATAGCGAAGGTTGAAATGTGAGAGCCATAAATCCTTAATTCTACCCTATGCATATATGATGGAGAGGTTTAGATCTCTAGTCTTCAAATTCTTAGATATAAGAGAATTTACACTTATTGCTACCAACTCTCGTAATAAAAAAGAATCCTAAAAAATTTCCTTGCTCCTTGCTAAACAGATCTTTCAACATAAAAATTTGGCGAGGGCCATCCATGTTCTTCGAAAAAATGGTTTTCCTTTGAAGGAGGCTTTGAATTCTTATTTCAAGATTCAAACAATTGAAATTTTATTTTGGCCATATTAGCCAAGAATTTATTCCTTGTAAGTCTTACCCGTAGATTTTTTGTTGTTGTTGCAAACTTGCATTCCATAAATAAATGATTAATGGATTCAACATTAGATATACATAAAGATAAAATTGATGGACCATGGATCCCATATTTTTGAAGGCTTTTAACTATCTTTTTTGTTGTTGTTGTTGCATGCATCTAGAAAAAAATGTTAATATTTGGGAGGTCGTTTAGATTCATATCCCAAATTTACTATGTAGAAGGATTTTTCCCAAATCCCTTTATATTTTTCAAAGAGAGACAATAGAGCGCTTCCATCTATGGATTTATTCACTTCTAGAGATAGGTTGACTAAATGAGGAGGGATAATGTATAAGTTCCAACGACACCATTTACCCTCTTGGTTCCATGATGATGTGTCAAAAAAAACTGAGCTTTTCTAAATGTCTCACCTATGATTTTAGGGGAATAATGGATGAGAGAGTTCCCAAGGGAGGATTTCCCATTATATTGTCTATCCAAACTTTTATTTTTCTTCCCATTTATTGGGATCCAGGTGAGTTTTCCTTGCATCATTAGGGCAACCTCCACCACTAATTTCCATATTTAGAAGCCACTTATGGGTGATTTATCTAATATAAATAGCTTCTCCTGTCCCCTTTTAAGGAATTTTCGATGGATTACTTTCTTCCAACAAATATAATCATCAAATATCCATCTCCATAATAGTTCTCATCCTTATCCAAGTTCATGGGGGAAGGGTATTTAACACCTATACCGCCATGTTTCATGGGATATATGATTATTGTCCAATTGACAAGGTGTATTTTTTTGCAAATTTGTTTTACCTTCTGGCCATAAAAAAATGATCATTTCCCATGCTAATGAGTTTTTGACTCCTTCAAGGGCGACGGATATAGAAAATTGAAAAATTGGAAGTGTGGAAAGAACAAATTTTAATAGAATTAACCTTTCTACTATGATCGACCTTTAGGCTCCCCATTGAATAATTTTCACCTTTATTTATCTATGATAGGATGCCAACTCCGAGGGAGAGTCTTTAAACTAGTTGGAATTCCTAAATACTTAAAATATGCCCATTCCTCATGTATAATAATTTGTATATTTCTTTGGATTGTGGCTTTTATGGTAGAGGAGGAATTCCAAGAAAGTAGAAGGTTTTTTCGTCTTGTTAATTACACCTCTAGAGGCCTGAAAAATTTGCTTTAGGATTGTGTTAAACCTGGCTACCATTATAGTTGAATATCCCCTAGAAAAAGGGTAACATTCACAAACTAGGTGTGGTTTACCTCCTTGACACCTTCGATGATTTTGATTCCTGGAAGGAAACCATATCTTCTTTCATATTCCAATTTCCTACTCAAGGAGTCTGCTAAAAAATGCAAAGGAGTGGGGATAAGGGGTAGCCTTTGCAGATACCTTGAGAAACCGTTCAAAGTCTACTCGATTTCCCATTTACCAATGACGAAATATAAGGAGAGTTAATGCAAGCTTAAACTCAAGATAAGAAATTTGCATTGAACCCAAGCCTATGCAGAACATCAAAGAGAAATTTATGTCTAACTCTCTCAAATGAATTTTCCATGTCAAGTTTGATGATCATTCGTTTTCCCCCTCTCAATTTGCTTAAATGGATTTCCCTCTAATCTAAAATAATATTATCTATGATTTTCCTTTTACAAATGAATCCTTATTAATCTTTTGAATCAACTTGGGAAGGAGGGATTTTATTCTATTGGAAATTATTTTTGTTATTATCTTGTAGGAGACATTGCATAAAGAGATGGGGTTAAAATCTATCAAAAGTGGAAGGGTTGAATTCTTTTGTAATCAATGCCGAATAAATATTGAATTTATTCTCCCTCCCCCCAAATTTTTGAACATACGATATGATTCTAATCAATCCTTCTTGATTATGTGCCAACAATACTTGTAGAAATGCGTCAAGAATCCATCTAGTTCAAGAGGTTTATTGGAGTCAAATGAATGCAAATCCTCCAAAATTTCCATGTTAGTTATTGGTTGGGCCATTTTTTCATTATCTTCTTGGGTTAATAAACTAGGGATACGCTCCAACATATTATCTATTGCTTCTTCACATCATGATTTATGCTCTTGATATAGATTGGTAAAGTGTTTTACAATTTCTTCTTTTATTTGTGAGTAATTGGTGAGGGTTTCCCCTTTAATGGTAGAAATTTTGTTGATATCATTCCTCTAAAATCACTGTTTTGCTTGCTTGTGAAGAAAATTTGCATTTCTATCCCTTGATTTTAGCGATTTACTTCTCAATTTAAGTCTCCGTGTTTCTTTTTTTTTCTTAATTCATTTTTTAGCTTTTTGAAAATGGATTTTTCCTCCATTAACACACTGTGGATGACTATTTTTTCATCCATAGTAGCTTACCCCTTTGTTACATAGACTTTTTAACAATACAGTACATAGAATTTTTTTTTTCAAAATTCCCGAAGAGTTGAGTTCTGCTTTTACATAGATGAGGTTTAAGGGATAGGATACTAGATAGGGGCTTCATAATTTTTTGATAGTTCTCCTTGATCTTAGAGACAATCTGCATTTTCTTTTGCATCCGCTTACTTGTTTATATTTCGTAGAATAAGAAAGAAGAAGATGGATGTGTAATTTTGCAGCACTTTCTCGAGTCTCTGCAACGTCTTGTTGAGGGCCGGATTGTTGAAATGATCGCCAGTGTTTATGATCTTAATCAATATTTCCAAGTCTCCGAAGACCTGGATGTATTTTTCTCCATGCTCTTGCACGATATGGCAAGCTTTGAGCAGCCCTAAGATTTCTGCTTGATTGTTGGTATTCTTCCCAAGGCCCCAATTGAAGCTGATTTTGCTTTGGCCAGTATAGGAATAGATAACTCCCCCTGCTACTGATGTTCCCGGGTTTCCCTTAGAGGCACCATCAAAAAATATTGTGGCTTTGTCTTGGTTCTTCCACTAGTTTTTAAACTCAGTCTCGGGGATCCGAAGCCTTAACTCAAGATTGTAACAAGGTCGAGGGGTCTTGTGCTAAGGTAGTCTTCGGTACCCGATCAAGCTTTGATCACATCTAGGGATAGGTTGTTATCTGAATTGTGGGATAGATTCGCCAAGGACTCGACAGAAAAGCTTTTGCTTGGTGCAACTATTATAGGGGTAAATACGCAAGTAAGTGGCATCGTTCATGTGACCAAACTTCCCAGCATGCAAATTACGCGGGATGGTGTTGAGAAATCAAGATTGTGCTTTCTTTCATCTTACTTTACCTCATTTTCCTTTGTCATTGTTATACAAGACAGGTGATCAATGAATTTAGTTAAAATTACTTTTAGAATGATTAACATGGTGACTTGCTAAGTTTTATGATTTTTGTTATTGTTAAGGCATTTGTTAGGAACTAAATTTGCAGAATCACAGACGGTCGTAGCTATAGCGGTCACCAAAGCTGTCTTCACGTTTGGGTATGTTCCAGGTGGCCTCTCAAGAAAAACCGCATATGGGTATATTCCACGTCATGTCTACATTGTTCGTTGCTCACCATGAAGGAAGAAACGAATTCTGGATATGGTTTTGATACGTGGGAACACATTTAAGAAGGCAGAATTCTAGTAGGACTGTCTTAGTCCAGATGTCCTTTTCCTTTTTACGCAGCCACTTCAAGATTCCTAATGTGATTTCGATAAGGAAAGACAATGATCCTGGAATTGTTGCAAGTCTTGTTATGTACATTTGTTATATAAACACTTGGGAAACCGAGAGCTAGGCTAGATTTTGTTTTCCAGATTTTGCTTAGATTCTGTGCTACATTTCTGAAGACGCAGATTGCTCTGTTCAAGTTATTTCACCTTTAATGAAGCAGAAAATATTGTTTTGAAAGCGTTGATTTGATTTGGAGTTAGATTCTGTCTGGTGGTAGAGGGCCCCTGCCCCCTGTACGGATTTATTTGCATAATTTAGATAAGTATTCTAGCTGCCTTTACGTTTTTTAAGTTGAATTCGTAGTTGTTTTCATTAGCTACTATAGTTATACTCGTTCTAAAAACTCTTCCAAAATAAGAAACTCTTCCAAAAGATTATAATGATGAATGGGATATGGCTATAGTGTTGTAGGATTTAATTTTAATCTCTTTTGTTCACCATCACAGTTATACTTATGCTAAGCACTCTTCCAAAAGAAGAAACTCTTCCAAAAAATCCTTATAATGTCTTAAGCATGATTGTGATCTTGAATGCTTCAGTTGTGTGTTTTTACTAAGTACCATAGCTGTTCTTGCTCTTAAAATGCTTTTCCAAAATATCATAATGATGGGTAGGAGATAGCTATGATATCTTAGTTTTTCATTACTTTCAGTCTTTACGTTTGCATTTGCACTGAATTGTACAGTTAAGATTGTTCTAAGAAACTCTTCCAAAATACCAATCATGATGAACAAACAGACTGTATAATTCCATAGAATAATGCATGATAGCCTAGTTAGGATACTCCGGAGTTTAATTTCACTTAACTCATGCTCAGTTATTTTGTTTTAAGTTTGATAATGACTTGTAGTTCAGCATTGTTTTAGGCTAGTGACATTTTAAGTTTAGTTTTAGCTTAACTCATCGCATTTACACTCCATATTCAGTTGTCATTCACTGCATATTAGATTAATTCAGTTGTTAAACTTAATAAAACAGCTTTCATTATTCACAAACCTCTTCTTGTTCTAAAATCCATAATTGATTCCTCGCCATATGAACAGAAGACAATATCATTTTAAGGCCTGAAGTACTTCTGCAACTTCCTTATCATTTCACAAACAAAAATTTCCTCAAAATACTATTTCAAAAATCTATAGCCTTTGAGTGAAGTGTAGTGTCATCAAACTAAGTTGCAGAATAGAGTTAGGAACTAGTCTTAGAGTAGAAGACCTTATGATGGTATCAATGTTTTGCTCCAAATATGCTTCAATAAATTTCTAATCAAGGATAAAATGTTGCATCACTATAAGTTAGTTGTTTAACTGTTTAGTTAGGAGGATTTTCACACTTAGTTGACCATGTCTCAAGCTCTCTCTCAAAATGCCTTTGATGAAAGAATTTGACAAGTTGAGTTTGTGTTTTGAATCATTTGCTTAAAAGTCATTATCAAGCTTTGTTTTTTCTTAGTCATAGTTTAGATTTGATTCTGTTTATAGTATTGCATTTGCATTTACCATTTGACATCAACCAATTAGGCTTCACTCTGTTTTTCTTAATCATTAGCTTCCTTCCATTAGCTTTCTAGTCATTTTTCTTGTGAACATAAAGCCACCAAAAGATCAAAAACATCATAAATCATCACAAAAGACCAAAAACATCACAAAACACTACACGCAACGCATTAAGAAACAAACACCTAGGTACATACAGTACACTTCACTTCAGCAGTTTACCAACCCTGGTTGACAATTAAATGAGCTCAATTTAGGAGACTAGATTGAGACCAAACATTTTGGCGCCGTTGCCGGGGAAGTGAAAACTAGGTAACATTTGTTTCTTAGCATCCAAAAAAAATTATATGCGTAGGGAGAGAGATTCAAGGGGAAGATTCATAAGCAGCAGAGGCAGAAGTTTGATTTCTAGAACACCACTTGTTTCATCTAGATCCAGAGCTAGTACACCTTCAACTCAAACCCATATTCCATCCTCTCCTGATCTTGGACTTCTAGAAGATCTAAGGTCAACTATTCCATTAGAAAAACCTTCCACTTCATCCACTGAACCTGCCATAGAAGAAGATCTAAAAACTCCTGTTAGGGACACAAACCTTTCCACTTCCACGGGAGAGTCAACCATGGCAGAAGAAGGAGGAGGAGGAGTTTTTAATGGAGAAAACACACTATTTGGAGGTAGAGGTAGAGGTAAAGGAGAAGGAGGTAGAGGTGCAAATGGAGAAAGAGGTAGAATAGGAAGCTCTTTTGGGTTCCCTATAATTGATGAAGAAACCAATACAACCATGAAAAACATTTCACCCTCTGTCCTTCCAAACTTCTGTGGACTTAAAACTGAAGATCCTGAAACCTTCTTATTTGAATTTGAAGTGCTGTGTAGAACTTATGACTACTTACAAGATGCTCAAAAACTGAAATTATTTCCTTCAACTTTGAAGGGAGCAGCATTGAAGTGGTTTATGAGTCTGTTCAGCAGTTCTATTAGAACATGGGAAGACATGAAACAAGCATTTCTAGAGAGATATTTGGATTATTGTATGTCGGTTAATCATAAGGAAGAAGTGTTCAAGATGTTACAAAAAGAAGATGAAAATTTGGAAGATTTGTTGGAGAGATTTAATTACAACATAAAAAGGGCAAAAATGGAAAACCTAGATCAAGACACCTTAAAAGCTCTTTTGTTGAAAAAAATTAGGGATGAATGGTTGGATATCCTTAACATGATGGGAAAAGGGGATATATCACAACTTACATTACCTGAAATATATGAGTTATGTATCAACCTTTCAAGAGGGAAATCTAAAACTGTCAAAGGTCCAAGAGATCCCGCTCTTGCAAGGGCAAGTAAATCTGCTTCTGGGACGATAAGTAGATCAGAAATAGGACACATGCGTGATGACTTTAAATCTGATATCTTAGGGAGTCTTAGTGAAAAAATAGACACCCTTAAGATACAAAACAAGCAAAGGCTGAATCTGATGCTTTGGCAATCTTTTGTCCCAAATGTAGAAAGAAACATGCCTTGAGAGAGTGTCCTTTAGATGTAAAAGTTGTAGAGACCTGTGTCATTTGTTCTGAAAAACATGAAACCAAGAATTGTCCTTCTCTTCCTGGTCTCAAAGATGTCTTTCAGGAAGAAACTCCTACAGACTCCATAGAATCTCTTAACTTTGTATCTAGAAGACCTTGGCAGGGACCTCAGACACAAGGATTCCATGATCAAATGTATAATCAACCTCCACCTTGGAATTCTTGGCAGCAACCTTGGCCTCAATTTCAAAATCAATCTCCAGCTTGGGCACAAGGATCACAAAGTCCCTATGGAAGATACTCCCCATACTATCATTATCCACCATCCTATCCACCATATCCACATTTTTATCCTCAAAATCCTCAACAAAATTTTCCTCAAAATCTTCAACAAAATTTTCAACAAAATCCTCAACAACATCATCAGAACCAACCACATCAAAATCAACCACTTTCATTACCATTCCCTCAAAAATCAAATCAATTTCCTGCTCAACCCATACCAAACCCCAACAATAAGAACCCTCAGAATACATACATGATAGAAGGTCAACAGTTTCCAACTTATTTAATTACTCCTCTAGACCTTAGTGATGTTCAACTTAGGTCTGGAAAGATACTTGAAAAGAGGAAACCTTCTGTGATCATACAAGAACAAGATAATTCTGAGGAAGACTCCCTACGGGTTAATAAAAGTCTTGAGGAAGATACATCCTTTCTATACCTCCTTTCCGGAAAGATTACAAATTGATAGAGGTGTAGAAAAACAAATCATGGTGCCTAATTATGATTTCTTAGATAGTGAGAAATGTTTGCATTAAAATTCCATTATTGCAAGCCATCGAGGAAATCCCAATTTTAGCCAAAACAATAAAGGAGTTGAGTATGAAGACAACAAGAAAAGAATAAGAGAAACCAAGAAAATTCAACTGGTAGGACAAATAGCAGACATTATGATGGGTAAGATTACTATTCCAAAGTACCTTGACCCAGGAAATCCAGTTGTCAAAATTCACATCAATGGAATTGAAATTCAAAACACACTCATTAACTTAGGAGCAGCAATAAATATCATGAGTAGACAAATCATGGACAAACTGAAACTTCCTAATCTTCTCTTTACACCCACACTATTACAATTAGCAGATAGATCTGTGATCAAACTAGATGGGGTAATAGAAGACATTCTAGTGTCCCTAGATTCTTGGGAATACCCTGTGGATTTCATGATCCTAACTCCTAAGAATAATCTAGGAGGCCATCCTGTTATACTAGGAAGACCTTGGTTGGCTACAGCTGATGCTTTTATTAGTTGTAGATCCAGTGATATGTACATCTCTGATGGTAGTTCAACTAAAAATTTCACTTTATATCCTCCAGCTAGGACAATTACGGATCTAGATGACACTCAATGGATAGAGGATGAGGAAGATTTACAACCTCTCTTCACAATTTCAGAAATTAGTGAAGATAATAAAATTCTGAATATTCTAGAAAATTTTGAATCCTCTCCAGAACATAAACATGAATCATTTCAAGAGGGATCCAACATTGAGTTTTTGTCATCAAGGTAGATGTCTCTTCATTCTATGGACAAATTTGGCAGCTCTACAAGTGAAATTTTTCCAGGCAAAACTTTGAACATAAACAAGAACCTAGAAAAATTTCAACAAGAAGAGTTAGTCAAAGTATTACAGAGACATTCTTCTGCATATGCATGGGAATACACTGACATGAAAGGGATAAGCCCCAAGACTTGTAATCATCACATCTATATAGAGGAAAATTGCAAACCAATCAGACAACCTCAAAGACGGATGAATCCAAATCTTAGGGAAATTGTTAAAGAAGAATTGCAAAAATTGTTAAATGTTAATTTCATCTATCCTATTTCAGATAGTCAGTGGGTTTCTCCTTTGGTAATTGTGCCAAAGAAAAATGGAAAATGGAGGGTGTGTTTTGACTACCGAGAACTGAATAAAGCTACTCTTAAAGACCATTTTCCCTTACCTTTCATAGATCAAGTATTAGATACATTAGCTGGCAAAAAGTACTTTTCATTCCTAGATGGGTTTAGTGGTTACAATCAAATCCAAGTAGCATTTGAAGATCAAGACAAAACCACATTCACCTATCCTTGGGGTACCTATGCTTACCGAGTATTGCCATTTGGATTATGCAATGCACCTGCAACATTCCAAAGGGCAGTATTAGGAATTTTTTCGGATCTAATACATGATTGTGTAGAGGTGTACATGGATGATTTCATAGTTTATGGAAACTCATTTGAAGAAGCTTTAGACAACTTGGAAAAAATTTTAAAAAGATGTCAAGAAGCAAACCTTTCACTTAGTCATGAAAAATGTTTTATGATGTTTACTGAAGGTATTGTTTTAGGGCACCACATTTCAGGGGATGGGATTAGAGTTGATGAGTCAAAGGTTGAAGTCATCTCTAACCTATCTATTCCAAATTGTCAAAGAGATGTTAGAATTTTTCTAGGATTTACAGGATATTATCGGAGATTTATAGAAAAATTCACCAAAATAACATCTCCACTCTTCAAATTACTCACCAAAGATTGTGAATTCAAATGGACTTCTGATTGCCAGTTAGCTTTTGAAACCCTGAAAACCAAAATTTCTGAAGCACCTATATTAAGGGGACCTAACTGGAAGTTACCTTTTCATATCTCCACGGATGCCTCCGATACAGCTCTAGGAGCAGTATTGGGACAGAAAGACTTGATTCCCTATGCCATCTATTATACCAGTAAAAATTTGACTCCTGCAGAGTTAAACTATACTGTAACTGAAAAAGAGTTTTTAGCTATTGTTCATGCCATAAACAAATTTAGACACTATATAACAGGCTATGAAACTTTTGTTCACACTGATCATTCTGCAATTAGATACTTAATGAATAAATCCATTACTAATGGCAGAGTTATAAGATGGTTATTGCTCTTACAAGAATTCAACATTACTATTCTAGATAGGCCTGGAAAACAAAACACAGTAGCTGATTTCCTATCTAGACTCCAAAATATCAAATATGACACTCCAGTTGAAGATCAATTTCCTGATGAATATCTTTTTGCAATTTCTACTCAAACTCCATGGTTTTCTGATATTGCTAATTATTTAGTTTCAGGAAAATTTCCTTCAATTATGAATGCAAGGGATAAAAGAAAAATCATTTGTGATAGTGAAAAATATTCATGGGTCGCTAATGAGTTGTACAAGACAGGTCCAGATTTGATCATTAGAAGGTGTGTTCGTGAAGATGAGATGCCTGAGATTCTCAAGGCATGTCATGATGAACCTTGTGGCGGACACTTTACAGATAAGAGGACAGCTTATAAGATCCTTAATTTAGGATATTATTGGCCATCCTTGTTTAAAGATGCTAAGGAGTATGTCAAAAGGTGTGACAGTTGCCAAAGGGTAGGGAAACCTTCTCCTTCAGGTGAGATGCCATTACAACCTCAGGTACATATTGAACCTTTTGAAAAATGGGCTTTGGATTTTGTAGGGCCTATTAGTCCTCCATCAAGACAAAAGAGATATATATTAGTTTGCACTGATTATGTTACCAAATGGGTAGAGGCCAAGCCATTACTTTTTGCTAATGAAGCATCTGTAGTTACTTTTCTTTTTGAGGATATTTTTACTCGTTTTGGTGTCCCAAGGGAAATTGTTACGGATCAAGGAGCTCAATTTACATCAAGGCTAGTGGAGCAAATGATGGAGAAGTACAAAATCAGACATAGAAAATCTACTCCTTATCATCCACAAGCAAATGGTTAAGTGGAATCTACTAATAAGGTCATTGAAGGAATCCTAACAAAGACTGTTCATTTACATAGAAGAGATTGGGTAGATAGGCTTCCTGAAGCCTTGTGGGCCTATAGAACTACATGAAGAAACACAACAGGCCATACTCCTTATGAGCTTGTTTATGGAAAGCAAGTTTTGTTTCCCATAGAGTTCCAGATTCAAACTTTCAAAATGGCAGTTCAGCTAGGACTTGATTTAACGGAGGCAAAAAAGCATAGACTGGAGCAAATTAATGAATTGGATGAGATCAGACAAGATGCAGTTCAGAAAACAAGTCTAGTCCAACAGCAAAGGGCTAGATGGCATGAAAAGTACATCAAGGAGAAGAAATTCAAAGAGGGTGACTGGGCTCTCTTGTTTGATTCAAAATTCAAGGATTTTCAAGGTAAATTTCAGACACATTGGCTTGGGCCATATGAAATTTTTGAAATTTTTGATAATGGGGCAGTAAAAATCAGAACTATAGATGAAGAAGAGGTCACTTTTCTTGTGAATGATCATAGATTGAAGCTATATCACAAACCACTCTCAAGAGAAGAATTTGTCAAGAAGTTCCAAGAAAGCAGTGATGTGAAGTTAATGAAGAAGAATCTCTCTTCTTCATCAACTTGATTAAATTTTCTGAAGCATTTTTCTTTGAAAAAAAAATAACAAATAAAAAAAATAAAAATAAAAAATAAAATAAAAAAATAAAGGTATAAACATGAAAACCAATCATTGATTGGCATGTTTATACAGAAAAGATAGGGTGAAAATCAGAGTCTCTCTGACACTCTAACTTTTCCATTTTGTTTTTACAAGCAGCTGTTACAAAATCATAAGTTCAGATCCATAGTGCTTATGATCCATCTCATTTCATTTCATTCCATTCACTTATCCATCCATACTCCATTTCATTCATTCATTCATACTCTACTTCATTCCATATTTCTTTCATCTCATTCCATACTCCATCCACCTCATTCTCATGTCAAAATTTAAAGTCTGATGTCTTACTGCAAATGAATAACAAATGTCATGGATTGCAGGGCAGTTCTTATGTTCTTCCACTCCTTTCATAAACTGAATCCATTCCATTTCATAATCCGCTTCATACATATCATGTATCATCATCCATCTTCATTCATACCATATAACATTTCACCTATATTCCAAAAACACTCCATTCCATGATTAAAATACTCTACAGGTACATTCTGCAGCGTAACAGACATTCTGCAGCTGATCAACCTTTCTGCAGCCAGACAGTCATTCCGTAGCTACAAATCTTGAAGACATTAGTCAGCAGACATTAGAATTGCAACAAAATGATCCAGTGTATCCATGAATAAGAAGAATCAAGAAGAATTATGAAGATTCTTCCAAAGGTGAACAAAGAAGGCAAAGACTACAAAAATCAAATGAAAAAGCAGAGGTAACAAGCTTAGATTATAATGGCATTTCATAAAAGTTTAGCATAGTTTTAGTTATGAATTGTTCGAAAAGGTTGTTTTAATTATTTTTATTGATCATGACCAATAAACCCTCCACAAACTTTGGATTAAAATCTCTCATTTCAAATTCCATACCCGACATCATTTAAGCGGTTAAAATGGCTGAAGTGTTTGAATTCTTCACATCACCCAACCAAATCATTCAATGATGATTTTCTTTTCCGTTGTAAAAATATCCGCCGTCTTTTCAATCATTAATTCGTTTCCTCCACCTCACTCCATTTCCTTATTCCGTAACTACTTCCATCACTCCATTCTGTAGCCGGCACTTCATTCCGCAAACAGAGATATCCTTATCACCGAGAGCAGAGCAAAAAGGGTATATCAGTTTGGATATCAAAGCACTATCACCGTGGGCAGAGATTGAGCATTATCACTGTAAACGCAGAGGTATAGCAGTGAAGAATTTGAAGTCATTTGTCACCGGGAGACAGAAGTATAGCAGTGAAGAATTTGAAGCCATTTGTTACCAAGAGACAGAGGTATAGCAGTGTGGGAATTTGAAGCCATTTATCACCGAGAGACAGAGGTATAGCAGTGTGGGAATTTGAAGCCATTTGTCACTGTCAACCAGAGGCATATCAGTCCAAAGTTTCATTGTCAACCAGAGGCATATCATTCCGAAGTTTGAAGCTGTTGTCACTATCAACCAGAGGTATATCAGTCCAAAGTTTGAAGCCATTGTCATTAAGAACCTGAAGCCATTTCAATTAGAAGGTGAAATTTATTGTTTCAGTGGGTAGAAAGAGTATTAATCTAAACATTGAAGAAGCAATTATGGGTTTCATTGTAAGAACTGAACCAGTGGGTACAAAATACCTAGAAGGCTACCCTCAATGCAAAGAAATGTTGCAACAGATAGGATGGTTACAATTTTTGGAGAAATTTAATAGCTTCCACAAAGAAGTCACTAAAACATTTGCAAGATCATTTCAAGGAGCTGAAGTTGAAGTGGGAGATGTCAAATTCACTTTCACTGAAGTTTTCATTGCAGAAGCTACAGGGTTGCTTAGAAATGGAGAGAGATGGTTCAAAAACAGAGAATTCCATCATGAATCCTGGAAGCAAATTCTAAAATCACCAGGTATGGATGTCACTGTGTTTAAGAAAGGAATTCCAAGTTCTACATTGAAAAATAAATGGAGAAACATACTACTTATTCTGCAAAAATTTATTACATGTGAGGGTAGATATGGCACATTTTATGTTTACCACATTAGACTGATAATGCATTTTCTAGGGGAAGACTTAAACCTACCCTATTTCTTGCTTCAAAGTTTGAAAAAGATGGCTTCTTGTGTTCAAAGAAGGGTTCAATTTTTAGAGACAACTCTATATCATCATGGCTTGGTTAAAATTTTGATTGAACACCATTTAGCCAAAACAAATGATACTTGGGACAATTTCTTGATAAGAAATCATTTTGAAGAGCCAAAAGAACCCTCACCTGAACAATAGCCTACAAGGAGAAGTAGAAAATGAAGAACTTCAAAAGTTGAAATTGAAAAAACAGTCCAAGAAAGTAGTGAGGAAATCATCTCAGAGAAGTTGACTCAAATCAAGAGACAACTTAAGAAAGAGAAGGTAATCAGTAAATCTGCCACAGAGAAAGGAGAGGGATCTTCTCAGCCAAGAAGAAGCCATAGACTAAAGGGGAAACTAAGGAAAACTCAAATCAAACAAACAAGGGTGATTAATATAGAAGATGAGGAAACATCTATTGAAGAAGATGTTGAAGAGGATTTTAATGAAGGAACCCCTGAAATTAACCCTGCTCAGCAAGAAGTATATGATTATGTTGAAACTTTGGAAAGGAAAGCTTTAGAGAGTAGAGAGAGAACCCCTAGTCCTCCACTGTCTGAAATAGATGTGTTAAGAAGGGATAGGTATGAGCTGGAAATACTTAATAGACACATCAAAAATGAGAATGAAATTCTGAAGGAACAAGTCAAGCTCAAAACTGATATGAACTCAACCTTATCTCTACATATAGACAAAGTGGAAAAGGCTAATGAAAAGTTGAAGAAGAGGAACAAAAAGCTAATCAGGGCACTTATCAACTTAAGGTTCAAACTTGTCATCAGAAAACCCAGAAGATCTCTAGCTTCCAGGCAAAGGAGAAGGAGAGGATTAGATGTCCTTGCAGAAGCCTCTGAGTTTATAGGATAAGTTGCATGAGGACATGCAAGAAGTCAGCAGTGGGGGTATGTTGAGCCTCAAGATTGTGCTTCCTTTCATCTTATTTCACCTCATTTTCCTTTTTCGATTGTTATCCTAGACCCAATTTATCAATGAATTTAGTTAAAATTACTTTTAGAATGATTAACATGACTGACTTGCTAAGTTTTGTGATTTTTGCCATTGTAATGCATTTAGTCAAAATCTCCTCTAGAGGCTATTGCGCTGCTCTATGTCACCCTAACTGTGCCTCCTCTGCCTCTCTGCAAATGCACTCACCGAAACTAAAATCCTTCCTCCCACTTCACTGTCCCTGCCCCTCTCTCACTGCTTCGATCTCATTGACTCTCTCTCCGGCAATTGACATTTGCTACTTTGGAAATCGATCTGCCTATTGTTGAGCCTCAAGATTGTGCTTCCTTTCATATTATTTCACCTCATTTTCCTTTGTCCATTGTTATCCTAGACCCAATTGATCAATGAATTTAGTTAAAATTACTTTTAGAATGATTAACATGACTGACTTGCAATTTTTTGTGATTTTTGCCATTGTAATGCATTTTGACCGGAACTAGCTGCAGAATGCACACATTCCGTAGCTAACCGGCAATTCTGCAGCTGTCTTCACGTTTGGGTATGTTCCAGGTGGCCTCTCAAGAAAAACCGCATATGGGCATATTCCACGTCATGTCTACATTGTTCGTTGCTCACCATGAAGGAAGAAACAAATTCTGGATATGGTTTTTGTACGTGGGAACACATTTAAGAAGGCAGACTTCTAATAGGACTGTCTTAGTCTAGATGTCCTTTTCCTTTTTACGCAGCCACTTCAGGAGTCCTAATGTGACTTCGATAAGGAAAGACAATGATCCTGGAATTGTTGCAAGTCTTGTTATGTACATTTGTTATATAAACACTTGGGAAATCGAGAGCTAGGCTAGATTTTGTTCTAGATTTTGCTTAGATTCTGTGCTACATTTCTGAAGACGCAGATTGCTCTGTTCAAGTTATTTCTCTTTTAATGAAGCAGACAGTGTTGTTTCGAAAGCATTGATTTGATTTGGAGTTAGATTTCATCTGGTGGTAGAGGGCCCCTACCTCCTGCACGGATTTATTTGCGTAATTTAGATAAGTATTCTAGTTGCCTTTACGTTTTTGAAGTTGAATTCGTAGTTGTTTTCATTAGCTACTATAGTTATACTCATTCTAAAAAATCTTCCAAAAGAAGAAGTTCTTCCAAAAGATTATGAAAATGAATGGGAAACGGCTATAGTATTGTAGGATTTAATTGTAATCTCTTTTGTTCACCATCACAGTTATACTTATGCTAAGCACTCTTCCAAAAGAAGAAACTCTTCCAAAAAATCCTTATAATGTCTTAAGCATGATTTTGATCTTGAACTTTTCAGTTGTGTGTTTTCACTAAGTATCATAGCTGTTCTTGCTCTTAAAATGTTTTTCCAAAATATCATAATGATGGGTAGGAGATAGCTATGATATCTTAGTTTTTCATTGCTTTCAGTCTTTATGTTTGCATTTGCACTGAATTGTACAGATAGGATTGTTCTAAGAAACTCTTCCAAAATATCAATCATGATGGACAAACAGACTGTATAATTCCGTAGAATAATGCATGATAGCCTAGTTAGGATACTCCGGAGTTTAATTGCACTTAATTCATGCTCAGTTATTTAGTTTTGAGTTTGATAATTACTTGTTAGTTCAACACTGTTTTAGATTAGTGACATCTTAAGTTCAGTTTAGTTTAACCCATTTCATTTGCACTCCACATTCATTTGTCATTCACTGCATATTAGATTACTTCAGTTGTTAAACTTAACAAAACAACCTTCATTATTTACAAACCTCTTCTTGTTCTAAAATCCATAATTGATTTCTAACCATATGAATAGAAGACAATATCATTTTAAGGCCTAAAGTACTTCTGCAACTTCCTTATCATTTCACAAACAAACATTTCCTCAAAAGACTATTTTAAAAATCTATAACCTTTGAGTGAAGTGTAGTGTCATCAAACTAAGTTGCAGAATAGAGTTAGGAACTAGTCTTAGAGTAGAAGACCTTATGATGGTATCAATGTTTTACTCCAAATATGCTTCAATAAATCTCTAATCAAGGATAAAATGTTGCATCATTATAAGTTAGTTGTTTAACTATTTATTTAGGAGGATTTGCACACTTAGTTGACCATGTCTCAAGCTCTCTCTCAAAATGCCTTTGATGAAAGAATTTGACAAGTTGAGTTTGTGTTTTGAATCATTTGCTTAAAAGTCATTATCAAGCTTTGTTTTTGCTTAGTCATAGTTTAGATTTGATTATGTTTTTAGTATTGCATTTGCATTTACCATTTGACATAAACCAATTAGGCTTCACTCTGTTTTTATTAATCATTAGCTTCCTTCCATTATCTTTCTAGTCATTTTCCTTGTGAACATAAAGCCACCAAAAGATCAAAAACATCATAAATCATCACAAAAGACCAAAAACATCACAAAACAATACACACAACGCATTAAGAAACAAACACTTAGGTACATACAGTACACTTCACTTCAGCAATTTACCAACCCTGGTTGAAAATTAAATGAGCTCAATTTAGGAGACTAGATTGAGACCAAACACCCTATGAAATCGAATTGTTGAAGTGTGTTCTCCAAGTGCCCATCAACTTCTTCTTATAATCCTCTGTTGGGACTCCAACGACCAAGATTAAAACTTAATCGATGGCTAGGATTAACTTGAAGTCGATCCGTGTGAGTTTCTAGATCATTCACACCTTGACTTAATTGATTCTATTTAATTAACCATATTCCCTAAGTTTAGACTTAGGAAATATTTAAAAACTGGCTAATAATCCAATTAAGTCATTTCTGGGCAGAATTTCTAGAAACAATTTATGGGTTTTGGAGATCTCCTGTATTCTAGCCTCTCCAAAAAATTTCAAGGCTAGAACATATCCGATGCTACAAAAGCTAACACTCCCTCTTAGCAAGGAATGTGTTATAGTGTTGCATCTGCTGCTACAATACCCAGTCTTTGCACCATCTCCTGTCATGTTGCTGATCTCTAGCAATACCGCCCACCAACCACTACGTGACTCTAATATACGTTGCATTTGTGTTTCTGTTGACCCTATTGAACTACTCCCAACACTCCAACTCCCTCTCATCTGTTGCTACTGCAACTGCAACATCTGCAACTGAGAAGCATCTCAAATACTGAACCAACTGTGTTCAGTATGATGCATTTGTCACCTGAGTCTTGACTGCTACTAGAACCTGCACTATCACTGAAGGCTCTACGTTGTTTTTTACTCTGCATTCTGCCAACTGCACTGTTGCCAACTCTACACTGCGCTCCCCAGCATCTGACTGCTACTAGACTCTGCATTTGTCACTCAAGCATCTAACTGCATCTATTGCCACTGATCCATCCTGCTACTGAAATATTGTGGGCTCCCATAGAAAGGTATTGATTCAAGAGGTGGACCCCCTCAAGAATCCTGCCCATCTGTAGCACTCTGGGGCTACAACACCAAGTCACCCCACCTCACTCCTGGAGGTATATCAGCAAACATCACGAAGAATTCCTCCAGCCTGAAGGAAAGCCTATCGATCTCTACCGAAGTTGCATGTTGGTCCTGCTTCTCCTCCTTGTCCTTGTTCCTGAGAGGACAATGGGTACTGTAGTGGCCAAACTCGCCACACCTGAAGCACTTGACCTTTGACATTTCCTTCTTCTTCTTCCTCAGATCCCCCTGTCCCTGACTGGGACCCTTCGATGCGAGGGCCACATTCTCCTCCTCCTTCACTTGCTTCGATCCACTGTTGCTGCTACTGATGGAGCTCTTTACCAAGTCTCGTCTCAACTCCTCCTCCTGCAAATCGGCCCACATCCAGTCCCACCTTGGCAAGGTGTCTCTGCCCAAGATACTTTGGACAAATACCTGTCACTCCTCTCAGACACTGTTGAGTGCCAATCGCACTAGCTCTGTGGGTTGAGATGCTGCCCCAACAACTGCAAGCTAGTCCCGGATCTCCTGAATCCTAGTGAGGAAGGGGTTTATGCGTTCCCCTTTCTGCATCCTGGTGCATCTCATCTTCTCCCCAAGTACATATTTAGCTACTCGAAAGTGCCCTGGTACAGCGTGGAAAGTGTATCCCACATCTCTTTGGACGTTCCCTTAGCTGCTATGTGTGATACAATGTGATCCCGAACACCATCAAGGATCAACTTCTTTGCCCGCACCATCTCCTTTCTGTACTCCTTTCGCTGATCCGCATCCGTGGGAACCGCCACCACATTATCGATATATGCCTTGAGATCAAACTCACCTAGAAGGAAGGAAATCCTTGCCATCTAGATGACATAGTTGGAAGCAACATCCAATCTGTCCTGATCTCGAAGCCTAGCAATGGCCATCTCAACAAATGCCGATAATATCCTCTTCCCTTCTGCTCAGTTGCTGCTCAGCTATTTGCACTCCCTTCTAGAGTGAGAAATTCTGCTCACAACGACTATTGATCTGCAAGGAAATCGAACTTCTTGAGACTAGAAGTTCCCTGAGGAAAATTTTCCCTTAGTGTGTGCTCTTCTTCCACCGGACACTAGTTCTGCTCTAGCAAACTGCTGCAAAAAAACTGCGTCCAGCTAGAGATCTGCTCTGCGAAAAAATACTACTTTCTCCCTCTGCCTCTAGAATCCCTCGATTTGGAGAGATTGAATTTTTATGTCCCTCTCAGAAAAATCGATTCTCCTCAATAAATTCGACCTCTTGGCCAAGGTGACTGCGCTACCCTCTAGGGTTTCGATCTGCTACCCACAATGAACAGTGAAACTCCTTTCTTCGCTATTGAGCTCTCTGGTTGATCATCTGCGCTTTGATACCATGTGAAAATTCGGTGACCCGAATCCTATTGCAGCAGCTAGAAATAATTCTCCTAATTGTTAGATTTATTTTTTAACTATTTATTTACAGTTTGCTATAGCAAATACTGAATCAATCACACTGCAACCTACATAAATAAACTACGGAAGAAATAAACGCTAGAAGAAATGCAAGCGCACACATAAATTTACACAGTTATTTTTGGACCAATGTCCTTAGAAAAACCCAACTTGGGAAAACTAGTGCAACAGCTGAGGGTTTTATTATTATGCAACATTGAAATAATCTGAGTACAAGTGGATGCCGAAACTGGCAATCCTACAAAGAAATACTGGCAAGAAAAATCTAGTGAGGAAATTTCCTCACTCCATGGGAAAATTCGGGCTCTAACCTCAGCTCAAAATTGAGTCGTCCAAACTGGTTCTCGCAATCACTGCATCACCCTAGCGCAATCACTTCTACACTCAACTCGGAACAGCTTCTCCTCAAGCCGTATGGTCAATTGTTGCCTAGGAAAATGTCTCTCCTGGCCTCTGGAACCTCTGCCCAGCTTCTGGCACTGAAACTCTGCTTCTCCCCAGCAAGTTCGAAATTTCCTCTAGAGGCTACTACGTTGCTTTGCGCCAACCTCACTATGGCTCCTCTACCTCTTTGCAAATGCACTTACCAGAACTGGAATCCTTCCTCTGGCTTCACTGTCCCTGCCCCTCTCTCACTACTTCGATCTCACTGAGTCTCTCTCCGGTAACTGACAACTACTACTCTGGAAATCGATCTGCCTATGAAATCGAACTGCTAAGATGTGTTCTCCAAGTGCCCATCGACTTCTTATAATCCTTTGTTGGGACTCCAATGGCCAAGATTAAATATTAATCAATGGCTAGGATTAACTTGAAGTCGATCCGTGTGAGTTTCTAGATCATTCACAGCTTGACTTAATTAATTCTGATTAATTAACCATATTCCCTAAGTTTAGACTTAGGAAATATTTAAAAACTGGCAAAAAATAATCTAATTAAGTCATTTCTAGGTGGAATTTCCAGAAACAACTTCTGGGTTTTGGAGATCTCCTGTATTCTAGCCTCTCCACAAAATTTCAAGGCTAGAACACATCCGATGCTACAAAAACTAACAAGATGCACTAATGATTAATTGTACCTAATGGTGAGGATGGAGCACCAAACATTGTGTGTGATTGGCAAGTGGTTTTCATCATGGGCTGGGAAATTTAATTGGGGCCTAGGTCCACTAGAGGAGCATTATGACACCCTACAAGTGAAGCATTGAGAGCCATGGGACTCTCATCACTTGCAAAGCATCACTCCATTCCATGGGCACCTTCACCACCATAGCAATCTGCACTTTGCCCCACATTATTCATTAGATGATACACTTGGACCAGTGTGCCCTAGCTAGCTTAGCAATGATCACATGGTTTGGCAATTGATTTGAGGCCCAATTGAGATTTGTCTCACCCCTCCTTTGAGCTCTCAATGTTGGAGCAGAACCAGGGTATTTTATCACTAAGAGACCCATGAGACCTATTTTGTGCCCCAAACACAAAACCAGGGACCACACGATGATTTGCATGGAGATCTAGGGCCCAACCCCTAGAGTATAATTCTTGGAGCCCTCTTCACTCATCCTGGCAATAGAGGAACCCAATGCATTCCCTCAAGAGGCCTACGCATGCATGATGTCATCATTTCGTCCCTCTTGTGGGTGGCTTATTATGATTTTACATTGGCTATGAGGTTGGCCTGTAACCTCACTTAGTTTGGCCATCATTTTACAACTTGGAGGGGCTTTTAGGAGTAGAGTTCATTAGACATGTATAAATAAGAGAGGTCATTTCACTCTCTCATCATCATCACTTGGACAATTCGACCTCTTTAGAGAATTTCACACTTGTTCCTTCTTGGCTATTGGAGATCGTTGGATGCATTTTGATGTATGGAAGCTATTTTGGATTGTCTTTGGAGCTATTTCTTTGGATTATAGATGGATATACTACATCTTATCTTGTAAGTGCTTATTGTTGATGAATTGTATCTTGAAATTGTCTAATATATGAAATTGGTGCTTCTAGATTATACTAATTTGTGCCCTAATTGATGAAAATTAATTTGAAAGGCTATCTAGTTGAGGATTGCATATGTTATTCATTGTATAACATGTAATGAATGTTTCTAGGGGAGGAAATATTTAAGCCCTCCATCAAACTCCATTTTCCTTAGAAGTGGGTAAATGCTAGAAGTTGATACCTAGGGCATCAATTTCTAGCCTCCTTAGAAACAATTTAGCTTATCTAGAGCATCCTAGTCTCCATATGCCTAAAGGACAAGGCACTAATCCAAGTCCTCGGTGGTCAAACCTTACTTTTATACATAAATATTCTCTTTAAAATTTTGGTCCTCTTAAGGTAGGGCGTCTATCTAGGGCTTAAAGTGAATTGCCTTGGGAGAGGTTTTGGGAGAACGTGAGAGCCTAAACATGATGCTAAGGGTCTAGGCTACCTAACCTCCAAGTTTGGTGGGTATCCACTTAAGTTTTCTCCTTAAAATCTCTTGCCCTAGGTGATGCCCTAAGAGGGAAACCATAGCTATCATTTCTCAACTTTGGGACTTCTATGAAGGTTGTATGAGCTTAGTACTTTTTGAAGTATATCATCAGAAGCATTTTCTCCTTATTTCCTTGACCTTGGAAGTACCTAGAACCATGCAAATTAAACCCTAAATCTTGTGCATCTTATTCCTTCTTCTTGAAAGCGAATTGCGTATTCAAGCCTTGTACCATAGGATTGATCCTTTCTTGGGAGATTCTAGCATATCACCTTACACCTTAACCTTAGAATACCTTTCATAGGTGATTATATCCTAACAGGACTCCTCCCATCGGTGAAAGTCCGTAAAGAACAGGGGACCTTGGCTGTGATGACTATTACCTACCACCTGTGGGTAGTGTATAGGATAAATTCTCTCCTAGACGGTCCTTAGCCGGTAGCCAACAACCCCTTGCAGCCACTATATAGCTCAATGTGCCATTGTCTCCTCCACCTAAGCCAACCATGTCCCTCGACCACTTCTCATGAATTTAGGTTTGAAGGTGGGCCTCCCAACCCCGAAGGTATGGCTTTTCATTGGTATAGTTGTGTAATTTTCCTTACTTGTCATGGGAACTTTTGGGCATGGATTGGTGGGGGAATCGGTGGAAAGAGTGGGTTAGGTCTATATTCTTGTCTCCACTACCCAATTTCGTGGTTACCCTTGTATCCTAGTCACGTGGGATCTCCTTTACTGGCCATTCGCTTCGGAGTTGGCACCACATGGGAAATCTCGATTTTGGTTGTGTGGTCCCACTTCTCGATACCACATGCATCACTCCCCTTCCACTCATTTTAGCCCCATTCATCTCTTTTCCCATCCGAGTCCACATATGTCCATTGGGTCCACATGGGGTTTGCCTCCCCCTCCCCTTGTCCAAACCTTAGGTCGATCTTGGAACGATGCCCCAGAGGTTGATGCAACTAAAAATAAAAGAAAAAACATAATTTGGCCACTCTCAATCGATAATGTACCACAAAATGCAAAAAATGGCCGGGACATACAAATTTAGCACATGGGAAAAATCCTAACATGAGCTCTACCCCTTATCCATGGCCATCACCCTAGTTCCTATGGGCCCTAGATGATACCCCTCCATCATTAAGGAACCCATAATTTTCCCAACCCCTGGTGGGCGATGAACTGCCCCACCTTAAGGGGGTATTCACTGTTATATATTACACATCGCGCTCTCATCGCCTGGAGCCCCAAGCAGTGATGAAGAAAAATAAATAAAATTCAAAAGGCATATGAAGAAGGGTGGAAAAACAAAGGTCGGAGTAACTCATGTACCATGATTTTCTCCCTCATACACTCACATACCCAGGTGTGGGCTTCCCTCATTATAGCTACCCTTGTACCATAACATGTGGTCTAGATGATTCCCCTAATCCCCACTCCGCTCCATTATTATATCAGTTGTCACCTACCATTTGAGAGATGTACCATAGACATGTCATCTCCTCTAGAGGTTGAAACCAGCTAATAGGGTCCTTGGTTAACCCCCTATTGAGCTTGGAGACACTTTTACATGCCAAAGCCCACTATGGAAGGGCATGCCACCATGAAGTGCCCCATTGGTTCCATGACTCGTAAGTTATTTTACTTGATTGTTTTGATGACTTGTAGTATTGGAGGGAAAGGGAACACATTGGATCTTATGCAGGACTGCAAGTGGGTCTCCATTTCGTGCCTGCTCTCCCTATATGGGGTCTTAGCCTTCCAGAGGGCCACATTGGCACTTGTAGGGTGAGCGTTTAAAGCCATGGGCCTTCACCATAGCTGAGATTACTTCATGGATCCCCAACAGTGCTCATCGATTACTCTTGTTCCAACTTTTGGATAAGGATGATGCACTTGGTTCACCATGCCCAGTTGGCTCCACAGTTGCACCAAACACGTGGCAGATGTTCCAGGATCCGGAGGATTGTCCCCCGCTGCAGAGGGAGGGCTTATGTCATCATTCTAGCCCCCCTTATAAATGGCCTACAGGCACTTCCGATCCACTTGAAGACCCATGAAGTTGCCCTTGTGCCCCCACACCCACTTGGGAGCACCACAGGTTTTTGCTTGGAAAACAAGGGGCCAACCCCTTGTCAACTATGTTCGGAGTCCATTTCTACATCATGGCACCCCGTGGACTTCATTAGGCCTCCTCAAAGGCCCAACTACTCACTTTATTGATCATTCGACCCTCTTGAGAGGCTTATTCTTGTATTATTGAGCTATTTGGTGGGATTGTCACCAATAGTACTTTTATTATGCACATTATTTTATTTTAGGGGCTCAATTAGGCCAATTTAGCTAAATCAAATTCATTAGAGTGTATAAATAGAAGTGAGATAATTCATTTTGATCATCATGACTGGGATTGGGTTAATATCTCTTGTGAGATTTTCTCTATCCCTTTTGGAGGACAAGTTTGGATGATATGGATGAATTTTGATGTTTGGATATCTCTCTCTTGTCTTGGAACTTCATTTTTGGCATAATTTGATGATTGGTTATACTCTTTTATACATGTAAATTCTCTCTTAATGCTTATTCTTGTCATTTAATTTTGTCACATGAATGTTGTTGGGATTTTCGCTATACGAGTCTGAAATTTATTGCTACTCTATAAGAAATTGTGGGAATTTTGTTCTTTTATAGCGTTGCATCGTGTCATGGGCCATGTATGAATGGGTGAATGTTCCCAGAGATGATTTATGTTAAATTAATCTTGATAAGCCATCAATTATTGCAATTTGAAGTATAAAGTCCTTGCAGCAGCTGCTCTCATACTCTAATGCCATGCAAAGTTGTTGAAGGCCTCCTTGAGTGGGTGAATTCTTTCAAACCATAAAATTTTCCTTCACTCCATCTCTCCCAAGGGACAAGGCACTATCCTCCATAGGAGATCATCATGACTGGGATTGGGTTAATATCTCTTGTGAGATTTTCGCTATCCCTTTTGGAGGACGAGTTTGGATGATATGGATGAATTTTGATGTTTGGATATCTCTCTCTTGTCTTGGAACTTCATTTTTGGCATAATTTGATGATTGGTTATACTCTTTTATACATGTAAATTCTCTCTTAATGCTTATTCTTGTCATTTAATTTTGTCACATGAATTTTGTTGGGATTTTCGCTATACGAGTCTGAAATTTACTGCTACTCTATATGAAATTGTGGGAATTTTTTTCTTTTATAGCGTTGCATCGTGTCATGGGCCATGCATGAATGGGTGAATGTTCCCAGAGATGATTTATGTTAAATTCATCTTGATAAGCCATCAATTATTGCAATTCGAAGTATAAAGTCCTGGTAGCAGCTGCTCTCATGCTCTAATGCCATGCAAAGTTGTTGAAGGCCTCCTTGATTGGGTGAATTCTTTCAAACCATAAAATTTTCCTTCACTCCATCTCTCCCAAGGGACAAGGCACTAATCCTCCATAGGTGATCAATTTCAAAGCTTATTTCTTCCACCTTCCTTTCTAATTCTAGGCCTAACCTTCATAGGTCATCTAACTCATCACTTATCTCACATTTTGTCCGTCCAAACACTTCAATTTTTGGTCCACAACTGTGCTGAAGTTTTCTCTGGAGGCCCTACAAATTTGAAGCAAATCCAATGGTGGTATCTAAAGATATAGCAAGCCCTAGCTCAAGGACCATTTCTTGCCCTAGGTTCCTTTGGCTAGTGTCCTCATTAGGATCATTGAATTCAAACCTTAAAGAAAATTTGTCCTTTGAACCTCTTCTCCTCCCTAATTAGGTCAGGCCCCTCATTGGGTGATCAACTCCATACCCTTTCCCTAATTTTCGGTTCGCTCGGTCCCATGCGGTCACAAAGATCACACAAAGACCAATTCTCCATAAGGATTTCCCGGCCTGGGAATGATCTTTGCAAGATATATTCCCAAACCCTAACCTCGAGAATCCTCTTAGCCCTTCCTAGAGAGTTGTTGCCCTTGACTTAGTAGTTGCTCTATAGGATCCCCTCTTAGGACCCCTACTAGTTTGAGCTGTAAAATTTTGCCGTCGTTTCCAAGGACACGACACAAGTGTTTTGTTCCCCATACGACATATTGACATATAATTATTGGCAATTCCATTGGAAGAACGAAGCCCTAGTTCTTCATTGAACTTCAAAGTTAATGTTTGTAGGGTGAAGTAAGCATCTATCAAGGCACTTCAATTCAGCCTGACGATTCCATTTTAATCCTAATATGCAAAATCATGAAAAATAGACACTTGTAAAAGAGATATCAATATTGGTCCTACATTTGCAAAACTCAATGACCAAGACCTTCAAGAACTAAAAAAGGATGTGGATAAATATGCTGAATTTTATCAAGATTTATTGGAAGATATGGATAAGGAATTCATGCTCAAGTTTCATAGGTCAACACAAAAGCAACTCTACATAATAAGGTGTGCCTATGAGAAGGATCCTAGTCATCTCCTTGACTTTGCTAGCCTAACCTATGTTTTTCGTATTCCAACTGCCCTAATCAATGACAAATATTATAATCAGAGTTGCAAAGCCCCACAAAAGGTAATCAATTGGATGATCAAGGTGACATTGAAGAAAGTTCAAGTGTGAAGGGTCATCATCAAAATGAGGAATATATGGAAGAGTGGAATCAATCTGAAGATGTTGGAGAGGACCTTGAGAACCTAAATAATGAGCAAAAAAATGAGTCCTCCATGGGTCCACATGATGGAAAGGATGATTTTGTGGGCACATGTGTTAGGGAAGATGAGGCTATGAAAGTTGAAGTTGAGGCAGACCTTACCTTTCTCAAGGATATTACTCATGATGACTCTCCCTTTGCGAACCTTGGGGAAGGTGAACCCATTAGCCCCTTGGAAGATTACATTGAAGATTACTTCCGCATTGAAAAGGAGAAATGGGAAATTGTTGGTCCTCAATTTAATTTTTCTCCCATTTATGATACCAACAAGGAGGATGAGGTTCAGATTGGTCTTCCATCTCTCTCGGGTACTTATGATGACATATCCATCGATACCCTTGGTAAGGAGAATTATTATTTGCCCTTGCATGAAGAGGGGCAATTGGAAGTAATCATTTCTCCTTTTAGGAAAGACCCAATCTTTGATACTGATAATGATGAAATCAATGAAGCTCCCACCTATCCTCCTTATGATTCTATATTCAAATCACTTGAGCCTTTAAAAAATGATTTTGAGGAGGAAAAACCTGTTAAATGTGAGATTTCACCCTCCCCTTTTCTTTTTTCTCCCGCTCATCATCTTGAGTCTTACAAGAGTGATTCCCTCACCCCATTTTGTATGATCTCCAATGACCATATGCCCTTTCACCTATTGAGATTTTGTGTATTTGGGGTGGCATCAGTTGTGCTCTAGGTCCCAAATTTTTTGGAGGGACTAGAGTACACTTGATCTACAAGACCCGGAAATGGATTTGAGAAATTTCAAGTTGTGTTCAAGTTATTCAAATAATTAATTATTTTTAATACATTTCCTAAGTCTAACTTAGGAAAATAAAATAATTAAAGTGAATTAATTAACACATGTGCTGAAATTGTCTTAAGTCACATGGATCAAACAGTCTTTTAATCTCAGCCATTGATGGATGATTTAATCTCGGTCATTGAAGGATTCAACGAAAAAGGTATAAGAGAAAGGCTTGAGGGTCAGTTGAAGACACACAATTTCTGTAGAACTGAGGAATAGATCTGGAATTCTAGGGCGGGTTTGCTAAGAATTTCCAGTGGAATTTCCTGCAGTGAGGGGTAGTATTAACCAAGGGAATGTTCTGATTCCGGGGCCAAGAGATAGCAAGAGGCAAGAGGAGCAGCCACAAGGACAGTGCAAAGAGGCCTCAGAGCCACACAGAGCAGCAGGGACAGCGCAGAGGCAGCTAGGGCCACGTTGGGCTGACACTGGCCAAGTAGAGGCAACGCAGGGGCAGCATAGACCCTCCTAGGGTGACGCAGACCCTCCTAGAGCCATGCAGAGGCTGACGCAATCCCTCCAGGGCAACGTTAGGGCTTCAGAAGCAGCGCTGAGGGTTTTTAGGGTCAGATCTGGGCTGAGTCCTGTAAATCCTGTTTGAGGGTGTGGATCAGTCAGATGTTTGGCACTAGATCTTCAGGTTAGCTGCAGATTTTATATCTTTTATTCTTGGTCGGGTTTTCCAAGGTTGGAACCCAGATTTGTTGTACTCAGAACTACTTAATAATAAAACCCTCATATCTGTTGAACCGGTTTTCCCGCTTTGGGTTTTTCCGGGGACATATGTCCAAAAATCCATGTGTCACTTTGTTGCATGAGTGAATTATTCAGTAATTGATCTGCATGTGTAGGCTGTAGTTGTGTTTATTTTCGGTATTTTCTGAATCTAATTTCTGAAAATAACTTGTATAAATTAAATCAAGTAGGAGGAAATAAACCAATATACTGCAGTAGAATTTTCACATCACCTCCCTAGATATGATGTTGAGGAAGAAACATCCACTAGACATATCCCTCCTTTCCCCTCATACCCTCGAAGTTGTGAATACAATCACTCCATTGAGCAACCAATATGTTTTCCCCTTTCGTATCCCAAGTTTCCTTTCTCTTCCCATCATGACCTTCTGACATCTACAAAGCATGATATTATGAGCAGTGATTGTGATAGAGACTTCTTAAGGGTAATTATTCATTCCACCATTGTTTACCTAGAGGGCAATCCCCTCACTTCTGGATTGACTTATTTTCCTTCTCCTACGGCTTCCTCTTACTCGGATTGAAATCATAATTTTCCACCTCCCACCTTCAACCTCCATGTGATTGTGTTTGCATTCACGTTGGGATTCGCTACACAAGTAATCATATACGCAGACATGGGTATATTGATTTGATGATATGTTGGTTGCACTGGCTTTATGATTACACTTAGCATGGGTATTACACTATATGCATGTTAGTGTAGGATGCATTGCATGCTCATTTTCTCATTAGAACTAACATCATATGATATTTTTCATGGTAGAATGGTTGCATTTAGAATAAACTTTACATATTTCTTGTTTATTTTTATGGCCTAATACTAAGCATGGGTGATCATAAGACACCACAAAAACACTCTTCCCTGTATGCTTGGTCTTTGATATGTGCAGGTAACAGGTTTGCGGTACCAAGAGATTGTTAGTGTTCTCATGGCCTCCCGTTCAAGTAGGCTTCATGCAATTTCCTAAGAGCTCATGTCCCAGTTGAAGCCAGATGTTACCCACCACCTGTGGGTAGTGTATAGGAGAAAATTTTTCTCCTAAATGGTCCTCAGCCAGAAGAGAACCCTTGGCAGCCACTAGATAGCTCAATGTGCCATTGTCCCAGCCACCTGAGCCAAACATGTGGTCCCTCGGCCACTTGTCATGAATTTAGGTTTGAAGGTGGGCCTCCCGACCCCAAAGGTATGGCTTTTCATTGGTATAGTTGAGTAATTTTCCTCACTTGTCATGGGAACTTTTGGGCATGGATTGGTGGGGGGATTCAATGGAAAAAGTGGGTTATGTCTATATTATTGTCTCCACTGCCTGATTTTGTGGTTACGCTTGTATCCTAGTCCTATGGGATCTCCTTTACTGGTCATTCACTTTAGGGTTGGCACTACATGGGAAATCTCGATTTTGGTTGCGTGGTCCCACTTCCCAATACCACATGCATAACTCCCCTTCTACTCATTTTAGCCCCATTCATCTCTTTTCCCATCTGGGTCCACATGTGTCCACTAGGTCCATATAGTGTTAGCCTCCCCCTCCACTTGTCCACACCTTGGGTGGAGCATGGAATGATGCCCCAAAGGTTGATGCAACGAAAAAGAAAAAAAGCGTAATTTGGCCACTCTAAACAGGAAATGTACCACAAAATCCAAAATATGGTCGGGACATAAAAATTTAGCACGTGGAAAAAAGCCTAACATGAGCTCTACCCATTATCCATGGCCATCACTCTGGTTCCTATGGGCCCTAGATGAACCCCCTCCAGCATTAAGGAACCCATGATTGTCCCAAACCCTGGTGGGTGATGAACTACCCCACCTTAAGGAGAGGGTATCCACTATTATATATTACACATCATGCTCTCATCCCCTGGAGCCCCAAGCAGTTATGAAGAAAAAGAAATAAAAGGAAAAAGGCATATGAAGAAGGGTGGAAAAACAAAGGCCAGGGTAACTCATGTACCACAATTTTTTCCCTCCTACACTCACATACCCAGGTGTGGGCTTCCCTCTTTATAGCTACCCTTGTACCATAACATGTGGTCTAAATAATTCCGCTGATCCCCACTTCGCTCCATTATTATATCAATTTCCACCTACCATTTGAGAGATGTACCATAGACATGTTACCCCCTCTAGAGGTTGAAACCACCTAATAGTGAACTTTGTTAACCCCCTATTGAGTTTGGAGACACTTGTACATGCCAAAGGCCACTATGGAAGGGCATGCCACCACGAAGTGTAGAAATTTGATAACCCAACCTCAGTTTTCAGTTTCTCCTTATTTCTCCCATAAAGTTAAATGCCCATTCCCATAGCCATACATTCAACAAGCTGGAAAAATAAATATTTTCTAAAAACACTAATTCTGGAAATTTCACAATGTTGAAATGCAGAAATAAAAACTCAGAAAAATAAATCAGCCACATAGAATTTTGACATGCTAATTTTTTGTCAACATGACCCTAGAAAAACAACCTACAACTCTTGGGGAAAACCAGTTCGAAAGCTCTTCTTATTTCTGATAAGCTTTTACAGTGAGACAGAAATTATAGCAAAAATTCCAGCAACTTAACAAATGTACTTATCTCGATTTTTGTGCTTATACACTGCCTTGGAAAACGTGTCAAACAGTAAACTAACAAAAAAGAAATTTCACAGCATTTAAAACAGCATTAAATGCTGACTACCTTTCTTGATTTTTGTGCCCAGATGTACGGTCGTACTGCTGTATGGACTGTACTGAATACACAGCAACACCTTCTCGATTTCTGTGCCTCCTTCTGCCTCGAAAATAGTGTTGAAGCTGTTGTACGGTTGTTGTACAGATTTCCTCGAAATCTGTGCCACCAAACATCAATCTCTCTCCTCGATTATCGTGCCTAGAATCTGCCCAGAAAACTGTGCTGAAGTTGTTGTACGGATTTCTGCCTTGGGAACTGTGCCTCTTTGCTGCTGTACGGATTTGTTGAAGTCTCTAGCTGCTGCCCTCCTTCTCCTCACCGCTCAAAAATTTCTCCTTTGCTTTCTCTCCTCCTCTCTCAATCTGCTCATGAAAGAATGAATGACCTTTTCCCTCATTTTCCTCCTTTAACCTAACCCTAAGTGACTTTTGGGGAATCCCTAAATCCAATGGCTAAGATAGCTTTAGATCTAGGGCTGAGATTAAATGCTCATTTAAATCTCACTTTCTATTTTTTAATTCACCCCACTTTAATAAAGACCCACTTAGTAATTTATTTCCAAAGTCACTTTTCCTTTCTAATTTTACATTGACTTTATTAAAGTCACTTTAAAATTAGACTTTAGTAACTTTATCACTTAAAGTCACTTTTAAATTAGATTTGACTTTATAAAAATTATAAAGTCACTTTAGGAGAAAAATTAAATTCTTTTGGACACTTTCCCTAGGCCAAAGATCAAAGCCTTAGGGAACCACCTGTCCTCCGGTACCAAATTTCAACACTCCCTCTTACCGAGGAAGGTGTTCCTCACCACACCCATCTTGTCTCTGAAGTAGACATGCTTGCCCCGTGGTAAGGCTTTGGTAAGAATCTCTGCAACCTGCTCATCAGTGGGAATATACTCAAGCTTCACAGCTCCTTTCTGAACATAGTCTCTGATGAAATGATATTTGATCCCGATATGCTTTGACCTGTCATGAAATATTGGATTCTCCATGAGTTTAATGCAACTCTGATTATCACAGTAAATCACTGAAGGTCTCAACGGCTGACCAAACAAGCCAAACAACATCTTGCGAAGCCAGATGGCCTCACAACTAGCTAGACTGGCTGCCATATACTCTGCTTCCGCTGAACTCAATGCTACTGATTGCTGCTTCCAGCTGAACCATGACACCACTGCCGAACCCAACCCAAAACAGCACCCTGAAGTGCTCTTCCTATCAGAAGCACAACCTGCCCAATCAGAATCAGTGTAACTTGCCAATCTCACTCCATCCCCCTGCCTGTAGTCCAGACCATAATCCACTGTCCCCTGCAAGTACCGCAAAATGTGTTTTGCAGCCACCCAGTGAACCTTCCTAGGCTCACACATAAACTGACTCATCGTGTTGATTGCAAAACATATATCTGGTCTAGTGTTGACCAAATACATCAAGGAACCAATCAACTGTCTGTACAATGTGGGATCCACCAACTCGGAATCCGAAGCATGAAGCTTCTTCCAGTTCGTGATCATCGGTGTCGACATGGGTTTACAATCCTCCATGTGGAATCTGCCAAGGATGTCCACAATATACTTCCCCTGCCCCAGGAAGAAATGCCCCTCCTCCTGCCACACCTCCAAACCCAAAAAGTAATGCATCAAGCCAATTTCCTTCATCTCAAACTCCGACGCAAGATCTCTCTTGCAGTGCTCTATGAGTCTCTCTGCACCCGTAATGACCAAGTCATCCACATACAACACCAGAATGAGAGGCTCCTCACCTATCACAATAAAGTAAAGGTTCGGATCTGCCTCACTCTTTGTGAAACCCATCTCCTGCAAGTATGTATCTATCTTGGAGTACCAAGCTCTGGGAGCTTGCTTCAGGCCATAAAGGGCCTTCTTCAGTCTGCACACATGGGACTCCTTCCCATGCACCTCAAAGCCCTATGGTTGCTCAATGTACACCTCCTCCTGTATGAAGCCATTGAGAAATGTGGTCTTCACATCCATCTGGTGGATCTTCCAACCCATCTCGACTGTTATCGATATGATGGAGCGAATCGAAGTATATCGAGCCACGGGAGCGAAGGTCTTCTCATAATCTACTCCCTCTACCTAGGAGAACCCTCTAGCCACAAACCTTGCCTTGAATTTCTCAATGTTGCAATCTGCAGCATGCTTTACCTTGTAAATCCATCTAGAAGTAACCACGGATTTGCCCTCAGGCCTCAACACCACCTCCCAAACATCATTCCTCATGATAGAATAATACTCCTCCTGCATGGCCTCTCTCCAGACCTGCTGGCTAGCTGCCTCCTCATAGCTAGAAGGCTCAGAGTCAAATGATGTTGGCAACCATTTCCATATAGCTACAAAACCTCTCAGGTGGTCTGCTCTCTCTGACCAGCCTCTTTGGCCCAGAAACAGATGTGGCCTCTCTCAAGGTATCCTGAAGCCACTTGGGCTTCCTCTTCCCTGAGCACACTTCTCCCACTGGAGAATGAAACTCCTCCTCCTCATCATCAGGGGTCTGAACTCCTGACTGTCTATCTGTTGTCCTCTTGCCTGAACTTGAACCTGTAGACGCTGAAGTACTGTGTGAACTGTCCATCAATGGACTCCCTAGCAGACTGCTCTGCATGTTGCCCGAAGCACCACCCCTCTGACTCTGCGAGCCACTGCTCACTAATGGACCTGACACCATAATTGATGTACCTCTAGATCCTCCTGATCCCTGTGCCTGACTTAGCTTCTCCTGAGGGTCTGACCGATCCAGATAGTCTAACTCTCGTGACCTCTTGAAAGCCCTGTCCTCCTCGAATTTCACATCCCACCTGACAACAACTCTCCTCTGTGTGGGAATATAAATCTGAAAGGCTTTTGAGGTCTCACTCTAGCCCACAAAGATACCCTTCTCTGCGGTGGGCTCTAGCTTGGTCCTCTTCTCCTTGGGTACGTAGAAGTATGAAATACACCCAAAGATACGAAGATGACCAATATCAGGCTTCTTCCAAGAAAAATCCTCCTCCGAAGTCACATTCCCCAAGGCACGATGCGGACTCCTGTTCTACAAATATACAACAATGTTGCAGGCCTCTGCCCACAAAAACAATAGTAACCCCTGATCATGTAGCATGGCTTTGGCAGCCCCTCCGATGGATCTGTTCTTCCTCTCCGCAACCCCGTTCTGCTGGGGATTGTAAGGAACTATGAACTCCCTCCTAATGCCTGCCTCTACACAATAATCATAATCAATAAACTCACCAAGGGTGTACTCCCCTCCATTGTCCGACCTCAGGGACTTGATCTTCCGACCTGTCTGAAGAGCTCTGAACTCCTGAAACCACTTGAAGACCTCACTCTTGGTCTTCAAGAAATAAATCCAGGTCCTCCCAGAGTGATCATCAATGAATAAAACATAATACTCATATCCACTCAAGGGAACATGAGACATTCGACCGCTCACATCAGAATTAATCAAATCAAGTATCCTAGTTGATCTGCTATCATTGTTGGGAAAAGGGGATTTGGCAAATTTTCCTATCACACATCGTCTGCATGTATCTATGTGATCAGTACTGAAATCTGGCACACCTATAGTGATCTCCCGCAATGTCCTCAAGGCTCCATGATACATGTGCCCCATCCTGCGGTGCCAAATCTCGCACAGCTCTGAACTGCTAGCTCTACTGTTGGTACTACTGCTCAATGCCAAAAGTGGCTGAAATGCAAACTTGTACACCTTTGCATGACGTACACCAATCACTCTAGCTGGAGCGCCCCTGGGATATATAAGCACCTGTCCTGTACTGAACAATATCTCATACCCTCTGTCCTCCAATGCTGAGACGGATATGAGGTTCTTCATCATCCTTGGCACATATAGAACATCTAACACCTTCAAGGGAGGTTTGGGTTCCCTATCAAATGTCAATGTCCCCACATTTGCTCTTTAAACGCTGTCATCTCACGAGTACTACCTCTATATCGGTGCCACTCTCACGAAAGCTGCGAGAAGTACTTACGAGTCTGTCATATGACATGAAGCCCCCTTTGTCCAATACCGAGATACCTAAAGATGTTAAAGCTAGTGGAGGGAAATGCACACTCCCTCTCAACCTCCGTGGCAGGTGATCCTGCACTAGTGGACTCACAAGCAATG
Source organism: Pinus albicaulis (assembly GCA_034641835.2). Taxonomy (NCBI): domain Eukaryota; kingdom Viridiplantae; phylum Streptophyta; class Pinopsida; order Pinales; family Pinaceae; genus Pinus; species Pinus albicaulis. Next base: position 427,102,540 of record CM076582.1, read on the forward strand.
AACCCAAACTCCCGGTCAAAGCTATCCGTAAAGTCCTCTATCTCTGCTGATGTTGCCATGCTCTGGTTCTTCTCCTTCTTCTTCTTCTCCAGACACATAACTGCATAGTGTCCCATCCTCTGACAATTCCAACACTTCACCTTGGAATAGTCCTTCTGCGTGTTTCCCTGTTTACCTTTGCCTTTGCCTTTGCCCCCACCAACACTTGTGGAAGCTTACTTCTTTCCCTTGCCTTTCTTGCCTCCTACCAACAGTGCTACATCCTCATCCTGCTCAACTGGTTTGGCTACCCCAAGCTGGCTCTTTCTGATTTCTGTCTGTATGCAATCATCCCATAACCTCTCCCAAGTGGGAAGGGTCTCACGTGCACAAACCCCATCAGCAAAGTTCAGCAATGAACTAGGAAGGCCATTCACTGCAATCCGCACCAACTCAGTGGGTGGAATGACCTCTCCAACTGCTGCCAATGCATCTCTCACATTAGTAATTTTTGTGAGATATCTAGCTGCACTATTAGTCTTACCCATCTTAATGGTCTTCAGCTTCTCCCTTAGGACCATTTTCCTATTCTCATTGATACTTTGGTAGAGATTGGTCAACGTTGTCCACATCTCATGAGCATATCTCTTTCCTCTCACATCAGAAATGCAATGGTCTTTGATTCCATCTAGAATCAGTCTCTTACCCTTGTTATTCTTCTTATTAAATGTTGCCCACTGAACAGCATCAACAGGCACATTAACAGGATTTTGTGCGGTACGCACCATGATATCCCAGACTTCTGCCTCCTCAAAGATGCTCTGCATTCTCTCCTTCCATACACTGTAGTTACTATGCCCATCCAACCTATCCTCCACCCTCAAGCCCAAAGACATGCTTACTGTCCTAAATAAACTGAAAATAACACTGTTGTAGTAAAGGTATTGTTTTCTATGTGAAAAATCAGCTTGCTGTAATTTTTCTTCTTGCTGTCCCAAACTGCCTTTTTCAGCAAAATAGCTCTAATACAATGTAGAAATTTGATAACCCAACCCCGGATATCAATTTCTCCTTATTTCTCCTATAAATTTAAATGCCCATTCCCATAGCCATACATTCAACAAGCTGGAAAAATAAATATTTTTTGAAAACACTAATTCTAAAAATTTCACAATGCTGAAATGCAAAAAGAAAAACTCATAAAAAATAAATCAGCCACACACAAAATTTTGACACACTGATTTTTTATCAACATGACCCTGGAAAAACCCCTACGGCTCTTGGGGAAAACCAGTTCGAAAGCTCTTCTTATTTCTGATAAACTTTTACAGTGAGATAGAAATTACAGCAAAAATTCCAGCAACTTAACAAATTTACTTATATCGATTTCTGTGCTTATACACTGCCTTGGAAAACATGCCGAACAGTAAACTAACAAAATAGAAATTTTACAGAATTTAAAACAACGTTAAATGATGACTTCCTTTCTCGATTTTTGTGCCCAGCTGTACAGCCGTATTGCTGTACGAACTATACGGAATACACAGCAACACCCCTCGATTTTCGTGCCTCCTGCCTCGAAAATAGTGCCTAAGCTGTTGTACGACTGCTGTATAGATTTCCTCGAAATTTGTGCCACCAAATAGCAATCTCTCCTCAATTTTTGTGCCCAAAATCTGCCCAGAAAACTGTGTTGAAGCTGTTGTAGGATTTCTTGAAAATTGTGCCTTATTCCTTGAAAAATGTGCCACACTCGTGTTGTACGGATTTCTACCTTGGGAACTGTGCCTCTTTGCTGCTGTACGGATTTGCTGAAGTCTATAGCTATTGCCTTCCTTCTCCTCACTGCTCAGAAATTTCTCCTTTGCTTTCTCTCCTCCTCTCTCAATCCGCTCATGAAAGAATGAATAACCTTTTCCCTCCTTTTCCTCCTTGAACCTAACCCTAAGTGACTTTTGGGGAATCCCTAAATCCAATGGCTAAGATAGCTTTAGATCTAGGGCTGAGATTAAATGCTCATTTAAATCTCACTTTCTATTTTTTAATTCACTCCACTTTAATAAAGACCTACTTAGTCATTTATTTCCAAAGTCACTTTTCACTTTCTAATTTCACATTGACTTTATTAAAGTCACTTTAAAATTAGACTTAGTAACTATATCACTTAAAGTCACTTTTGAATTAGATTTGACTTTATAACTTTATAAAGTCACTTTAGGAGAAAAATTAAATTCTTTTAGACACTTTTCCCTAGGCCAAATATCAAAGCCTTAGGGAACCACTTGTCCTCTGGCAACCAAATTTCAACACAAAGTGCCCTATTGGTTACATGACTTGTAAGTTATTTTACTTGATTTTTCCGATGACTTGTTGTATTAGAGGGCAACGTGACTCATTGGATCTTATGCATGATTGCAGGTGGGTCTCTATTTAGGGCTTGGTCTAGCTATATGGGGTCCTAGCCCTCTAGAGGGCCACATTAGCACTTGTAGGGTAAGCGTTGAAAGCCATGGGCCTTCACCATAGACGAGATTACTTCATGGATACCCAACAGAGCTTATCGATTGCTTATGTTCCACATTTTGGAAGAGGATGATGCACCTGGTTCACCATGCTCATCCGGCTCCACAGTTGCACCATAAACTTGGAAAATGTTACAGGATCCGGAGGATTGTCCCCAGCTGCAAAGGGAGGACTTATGATTCTAGCACTTACAAATGGTCTACAGGCACTTCCGATCCACTTGAAGACCCATGAGTTTGCCCTTGTGCCCCCATACCCACTTGGGAGCACCACAAGTTCTTGCTTGGAAAACAAGGGGCCAACCCCTTGTCCACTATGTTGAGAGTCCATTTCTACATCATGGGGCACCCTATGGACTTCATTATTCCTCCTCAAAGGCTCAACGACTCACTTTATTTATCATTCGACCCTCTTGAGAGGCTTATTCTTCTATTATTGAGTTATTTGATGGACTTGTCACCAAAAGAATAGTTATTATGTACATTATTTTATTTTAGGGGATCAATTAGGCCAATTTAGCTAAATCGAATTCATTAGAGACTGTATAAATAGAAGTGAGGTGATTCATTATGATCATCATGACTAGGATTGGGTTATTAACTCTTGTGAGATTTTCGCTATCCCTTTTGGAGGAAGAGTTTGGATGATATGGATGAATTTTGATGTTTGGATATCTCTCATCTCTCTCTTGTCTTGGAGCTTCATTTTTGGCATAATTTGATAATTGGATATACTCTTTCATACATGTAAGTGCTCTCTTAATGCTAATTCTTGTCATTTACTTTTGTCACATGAATGTTGTTGGGATTTTCGCTATACAAGTCTGAAATTTACTGGTACTCTATACGAAACTGTGGGAATTTTGTTCTTTTATAGTGTCGCATCATGTCATGGGCGATGTATGAATGGGTGAATGTTCCGATGATTTATGTTAAATGCATCTTGATAAGTCATCAATTATTGCAAGTCGAAGTATAAAGCATGCTCTAATGCAATGCGAAGTTGTTGAAGGCCTCCTTCACTGGATGAATTCTTTCAAACCATAAAATTCTCCATGACTAAATCTCTCCCAAGGGACAAGGCACTAATCCTACACAGATGATCAATTTCAAAGCTTATTTCTTTCAAATTTCATTCGCTTTTTAGGCCTAACCTTCATAGGTCATCTAGGACATCACTTATCTCACATTCTAACCATCCAAAAACTTTGTTTTTTGGTCCATGGCTGCGTTGAGGTTTTCTCTATAGGCCCTCCAAATTTGAAGTAAATCTGACGATGGGATCTCAAGATATAGCAAGCCCAAGCTGAAGGACCATTTCCTGCCCTAGGTTTCCTTTGGCTAGTGTCCTCATTAGGATCATTGAATTCAAACCTCAAAGAAAATTTTCCCTTTGATCCTCTTCTCCTCCATAATTAGGTCAAGCCCCTCATTGGGTGATCAACTCCATACTCTTGACCTAATTTTGGGTCTGCTTGGTCTCGTGTGGTCCCACAACCTATTGAAGCCAATTCCACAAATATCACACAAAGACCAATTCTCCATAAGGATTTCTAGGGCTCGGGATCATATTTACAAGGTATATTCCCAGACCCTAGCCTCGAGAATCCTCTTAGCCCTTCCTAGAGAGCATATCACCTTACTTCCCAAGCAAGAAAGCCATATAATTCTCTCTTGTGAATAGGCCTTAGGAATCACTCCTTGTCCTCTCATTGTTCCATTCGTCTAGTGATTCCCCTTTATGTTGGTCTCCTCCAATCGGTGAAAGCTTGTAAAGGGTAGGGAGCTTTAGCTAAGGTGATAGTGGGTTGTCGCTCCATTGTTTCCCTTGACCTAGTAGTTTCTCTATAGGATCCCCTCCTAAGACCCCTGCTAGTTTGAGCAGTAACAGTGACAGTGGGCCATTGTCCCATTGTTAACACTTAATCTAGTTGTTTGTCTTATAGGGTTTCCCTCTCCAAGGCCTATTAAATTTTGTGGTGACATTTTGGCATCATTGTTGGGGAGGAAGTGAGTCTAGCTTCCCTTGATTGAATCATTTGAAGAGGTGATTCTTTTAACGATAAAATACACTCTTCTGGCGACTCCTATAAGATTTGACTATGTATGTTAATACCCAGACTTTGTTAACATATCATAGGGGAGACAAAGGAACCCCTGATACTCCTTTCTTTGACAAAAATTGCTCCAAGACGAAAAACATCATCATGGGTGCAATGTGCTCTTGGCCTTTTAATTTTTGGAAACATCCTTAGAGCTCCCAACTCTTCCCCAATATGATGGTCTGCCAAATTTCAGGGGAAAAGGGAATGAATACCCCATAAAGCACTTGGAGGCCTTCCATGCTTTCTTGGCTAGGGACACTTTTGAGGAAGATGTGGTCATGACTTTGTTTGATTATTCATTTAAGGACTACGCCTATGAGTGGTTTATATGTATCCCAAGAAAGTCATTGCAATCATGGCATAGTTTCTTAAACATATTCATTTTGTGGTGGGTCAAGGAGAAGGATGTGGTTGAATCGTATAAAAAACTTTTCAGTATTTAAAAAGGAAGAATGTGAAGCTATTAAATAATTCAACCAAAGATTCAATACCTATGTTGAAATGATCCTTGAAAAACTAAAACCTCGTGATCAAGTGATCCTTAATGTTTATTTTCAAGCTTTTGATGGAGAGGTGGCATACACTATTAGGGCTAGCGACCTTCTAATCTCTTGAATGCCAAAAATAAGGCTTTCAATCTTGGTAAATCCATAAAATAAATGGAATCCATAAACATGATTACTGAGAATTGTGATGACTCTTTTTTCGAGCTCATAAAATAAATAGAAGAACAACTTCCTATTTTGTTTTACAATGATAGTTTCATATGTTCCCAGATTGGCAAATTAAAGGATGAATAAGATATAGAGGTTACCTAGTGAATTAAGTACTGATCCTCAAATTTTTGTGTATCATGTCCAAATGAGACCCTATCCATTCTATATAGCCCTTAGATTCAATGAAAAAGTCTTAAAAGACTGTGTTCTAAACTCCGAGTCAATGGCCCATGTCATTAGAAAAATTTTGAGGTCTAAAATGGGCCTCCTCGGGAATATTATATAATAATAGTGGAAATAATAAAATAAGATTAGATTACATCATCAAATTTTAGAGGGAAAAAAGAAAAACTATTTTTTCAAGATGTATTTTCAACTCATCTCCCTACGATTTTACTCAAATTTCGAGCGGGATCACTCGTTGGATGCAAAATTTAATTCCTCCTCGAAGGAGTATCGCTATCAATTTTTTCAAGTATTTATCATTTTCCGTGTATCGGGGTCGATCGAAAGTATGCAACATGGGTACTCCTTGTATGAGGAATTAAATTTTGCATCCAATGAGTGCTCCCACTCGAAATTTGAGTAAAACCGTAGGAGATAAGTTGAAAATACGAGCTCCAATAGTAGATTTTTTATTTTTTTATCTTTTTAATTTTTCACTCCAAAAATAATGAATCATACCCCATGGTTGACATCATCATCTTGAATCCTATTTGTTCTTATAAAGTTGATTTTAGTTGTACATTTTTGTTTTGAGGTATGCTATCACTCAAACTAGCAGGGGTCCTAGAAGGGGATCTTGAAGGAGAAACTACTAGGTCAAGGGAAACAATGGAACTATAGCCCACTGTTACCTCAATCAAATCTCCCTACTCTTTACGAACTTTCACCGATGGGAGCAGACCCAGTATGGAGAGAATCACCTAGATGAATGGGTCAATGAAGGGGGAGAGGGTGATTCCTAAAAGCCTATTCACAAGAGAGACTCAAATTGTGGTTTTCTTGCGTGAAAAGCAAGGTGTAGGGTTCTCTTAGAAGGGCCAAAGGGATTTTTCAAGGCCTAGGGTTTGCAAATGAGACTTATAATGGATGGTCCTAGTCCAAGAAATCCTTTTGGAAACTTCGATTCCAAGTGCCCTTTGTGAAATTATCTTCAAGAGGTTGTGGGACCACATGGGACCAAGTGGACCCAAGGTTAGGTCAAGGTAATGGGATTGAGCAACCAATGATGTACTTGACCTAATTAGGGAGGAGAAGGGGATCAAGGAAGGAATTTTCAATGAAAGGCAATGTAATGATCCCAGTGAGGTTTCTAGCCTAAGGGAACCAAGAGAAAGATTCAATCTCAAGGATAAGGCTTGAGATATCTCAAAATCCCACGGTCAAAATTTCTTCAAAATTGGAGGGCACCTAGGAACACACCATCCCAGTAGGGGCCAGGAGATCGAATTTTTTTTATGGGTGGTTTGCAAGAAAATTGATGCCCTAGGGGACCCAATGGGGCTAGACCTAGAAAAGAAGGAAGGTGAAAGATAAGATAAGATAAGATAAGATAATTTTATTAATGTCCATCGAAGGACCACAAAAAGGTCAATGGGATTGTTTGTTTACAATGATGTCATCACACTAGATGGTGGAACAAACGGTCCTCTTTGTTCATAAAATCAGGAAATACAAAGCTAAAATGAATACAAAAGTAGAGCTTGGGCAACGGAGTGCTTGATATATCATGATAATGAGTTGTGCTGAGGAAGACCTAGAGGAGACGGATGAGCCTCCTTGGTGGGAGCCAAAACCCCCTTCCTCCTATCATCCGAGGCCGATAGAAGAGGGCTGAAATTTAAAGTGATCACCAGAAGAGGACCATTGCTTTGTCCTTTGGGAAAGATGGATTCATGGAAGATTTAGGGTTTAGATTGATTTCCACTTGTCAAGGAGGCTTAAAAGACAACTTCGCTAGGCATTAGGGCTTAATGGAAGCAACTTCAAGGTCATTTATACTTCGTTCAACAATATTTGGTGACTTATCAAGACAAATTCAACAGGAATGTCTCTAGGAACATCCATTCATTCAAACTTGGCCCATGCACGATACAACGCTATTTAGAGATTAAATTTCTACAAATTCATTCCAAGAAAAGCAACAAGTTAACCCAAGAATAGCGAAAATTCCAGTATCACGAATGTAGCAAAATAAATAACAAGAATAACATTGAAATAATACTTACATGTAAGAAGGATATATCAAATCACCAAGATATGCCAATCATAGAAGCTCCAAGGCATCATCTATCTCTCCTCATTCCATACTTACCAATTTCCATCTCACATTATAAGCCCCCATTGCACCTCCCTTCTTCGGGTTCAACTACCACTTTCCATCTTACATTATAAGCCCCTATTCCACCTCCCTTCTTCGGGTTCAACTAACCATTGGTTCTTTGTAATTTGGCACCCACACATCCTCATACTTGGGTAGGGCTTGGAAATGTGCCCTGGGAGGTTGATGCAACTAAAAGAAATAGAAAGAACATATGATGGCCACAAGAAAAACAAAATAAAGGTTTGGACTTACAAATTAGCATGTGGGCAAAAGGCAAGCATGAGCTCTACCTAACTCATATTACCATCACTTGATTCCAAGGCCAATGTTTCCCTATCTCATAGAAGACAAGGAACCCTTGCATGTCCCAACCCCTAATGGGTGATGAACTAAAGGGGGTAGTTACTAATGATTGATATACATCATACAAAGCAAGCTGTTATTCCTTAAGCTACGAGCAGTAATACAAAGAAGAATCAAGAAAAAGTAAAAGGCATACACAAGGGTGGAAAAACAAAGGTCGAGGTAACCCATGCATCCACGATGCTCCCTCCTCATATCTATACACCCAAGATGAGGTACTCCATGATAATGAGTACCTTTGACCATGGTACTTTGCCATGAAGTCTCTTACCCTTTGTTCCATCATTATTCACATAGAACCTATCAATTGGAGGGTGGACCAAGGACATGTCACTTCCCCTTGGGGGTTCAAAACACCTCATAGGATCATCTATTAACCACTCCTACCTAGGGAGGTAACACCATTACATGACCAAGGCCCCAATTTTGGAAGAGAAGCCTTATATCTAGTGTTAATTTTCCCAATTTTTTCAAGCTTGGTTCACTTAGATGCACCTAGACCAACATGCCCCCAATCGGCTTAGCAGTTATCACATGGTTTGGCAGTTGATATAGGGTCCAGATGAGGTTTGTCTCATGCCTTCAAACATGGGAGGGCTAGCACCATCTTCAGTTCCTTCAACATTGGAGCAAAGTCAAGCTTATCATTACTTGGAGACCCATGAGACCCAGGCCCAAGCCCAAAACTGGGGTCCGCAAAGGATTTTATGAGAGATCTATGGGTCAACCCCTAGAATATGATTTTAGAGGGCCTCTTCACTTATCATGGCACTTAAGGTCCTCAATGCTCGCGCTAAGCAATCCTACGCTAGCATGATGTCATCCTTATGACTTACATGTGGAGATAAATCATGTTTCACAAAGGCTACTAGGTCGGCTTGTGACCTTAACATGTTTTGCACATTATTTTATGATTTTGTAGGGGCTTGTAGGCTAATAAGGCATTCAAATGCCCCATATAACTTGAAAACTTGTTATTTCAGTCAAATCATCATCACACATTGGAATTTCGACCTCCTTGGAGGAACTTGTCATTTTGATGTTTGGAGCTGATTTTGGATATTCTTTGTAGATATTCTTTGGTCTAAATGATGCAAATCTTGAAAGTTATCTTTTAAGTCAAATTTATCAAGCCCTAGGTCTCTTGCCCTTATTTCTAGGTCTTCTTATAGAAAACAAATTGCTTCCTTGTGAATCCTTCAACCTAAGTTGTATCTTTCTTGAAGATTTCCTAGTGAGATCATTTCACACCTTAACCCTAAAATACCTATTATAAGTGATCTCTCTCCCATCAAGACTCCTCCCATCGGTGAAAATTCGTAAAGAGCAGGGAGTTTTGGCTATGGTGATAGTGGGCCACTACCCCATTGTTGCTTCTTGGTCTAGTTTACACCTTGCAGGGTTTCCCTCTCAAAGGCCTACTAGATTTTGCAGCAACATTCTTATCAGCAATGTCGGGGACACGAAACATGTGTCGTATCCCCATACGATAATACAATCCCTCATTTGGCAACTCCATTGGAAGAACAAAGCTCTCGTTCTTCATTGAACTTCATAGTCAATGCTTGTAGGGTGAAGCAAGCATCTCTCAAGGCATCTTAAAATTCACCCTATTGACTCCTCTTATGGTTGATATGCAAGACTCAAAGCAATGTGGGATTGGAAAGAATCATACACGATTTTGGATATTGCATGGATTCCTAGATATCAGAATAAATTTGATTTCAATTATTTGAAAGGTTTACCATAGTTTGATGGTGATCCATTGATAGCAACCGATCATGTATACCTCAATTGTCAATGTGGCTCATCAAGACCTCCTCATTTGGTTATTTATTATCTCTATTGCACCTAGGCACAGTGATTGGATTGAGAATTCATGTAGGCCCAAAAGTATTACCACTTTCTCTAGATTGATTGGATGCTTCCTGGCATATAAAGGACCAAGTTTTCAAACTATTGAGCAAGCCTGTCAACAATTTGATATAGCCCTCCAAAAGGAAGGGATCATTGAATGTGCTAAAGAGGTTGAAGAAGAGCACCATGACCAAGAGAAGTCCTTTCTAGACGACCAAGATGAAAGAAATGATGAAGATATTGAGGAGAAGCATGGTCAGGATCACGATGGCTCTTTGGAGAATGGATTTGAGAATAGCCCTTCCCCTTTTAGGGAAGTTATCTATGATAGTGCGCTCCTTGAAGACCTTTAAAAGATTGACCCCATTGATTCCCTAGAAGTTTAAATTTCCAAATTATTGCATATAGAAGAAGGGAAATGAGATGTTAGTGGCCATTCCTTCAACGAATATCGAATTTATGACACTGATGATGATGTTGATAGGAATCTTGCCTTTCCTTATATTCCATGTCATCAAGAAGAGGTGATTGTTCATATTGTTTAACCATCCTTGGACCCTAGTCTTGAAAGTGATGAGCATATGTTGGTTTCCCCTTTTCAATATGATCCAATGACCAAATTAGTTTGTGATCCTCCATGCCAACCATCTCCTCCACTATATCCCTCCCAGCATGTATTTAAGGACATCAAGGAGAGTTGCATGCCCAAGGAAGAGTCTTTGAGAAAAAATGCTTGATCTTAACCATTCATTTCTCTATATTAAAACTTGAAGGAATCACCAAATGGGGTGGGCAAGATTCCCCCTTTTCCCTTCCATCCATGACTCCTTTTCATAAAGTGCGGTCATCTTTTTTCACACCTCCCACCCTTGATCATATATATTAGTGTCATGATTATTATGTTTGTTCTTGGATTTATGTCATAATTAATCATAGGGAGCGAAGCAGAATATTGATATGATGATATAATGGTTACATTTGTTCTATAATTATACTTAGCTCATACATTGTATACATTGCATAAGGTCCACTTTGAGGGTTAAAAAATGACATATAACCCCTCAAACCCACTTTTCCTATGTTAGTGGCATAAAGTGGTGAAAATTTTGAAAAAATTAATAAATAGTGAATATAATAAATGTGTCACCAAGTGGAAATGAGGTGTAAAATCAAAGTGAATTCAAACACTAATTTAATGGTGACTTGGAAGGCCACATAAGAAGGCCAAATGTCAGTGGCAAGTGGAAGGTCGAATTGGTGATTGCTACAGCTAGTTTGGGGGACCAGATCCCATGAAATGTGGTCTTAACTCATTCTTCTAGGAGGTTGAGTCCATCACTTGAGAGGTGGCATCTTTGTTTGACCCAAAAGAGCAGTCAATATGGAGTTAACTCCCCCATCTAGCCATCTGTTAACACACAATCAGTTCACAACTCTATGCAGGATATTTGTGATAGGTGGTTTGCAACCTATTTAAGAAGGATATTTAGCAAGAATTGAGTGGGAATCTTCTCCCCTAAACTCGCCCACATGGAAGACTTACCCACCAGCACTTGAACACTTGGAAGAACACTCAGCCAACAAGGTAATACACTACAAATCAAGGAGACACTTACAGCCAGTGCAGAGGCACTTGTGGCAGCTCCACTTGCTTGGATTTCACATTTGGCCCCGCTTGATTACACTTGAGGAATTCGACCTCATTGGGATCATCACTCTTTTTGGCACTTGGAATCTCTCCTTTCATTGGGATATTCTCCCAAACATGTATAAATTAACCTACACAGCACTCTTGCTCTCATGGTTGGAAGCTTGAGGCTTGGGTACACTTTGTCAATTTGTATTTTCTCAATGTTATAATAGAAATTCGTTGGAGGTTCCTTGTGCTATTGTTAGATACTTTCTCCACAATAATCCAAGGTGTGGATTTAGGTGGCAACAGGAGTAATAACTATAATACATCATACAAAGCAAGCTCCTATTCCTTGAGCTATGAGCAATAATACAAAGAAGAATCAAGAAAAAGTAAAAGGCATATAGAAGGGTGGAAAAACAAAGGCCAAGGTAACTCATCCATCCACGATTACTCCCTCCTCATATCTATACACCCAGGATGAGGTACTCCATCATAGCTAGTCCCTTTGACTATTGTACTTGGCCATGAAGTCTCTTCCCCTTCGTTCCATCATTATTCACATGGCATCTATCAATTGAAGGTGGACCGAGGACATGTCACTTCCCCTTCGGGGTTGAGAACACCTAATAGGATCATCTATTAACGACTCCTAAATATAGAGGTAACAAAATTACATGACCAAGGCCCCAAAGAGAAGCCTTGTATGAAGTGTCAACTTCCCTATTTCTTTCAAGCTTGGTTCACTTAGATGCAATAATGATTGATGTACCTAATGTTGAAAGTCACAGGATTGGATATTGCATGTAATTGGAAAGTGGTTCTATCTATAGGTGGTTACATGGAATATGGGTCTCTTACTTTCCCACCTCCCGCCCTTGTAATCCCTCACACTATTCTTCCCATTTTTATTTTTGAATCTACTGCATAAGTAATCAAAGAAGCACATGTTTTTATACTGATCAATTGACATTCTAATTGCATTGGATATATGATTATACTTAGCACGAGCATAATGAAATATGCATGTTAGGGTAGGATGCATTGCATGCTGATTTTCTCATTAGAACTAATATTATACGATATTTTCATGATAGATTAGATGCATTTAGACTAAAATTGAATAATTTTATTTTCTTGTTAATTTTATGGCCTATTACTAAGCATGGGCGATCATAAGACACCACAAAAACATGTTGCCCCATGTGCTTGGCCTTTGATATGTGCAGGTAACAGGTCTGCAGTCCCAAGAGATTGGTGGTGTTCTCATGACATCCTCGTTTGAGTACGTTTGTGCATTCTTTCGAGATCTCATGTCCCAATTGGAGCCAGATGTTACCCACCATCCCTGGGTGGTATCATAGGAGAATCTTTTTCTCCTAGATGGACCTCAGCCAGCATCCAGCAGCCACCAGATAGCTCAAGTACCACTATCTATGCCACCTAAGCTAACCATGTGGCCCCTTGCCCATCTGTTATGATCGTATGTTTTAAGGTGGGCCTCCCAACCTAGAAGGTATGGCTTTTCATTGGTATAGTTGAGTGATTTTGTTTACTTATCATGGACACTTTTGGGCATGGATGGGTGGGGGGATTCAATGGAAAGAGTGGGTTAGGTCTGTACTCTTGTCTCCTCTGCCCAATTTGGTGGTTAGCCTTGTATCCTAGTCCCGTGAGATCTCCTTTACTGGACATTAGCTTCAGGGATGACACTACATGGAAAATATCGATTTTGGTTGCATGGTCCCACTTCCCGACACCATATACATCACTCCCCTCCACTCATTACAACCCCATTCACCATATTTTTCGTCTAGGTCCACATGTGTCCACTGGGTCCACATGGAGTTAGCCTCCCCCTCCCCTTGTCCACACCTTGGGTCGGGCCTAGAACAATGCCCCAGAGGTTGATGCAGTGAAAAACAAAAGAAAAAGCATATTTGGCCACTCTCAATAGGAAATTTAACACAAAATGCAAAAGATGTCCAGGACATAGGAATTTAGTACGTGGGAAAAAGCCACACATGAGCTCTACCCCTTATCTATGGACATCACCCTGGTTCCTATGGGCCCTAGATGAGCCCCCTCCACATTAAGGAACCCATGATTGTCCCAACCCCCGATGAGCGATGAATTGCCCCACCTTAAAGGGGGTATATAGTACTACATCCTATGCATCGTGCTCTCATTCCTGGAGCCCCGAGCAGTTATGAAGAGAAAAATTAATAAAAGGAAAAAGGCATATGAAGAAGGGTGGAAAAAAAAAGGTTGGGGTAACTTATGTACCATGATTTATCCCTCCTAAACTCATATACCCAAGTGTGGGCTTCCCCTATTATAGCTACCACCATGGCATGTGGCTTGGATTTTTTCCTCTGATCCCCACTCCATTCCATCATTATATCACATACCACCTACCATCAGATGGATGTACCATGGATATGTCACCCCCTATAGTTGAAACCACCTAACAATGTCCTTGGTTAACCCCCTTATTTAGCTTGGAGACACCAATACATGCCAAATCCCACCGTGGAAAGGCATGCCATTATGAAGTTCCCATTTGATTCCAAGATTTGTAAACTATTTTACCTGGTTATTCTAATGATTTGTTGTACTGGAGAGCAAGGGGACACATTAGATCTTATACAGGATTGCAAGTGGGTCTCCATTTGGGGTTTGGTCTCCCTATACAGGGTCCAAGCCCTCCAAAGGGCCACATTGGCACTTGTAGGGTGAGCGTTGAGAGCCATGGGCCTCCACCATAGCAGATAGTACTTCATGGATCCCCAACACCTTTTGGATGAGGATGATGCACCTGGATCACCATGCCCAGCCAGCGTCACACTTGTACCAAACACTTGGCAGAGGTTCCAAGGTCCAGATGAGGATGTGTCTCACTACAGGAGACAAACGGAGGGCTTATGTCATCATCCTAGCCCTTATAGATGGTTTACAGGCATCATCGATCCACTTGGAGACCTATGAGGATGTCATATTGCCCCACACCCACTTGGGGACACCACATATGACTTGCTTGGATATCAAGGGGGAAACCCCTTGTCCGCTATGTTTGGGGTCCATTCTCTAACCATGGCAGACTTGGGACTCCACTAGGCCTTCTCACTAGCCGAACAACTCATTATGTTGATTATTCTGCCCTCTTGAGAGGCTTCTTTTTACGTTATTGAGCTATCTTGGTGGGCTTGTCACCAAGGGATGTCATTATTGCACATTATTTTATTATTTGGGGCTTAATTAGGCCTAAGTAGGCAAATCAAACTCTTAATAGAGGATATAAATTGATGAGAGGCTCAATCATTCCTCTCATTATCACTTGGATTTGATTAGAATCTCTTGAGAGATTTTTTCACTTCTTGTTTGGATGAAGTTTTTTGAGTTTTATTGATGCACTATGATGTTCGGATTTTCGGTATTGTCTTTGGAGCTTATTTCTAATGTGAAATTGATGAATGGATATATTCTCTCTTTCATGTAAGTGAACTTTTAATGCTACTCTCGTTATCTTGTTAAATACATGCATATTGTTATCATTATTCTTGTATGGGATAATGTAACATAAAATTCTTCTAGGAACCTGGAATAAGGGATTTAATGCATACGTTTCTATTTGAGGGGGTGGGTGAATGTTCCTAGAGGAACCCCATTCGCTGAAAGACATTTAAACTTCATATCCTTTGCAAATTTGAAGTATAAATCCCTATTAACCTAGTTGTTTCGCCGACCGGGGGGGGCTAGCGAAGGTCAATTAGGGCTCCTTAGCTCATGAAAAATCCTCGATCTAGGTGCATCTTGACTCCATTAAGCCCCATAAGCCAGGCATTGATCCTTGCATCCGCTTGGTGATCAGATTTATCTTTATTTTCTTCACTTTTCCAAATTCTAGGCCTAACCCTAGAGCGTCACCTAGGGCATCAAGAAAAATATTTTGTAGCCATTCAAAAACTTTGAAATTTGGTCCACAACTGTGTTGGGGTTTTCTCAAGGGGTCCTCCAAATTTGAGCTCAATCCGACAATGGAATCCCGAGATATTGCAAGCCCTAGCTCAGGGATCAGTCCTCTCCCTAAGTTGTCTTGGGTTAGTGTCTTCACTTGGGTCATTGCTTTCAAATTCCAAAGAAAAATTATTTCTTTGGTCCTATTCTCCTCCCAAACCTATTCAAGCCCTAGTTTGGGCCCGCTTGGGTTCTTTGTGGTCCCACAAATTCACAACTCACATTCTACAAGGATCACATAGAAGCCATTTCTCCTTTAGGATTATTAGGTCTAGGATACCTCTTGTTAAAGAACGTTCTCCAACCCTAGGTCTAGGTATCCCCATAGCCCTTCCTAAAGAGTCAATCACCTTGCTTTCAAAGCAAGCAAGCTTAGTATTTGAGCCTCTCTTGTGAATAGGCTTTAGGAATCACCGCATATCTTATCATTGATCCATCCATTCTTGTGATTCCTCTCATACCGTGACTCCTCCCATCGGTGAAAGTTCATAAAGAGCAGGTAGCTATAGCTGAGGTGACATTGGGCTATTGCTCCATTGTTGCCACTTGACCTAGTAGTTTCTCTATAGGATCCCCTCCTAGGACTGCTACTAGTTTGAGCGGTAACTGGACTGATTTTGAATATTCCTTGGAGCTATTCTTTGGTCTAATAGATGGAAATATTGCATGTTATTTTGTAAGTGCTCTTAATTGTTGACTTATTTCTTGAAAGTCTAATGTATGGAATTGTTGAATCTAGTTTATGCTAAATTGTGCCCTAATTTGTTGAAGATTAATTTATTTGCTATCTAGATGAATATTACATGCATTACTCATATATAACATGTGATGAATTTTCCTAGAGGTGAAATACTAGTAGCTCTCCCATTAAATTCCTTTTTTCCATTGAGTGGGTAAATGATTGATATTTGATTGCTAGGGCACCATATTTCAGCTTCCTTAGGAACAATTTTGGCTAATCTTTGTCATCCTAGACTCCATTTCCTAAGGGGCAAGGCACTAGTCCAAGTACTTGGTGGTCTTCTCAAATGTTATCCATATTTTCTCTCTCAATTTGGCCCCTTTGAAGGCTAAGTTAAGAAACTAAGGCTTGGTGTGAAAGAAAGGGAAAGGAGAGCTTGGAAAGAGCAAGGAGCTTGGAACTTGGAGAGGATATTAGAGCTTGGGATCGAAGGACAAAGAGGTAGGAGAGTCTAATCTAAATTTTTTTTTCTATGTTGCATTTTTAATTTGTTCAAAAATGAAAAATTGAATTTTTCTTTTCTATGTTGCATTTTAATTTGTTGAAAAATGAAAAATTGATTTTTTTTTTATATGTTGCATTTTAATTTGTGGAAAAATGAAAAAATGAATTTATTTTTTCTATGTTGCATTTTTTCCTATTCCCATTTGGCATTCCTACATTTTTTTGCAGGCTAAAAACATAAAACATCATGGCTATATGGCTTGGCCTTTTCTTCTTGTTGGTTCTATTTTTTGTTATTATGGTGTTGGAGAGTAGAAGAAAGAGCGCTATTCCAAAAGAGGAGGATGAAGAAGTGGGTTATAGTGGATTTGATGAAAACCCTGAAGAGGAGTACCATGCTAAGGAGGAAGGGGAGAGTGGAGATTATGAGACCACAGTGACACCAACTAAAATTGACCAAACACCATTGTGGAAATATATTAATAGGCCTAAAGCAAGGAAAGCGGTTGAAACCACTAAATTTTTTTGCCCCCATTGCAATAAAGAATACACAGGTTCATACACCCGTGCCAGAATGCACCTTTGTGGGAAAAGGCCATGGGATGGAGATAAAAATGTAGGAATCAAAACTTGTGTAAGTGTGTCAGCAACTGATAGAGTCAAATACATAAGGGAAGAGGAGAAAGCCCAATACAAATCTAAAATATCTAAGGGTTTCATTGAATCTTATGCACCATCACATTGTGCACAAAGAAGTCCATCAACTTCCACCCATGGCAGTGGATATGGAGGCACACCTGGCACAGGAGAAAACATCTCTTTAAGGCATAGAACCATATCAGATTTCCTTGACGAAGGGTCTACGAATGATGTGGATTCAAAAAAATTCCAGTTTCTCTATGCATGTGGGTTACCATTCAATGTTCTTTTCTCACCTTATTGGCATGAAATGGTTTCTGCCATTAATGATGCCCCCAAAGGATACAAGAGCCCTCGGTATGACAAGGCTAGAACTATGGGACTTGATCATGAAAAAGAAAAAATAACTCATTCTTTGAGTATAATTACAAGTTATTGGAATGAGCATGGGGTGTCCATTGTATCTGATGGATGGACAAATGTAAAAGGCAAGCCATTGATAAGTGTTCTTGCTGTGTCTGTTAGTGGTGCAATATTCCTTTCATCATATGATTATTCAGATAAGTTGAAGACCGACATCAACATTGCAGAACCATTACTTGACACAATTGAATGTATTGGGCCATATAATGTTGTCCAAGTCATCACTGATAATGTTGCTAATTGTAAGGCAGCGGGAGCAATTATTGAGGATAAATACCCCAACATATTTTGGTCTAGGTGTTTGGTTCACACAATGAACCTTTTGATGCATGATATAATTAAAAACAAACAACTACAATACAGATGGATTGGTGATTTGTACAAGAGGAAAAAAAATGATAAGAATTATTACAAATCATAGCAATACCCATGGGCTTTTTCGTAGTCACTCAAGATTGGAGTTGTTGAAGATTGCAAAGACTAGATTTGCTAGCTATTACCTCACCTTCAGGCGCCTTTTGAAGGTAAGAGAGTCATTTGCAGCCATGGTATCAAGTCCACACTGGCAAGTATTAAAGGACAAGGCAACAACATCAGTTGACAGGCAAGGTTTTGAACAGGTGGAGGAGACTGCTCTTGATCCTTTATTTTGGGCATGTGTGAGGGAAATTTTGAATTTCACCAAGCCCACTTATAGCATGATTCACTTTACATATACAAATAAACCAGTGATTGGGGAGGTGTATGAGCAGATAGACGGCATGTTGGGGCAAATAAAAGATGTTGTTAAGAAAAATGATCCCAACTTGTATTCAATGATTCACAACTATGTGTGTGCACGGTGGAATAAACTTGATGTTCCACTACATGCTTTGGCGTATATCCTTGTGCCAAAATACTACTCTCCATCTTGGTTGGGACAACCTGCACCAGGGGGTGGGGTTAGGATCAAGCCTCATACAGATCTAGAGGTACAAGAGGGATATATGAAAGCATTAGACAAGTTGGTCCCTAACAGGGAGGACTATGCTAATCTGTGCCTTGAATTAGGCAGATACTTCAGTTTCACTGGTCTGTTTGGTTATTTGCATACAATGGAAGATAGAGACAGATTTAATGCTCTCACATGGTGGGATGCATATAGCGCCATGGGACTTTTGCCAAAATTGGCAAAAACAAATTTCTCACAAGTTGTAAATACTTCTTCTGTAGAGAGGTGTTTGAGCACCTACAGCGTCATCCATAACGTGAGAAGAAACAGACTCAATGAAAACCGAGCCGAAATCTTAGTTTATGTGCACTACAAGTTGAGGTTGTTGAGTCATTATTGTGATCGGGCTTATGAAGATATATCATATAAAGTTTGGGACAACCACCCAGAGGACGATAATTTGGAGGACAACGCTATACATCTGGAAGAATTGGAAGAAAAACTTTTGATAGATGAGGATGAAGCAACAACATCCATGCCACTGCCACACCCACCATCGAGTAGCAGTGCCAGTGCCAGTGTTCGAGTTCCAACTATTTTTCCTTTGTTGATGCAGCCTCCACCTACATCCTCACGTGGAGGGCATGTGCCTTCTAGTTATGGTCGTGGTACTATGCGGGAGGAGACTGCTAGAAGACCACCATTACCACGAACTACTAAAAAATTAGACATTTCTTGTGGGTGTGTCAAGGGGGCAGCCGCTAGACAATAGATAAAACAGATTTATAGTTTACTAGTCTTTTCTATTTTCTAGTAGTTTTTAACTTTTTATAATTGTTGAAACTTGACTCTTTCATATTTATTATGATAATTTTTGTAAACAATATATAACAATTTAAGTTCGAAGTTTGAAACTTTGAAGTTGGTAGTTATAAGTTTATAAGTCATTATGAATTATGAATATGATGTTTCATGAAAGTTGAAAGTTGTTTCATTTCGTTTCATTTTATAACATTTCATTTCATGTTAAATATTCTTTGTTGTAATGGTTACACTTAGCTTACAAGTACAATTATGGTGATCAACGAATCAATGATGATAAATTTTATATATTGAATTTTGAAAGCTTGAAACTTTAAGTTTGATGAATCATCAGACTAAAGAGTCAATATGTTGTATGTTTCTAACTTGTGGACGTGGTTGATGAAGATTATAACTTCTAGATGATTGATGTTATATGGTTCAATCTATTTTATGTTTTTTTATGTCTTATTCGTCATTCTACATGCTTTTGTTGACATATATGCATCAAAATATAAAAAATATATATATTATAAAAAAACGCTCCCCGAAACGCTCTCGAACCGGGAGCTTCTGAAAATGGCGCTCCCACTCTCGCTCCCCGTTTTCGCTCCCACTCCCAAGTAACCTTGGCCTAAACATCAGGAGGATAGTATTTTCCATAAATATATACTTCTAGTGGGCATCCACTTCAATTTCATCCATAAATTTCCTTGCCCTAATTGCTTGCCCAAGAGGGAAGCCCTAGTTCTCCTTCCTTCAACTTAAGGGTTTTCCATGAAGGTTTCATGAGACTTGGCATAGTTGGTATACATTGTAAGAAAAAATTTCTCCTAGCCTTGACTTTTGGTTTCTCCAACACTCATCAAATTTATCAAACCCAAGGTCTCATGCCCTTATTTCTAGGTCTCCTTATAGAAAGAGAATTGATTCCTTGTGAATCCTTCAACCTAAACTCTGTCTTTCTTGAAGAGTTCATCCTGAGATAATTTCACACCTTAACCCTAGAATACCTATTATAAGTGATCTCTCTACCATTAGGACTCCTCCCATCGGTGAAAATCCATAAAGGGTAGGGGGTTTTGGTTGTGGTGACAATGGGCCATGTTACCCATAGGAGAATTTTTCTCCTTGACATCTCTTCAGCCGACAATGAGCAACACCTGACAGCCACCAATGTAACCAATGTATTGTGCCATTTGATCTTCACTCCCTGAATCAGTCATATGTCCCATCGCCCATATATTGAGAGCATCTATTTGAAGGTGGGCACTCCAATCCTAAAGGTATGTTTTTCATTGTGCAATCCAGTTCTTATGCTTGTTTTTTCCTTGGGCATATTGGGCATGGATTATTAGGTGACTTGGAAGAGGGTTGTGACTCTAGACTTGTTCCCTCACCTTAAATGGGGGGTTAATCCTCAATCCTAGTCCCGTGGGATCTCCCCTATTGGCCTATGGCTTCAGGAAGAGTACTTGGGAAACCTTGATTTTGGTAGTGTGAACCTGTTTTCCCATTTCACATTTTTCACTCCCCTTCGCACATTACAAGACCTATTTCATCGCCTTCCCTCTATGGGTCCACATGACCACTACATCCACATGGCACTAGTACGCCCCCTCCCATTTTCCACATGTTTGCGTCAGGCCTATAATTATTACCCTGGAGGTTGATGTGGCTAAAAGAACGTTAAAAGCATATAATGGCCACAAGCAAGAAACAAAAGAAAAGAATATTATCAAATGCAAAATATGTTCAAGACATTAAAATAGAAAATCGGAAAAAGCTAAACATGAGCTCTACCTCCTATCATTATGGCCATCACCCTAGTTTCTAGGGCCCCATGAGTGCCCGCACATCATTAAGGAACCCATGCACGTCCTAACCCCTGGTGGGCGATGAATTGCCCTACCTTAAGGGGGTAATAGTTGTTGCATATCTCTCACAAAATGCTCTCATCTTCTGGAGCCCCGGGCAGTAATACAAAGAAAAATCAAGAAAAGGCAAAAGGAAAATGAATAAGGGTTGAAAAACAAAAGTCATGCTAACTCATGTATCCATGATTTCTCCTTGCTACATCTACACACTTAAATATGTGGACATCCCTCATCATTACCATCATTGAATTCATGGCATTTTGATTTGAGACCCCTGTGTCCCAATCCATATTATCATTATTAACATGACCCCTATCAATTGAAGGATGTAACCTTGGACCTCTCTTTCCCCTTAGGGGTTGGGAGCACCTAATATGGTTGTTTATTAACGACTCCTACCTAGGAAGGTAACTCTATTACAAGCTTAAAACCCCAAATTTGGAAGGGAAACCCATTATGAAGTCTCATTGTGCCCTTAATTAACAAGCTTGGTTGACTTAAATGCACTAATTCATTATTGTACATGATGGTGAGGAAGCACATTGGATCTTATATGTAATTGGCATGTGGATTCATCATGGGTTGGGAAACTTAAATGGGGCCCAAGCCCACCAAAAGATCA
The DNA here is from genome assembly GCA_034641835.2 of Pinus albicaulis. NCBI lineage: Eukaryota > Viridiplantae > Streptophyta > Pinopsida > Pinales > Pinaceae > Pinus > Pinus albicaulis. Next base: position 427,124,537 of record CM076582.1, read on the forward strand.
TATTGACACTTCTAGGGGAAGCATTGAGAGCCATGGGACTCCATCATGTGTCAAAGCATCATTTCATGCCATGGGCACCTTCAACAGTTTGTTCATTGCCCCACATTTTTCACGAGATGATGCACTTGGACCAGCATACCTCGGTCGACTTAGCATGACTATGGCAGCTAATACAAGGCCCAGAGGAGGTTTTTCTCACCTTTGAGACTTGGGAGGGCAAGCACCATCATTAGAACCCTAATTTGGAGTAGTGTACAAGGTTTTCTTTCATTAGGAGACCAATGAGACCAGTATTTGTACCCCAAACCCACTTTAGGGCCCCACATGGTGTATTGCATGGAGACTACGAGGTTATCCCCTTGTTTGACATTTATAGAACCCTATAACAACTTGGCACAAAGAGGACTCAACGTGGCCCTCCAACAGCCCTACATCAGCATGATGTCAGCATTTCAGCTAGCTCTTGGATGGCTAATTCATAACTTATCATAGCTACTTGGTCGGCTTGTGACCAAGGCCTTTATTTTGCACATTTTTATAATGTTAGGGGCTTTAGAATATATATTCGACCTCTAAGGTCTCACATAAATAGAACTTTCTCTAATTTCTAAGAGAGCATCATCATCACTTGGGATTTTCGGCCCTCTTAGGCAATTTCGCACTTTTTCTCTTGGATCTTTTGGAGGATCTTGGATGCACTATGATATTTGGAACTGAATTTATATCTTGTCTTGGAGCTACTTCTTGGATATGGATGGATATATTGCATGATTATCTTGTAAGTTCTTTTGTGGATGGAATCTTTCTCTTGAAAATGTCTAATGTAAGTAATTATTGCAACTACTGTAAATGCTATTGTGCCTTAATTTTTTTGAAGAAATTTTTGAAAGCTATTTGGTTGGCTCGTGCATATGTTACACATGATACAATATGCAATGAATGTTCCTAGTGATGAAATATCCATTTTCTTCATGAAACCCCATATTCTAATAGTAGGCAATTGTTGAAGGTTGGTAGCTAGGGCATCAACTTTTTACCTCCTTGAAGACAAATTTGGCTAATCTAACACATATAGGACTCCATAAACCCAAGGGAGAAGGCACTAGCCTAAGTCGTTTGATGATCAACCCTTCTCTTCTCCATCCTTTCTCCTCCTTAAATTTTTGCTCCATTTTCCTAGGGAAGCTAGCTAGGGCATCAAGAAAAATCTATTAGACAGTGAATTTTCAGATTTTGTTTGGTCAGTACTCTTCCTTGAGGTCTTGCCTTGAGGATCTGCAATTTTGGTGGATTTCTCATGGTTATCCATCCATAATTTTTGGTGCCCTAGAAGGGAAACCTAGCTTGTATTTACCTTCTTGAGGGTTGTATGAGCATTATATCCAGTGGAATAAATCATAAGAAACCCTTTCCTTCCCTTGCCTTAACCTAGGGAGTACCTTGGAAGTATTTCTTCCCACAATCATTCATAAAACCCTGGATCTACCACAAGTTCTTCTTAGGTATCTCAAAGGGAGCGAAGAGCCTTTGGCACCATTGCTCAAGAGGAAGCAGGTCTACCTTAGTCAAACATTTGAAGAGGTGATTCCTTTAATAACAATATAGATCCTCTTATGGCGACTCCATTGGAAGAACTAAGCCCTTGTTCTTCATTGAACCTCAAAGTCAATGCTTGTTGGGTGAAGACAACATCTCTCAAGGCATCTTTGGATTGACCCTAGTGAATCCTACATGATTGTTATGTGAAACCTAATAGGATGTCTTACCTTTGATAAAATCCCCGCCTTGGACATCACTAGCATACTTGGGTACCCAAACCATTTCACTTTATGCACAATACTTTATGTGCCCAAATCTGATGGTGATCCATCTTCTGCTATTGAACATGAGACAAGATTTGATACATATACCACAAAAGCTGATGTGGTTCATCATGTTGTGCTCATAATGTTGTTCATAAGGTGTTGAGAAATCAGGAGGCTTGTAGTTTAAATTAGATTTGTCTTTCCTTGATAGTTGCTTGTGAAATTTGTTGGCTTCTTATTAATTTAATTACGTTCTTCTTCATCAAACAATTATCAAAAGTAAAAACATGAAGATCACAATACACAAGAAACACAAGATATAGGCTCCCAGCCAAGGAAAAACCCCTCCAAGGGGAAATCCCAGAAAAAATATCTTCTTATAGAATCATATCAAAGTGAGATATCCAAGACCTATGAGCAACCTTCTAGATGCCAAGTCAAACCCTCCTTCTGCACAAAAAATCCATCAACAACAAGAGACCAATAACAAATCTTCAACAAGAGATAAGATAGGGAAGAACTTCCACAAACCTTTCGTCCATTTCAAACTTCGTCCCTCCTTCTGCGAAATTTCAAAACTAATCCAGCAAATTGTGTTTCCAAGTGAACTCAAATCATATTCTATTTATACTATCCATAGGGGTGTGAATAGACATGTCCTTTGGGACAGGGCCAACTTGACATCTAGAGGGGTTTTTTACCCAAAATACATAATTTAAATTTCCTTTTCCTTTTTCTTTACAATAGGTCCAAGTAGGACTTTGACTCTTTGACTCATCAAATCCTAGAAGCATGAAGAACATTCTTAACTAATAAAGTACTAATTCCTTGAACATGAAACCCATGCTTGAAAAATATTTTTTTCTTTTACATTTGTTTTCTTTTTACATAAAATATATAATGACATAAGTACAAAGATAATTATGAAGACCAAACCTAGTTACATTTCTAACACTCCCTCTTAACTAAGGAGGTATTCATAATTCCATAACCGGTACAAGGATACTTCTCAAATTGAAATATTCTCATAAGAAGAGTCGGATTGATAAGCCATCTTTAAGCATCAACAACATAACCAACATTGTCAAATAGAAACATAATAAGGCCTTAACTAATCAATCTCTAACTCTCCAAAAGATTAGGGCACAACGTTGGGAGGCATACATAGGGCACCACCATAGCCTTTAAAGGCACATACCCCATCCGAATGTTCAAAAGGTATGTCCTTCCAATAATATTCTTATCTTAAATTCCCAATCCTCAAAGAATATCAGTCCTCTTCGACCACTCTTATCTTGGATACCCTGTCAGATCCTCAAAGAGTGTTGGTCCACTGGACTACTTCTTATCTTGGATTCTCAATCCTCAAGGAGTACCAGTCCCAGATGCTTATACGATCTTCCATTCTCCCTCCCAGTGTGATACACTAGATGCATGGCGGTTATTTCTGGCCTAAGGCATGACACATATGGAGAATATGGTGTCCACCATCACTGCCTCTCAACCAGGGAAGACATCCTTACTCCTCAAAAAATGGAGGAGATTTCTTACTCCCTCTCAATCAAGGAGACATCACCACAATCATAGTTGGTCTCATACTTCATCAATGCATCAACTACTTTTTAATCCACGAAGTTCTTAGTCGTAGCTGCAAAGACTCTTATCTTGTAATACATCATATTTGAGCTTCGACGTTCTCTTCACATTTCATCTTCATGACACGGTTTCTTAACTCCTAGCACCATATTGTCATATCAAACTTTGAGCTTCTTGGATCCTGTCAATCATTAAACAACATTTTCATCAACTAGTTCATTTGTCTTCTACAAGGAGTCGAGCTTCCTCACATCTACTAGAACATGTCCTCTTCCCTCATAACAGATTTCCATCTTTTGCATGTACTTCTACAATGTCTTTCCAGGGAGCCAAATCATATCTCAAACAAATCATCAATATTGGACTTGCCAAATCATAATGGCCTTAAATCAAGGTGTCAAATTATGCTACTTGTTTCCTCTGAATTCAACCATTCCTTTGCATTTTTTATCTTCATATTGCAACAAGGCTTTGCTTCATGCTTTCAATCATCAATGTGTTTCTAAAATGAACTCATCAGCTAGAAGCTACAATATCATATCTATCAGGGTCCTTACAACTCCCTCTTTCCATCATGCTCATCATTATCAAGGAGTCATAACCAAGCACAAATCTTGCTTTACTTTGTTCTTCCATCCTTCTCATCTTTCTTCCACTATTTTTGATAGCCTTCATTATGTGCCTGCAATCATCAGCAAGTAAAACCAAGAAAAATATACAAATACAAGAGCATGATGTCAATTTTGTCAATCTAGGGTTTCTATGATTTCTCAAAAGGTATTTCTAGGGTTATAGTTACAAACCCTAGATACTTCTTGACCTGACCCTTATTAGGGTTTTTTTTTTTAGCGAAGAAACCTAGTCCTAGGGTTTTTGTCGTCAAGCCCTAGGTTCTATCTTAATCCAACTTTACTAGGATCTAACACAAACCCTAGGGTTTTATCTTTTCAAAACTAGGTTTTAATATCTAAGAACATTTAGCCCTGCAAACCATAAATACCATTTCCCAAGAGCTAGGGTTTCTTTAGAGGGAACAATTAGATAGGATTAGGGTTTTCTAGGTTAATCCTTTGCTTCTAATGTTAATTCAATCTAGGGTTCATAAACAAGTGTCTTCAAGACTTTATAAATTTTCAAGTCCTACAACCCCTAGATTCTTAAGATCTTTAAAAACATGTAAATGATCAACTGCAATACCCTAGAAAATTTTCAAACGCGATTCAACTAATCATTATCATAGGAATTGTACATACCTCTTAAGAGTTTACCTGTCCTCTTTTGCAGAGACCACCAACTTTATTTAAAATTACATCTTCTTAGCGCAGGGATAAACTAATCCATTTGTAGAGCTTTTAAAGCTTCAGTCTTCTATCCATCGATTATTTTCAAGCAATACATCATCTTCTTTCAAAGCTCAAGTCAACTTCATGGTGACTTTTATCTTCTTTGTATGTATAGAAAAGAAGTCTCTTGGCAGACTTTTCATATAACTTTGTTCATAATTTAGTTATATTAATCACTATCTAACTACGAATGTGTGTTCTACAAAAAAGATAGATGGGAGCTTCAAATTGTTGAACCTTAGTGTTATATTGTAATTTGATATCTCTACCACAAAGATGATGCCCTTGATGTCATGTTATACAGTTATAGAGTCAACACTATTGTTGATGCTCTAGAAGCGATCCTACATTGTGTAATGAAGTCACTGTACAGGTCATTGTATGATACAATGCCAAATCACTTCTACGAGCTATAATTATTGTTGATGCCACAGGCCATTGGAATACAAAGCGAGATCCCTATGGAAGCTCTATCACTGCTACTGTAAATCAAATCTTTAATACAAGAATCAATTGTTACAAAGATCAAACCATAGAACAAAACGATGCCACTGTGTTATGGAGTTATTGAGCATATAAGAGCCGTAGTTATGTCTTTGTATTAAGAAATGCCATATAATGCAAGCCTCTATGTTGGTATATTGAGATCGAACCATAGAGCATATACGACAAGCTTTTGATAATGACCACACGGAGTTAAGAAAGTGAGCTACAAACTTGTGAGCCACCATAAAATATAGAATCCGAGCCAGCGAATCTCTAAAACCTTAAGCGATGACATAAAATTGTGTTGCGATGTTACTAGAGAATATATCATGCGATACAACGTGATATCTCCGGGAGCCACCTACATTGTACAGAGAATACGACCATTGAAATTTGCAAACCATATAACATCGTAATCTATTGGAACCATCAACACAAGCCCTTCACGAGCCACGTGTTAGATGCGATACCTAGATTGAGCGAGCCACCATGTAGGATTATTTCATATCCAACTCTGATACAGATCCACTGTAAATTTAATTGAGCTACTAAAATGAGATCTAATGTGATGGCCATTGTAAAAGTAATCCAAGCTTCTATCATATTAGTGTCTTTGTCCATACATCAATTGCAAGGAATAAGAATGTATACGAGCCATGGTGTAATGCTTACCACCACGGAAAAGATTGTGAGCCTTAAGAAATGTGACCCACTCAAAGAATTGACAGCTTCACACAGATATTGTTTGTTGTGTGATGACACCACTGTGTGATATCAATATTGTGCGAGTCCTTGTGTAGATGCGAGCCACAATTAAGCGAACCACTATTTTTTTAATCCCCAAACCACTTCAGGACATGATAACAGTTAGTCTAGTCATAATATATGCGAGCTTTTGCTACTAAGAAGAGGGGTCTGAACCATCATTATAAGCCATTATATATTGCAAGTCAAGGTTGCTAGCCACAAAAGAATAGTGTAAGAATAAACTCAAGTTATACACAAGCCAAGCCATTATAGAATAACAATCAAACCATAGAAATAGACCTTCGCATCAAAACTGAGATCAGGGTTTCTATCACAAAGGTAGTTCAATTTATATGCCCATGATCTTCGTCCAATCCACATTAATTCATCAATATTAGCCACAGAAAATTGTCCTGTAAAAAGAGAGATTCTTCAAGGATTTTGATCCAAAATCCAATGGAATGTGATCTTCAAACCTCCAACTTCAGACCTCCTTAGATTTGATACCATGTTGAAAAATCAGGAAGCTTATAGTTTAAAATAGATTTCTCTTTCTTTACTGCTTGTGAAATTTGTCGAATTCTTATTAATTTAATTATTTTCTTCTTCATCAAACAATTATCAAACGTAAAAACATGAAGATCACAATACACAAGAAACACAAGATATAGGCTCCAAGCCAGGGAAAAACCCCTCCAAGAGGAAAACCCAGAAAATTTGTCTTCTTATAGAATCATATCAAAGTGAGATATCCAAGACCTATGACCAACCTTCTAGATGCCAATTCAAACCCTCCTTCTGCACAGCAAATCCACCAACAGAAAGAGACCAAAAATAAATCTTCAACAAGAAATAAGATATGGAAGAACTTCCACAAACCCTTCATAAAATATACAATGACATAAGTACAAATATAATTATGAAGACAGAACCTAGTTATGTTTTCTAACACTCCCTCTTAACTAGGGAGGTATTCATAATTCCATAATCGATACAAGGATACTTCTCAAATTGAAATATTCTCATAAGAAGATATAGAAAAACTTCCACAAACCCTTCATCCATTTCAAACTTTGTCCCTCCTACAAAATTTTAGAACGAATCCAGCGAATTGTGTGTTTCCAAATGAACTCAAATCATCTTCTATTTATATTGTCCAGAGGGGTGCAAATATACATGTCTTTTGGGGAACAACTTGGAATCTAGAGGGGTTTTTAACCCATAATACATATTTAAAAATCCCTTTTTCTTTATAATAGGTCCACGTAGGACTTTGACTCTTTGACTCATCAAATCCTAGAAGCATGAAGAACATGTTTGACTAATAAAGTAATAATTTCTTGAGCATGAAACCTATGGTTGAAAAATATTTTTTTCTTTTTCTTCTTTTTTTCTTTCTACATAAAATATACAACGATAGAAGTACAAAGATAATTACCTAGTTACATTTTCTAACATAAGGTTCCTTCAAGGTCATGACTCATGATTGTATACTTGCAAGCCTAGGAGCATTTCAGCAATTGAAGCATTCTTTGATAACTTTCTGGAGCATTATCAAACTAAGGACCAGGATTTCCCAACATTAGATATTGATCTTCAAAAGGAAGCCTTCATTGAACATAAGGAGGATCATGAGGAAGAAGAGGATCCCTTTCTAAATCATCAAGATGAGAAAATTGATGAAGACATTAAGGAAGAACTTGAAATTTTGAATGGAAGCAAGATAAGGAGTTTGATGAAGAAGGTTCTATAGAAAGTAAAATTGAAGATAGCCCCATATTTTTCAAGGATCTTATCTCTGACATTGTACATATCAAAGACCTTGAGAAAGACAACCCCATTAACCCCTTGGACATTAGTGATTTATTGCATATTGAAGAAGGGAAGTGGGAGATCACGGGCCATCATTTTGAAAAAGATCCTATATATGACATCGATGAAGAAGGGGAATTTGTGGAAAGTTAAGTTGAGGCTAGCCCTATTTCTGTCAAGGATATTATTCTGAATGATATGCCTTTTGAGCCACTAGAACAGCAAGGTGATCCCATGGCTCCTTTGAGAATTGACATTGAAGACTACTTGCATGTTGTAGAAAGGAAATGGGAGATTATTAGCTACCACTTTGACAAAGTCCCCATTTATGACGTTGATGATGAACTTGATAAGGATCTTGATTTGCCTTGTATTCCATGTCATCAAGAAACATTGATCACTTTGCATCTATCCTTGGGCCTTAGTATTAAAAATGATGAACACATGGTGGTCTCCCCTTTTAAACATGGTCCTTACAATAGGCAACCTGGTTGGGGTAATTCCCTTGTCTTCCTTATTTTCCCTCCTATCCTTCTCAGCCAGAGCATCAGGATATAAAAGGGAACTTCATGAATAAGAGAACCTTTGAGAAAATGTAATGGGGTTTGATCATTGATTTCTCCATATTCTTGATTAAAGGAAAGACCCGATGATGCAAGCCCAACTCATGTTCCCCTCCTTTGTCCAATGTTCCTTTACATGATTCATAGTTGTTTTATTTTCCCACTTACCGCCCTTGTGACCTTACATATGAGTGTCGTGATTGTCATGTTTTCTTTCAAATGTATATCATAAGCAATCATACAGATAGGAAATATGATCTTGATACAATGATGTGTTGGTTACATTGGCTATATGATTAGACTTAGAATTTGCATATTTTAGCAAGCATGTTAGAATAGGATGCATTGCATATTAATTTTGCATAGCTAATATCGTCATATCATGTTCTCATGCTAGAATAGATGCATTTAGATTAAATGTGCATTTTGGAATAGATTTTATTTTCTGTATGGTTTTGTTATTTAATGAAAACATGGGTGATGAAAGTACACCCAGGACACATGCTTTCAACATTGTTTGTGATGTGAAAGATACAGGTCTGTAGTCACATGTTGATTTTTGGTAGCATCAGAGGTGCTCTAAGTCTTAAAATTTGTGGAGAGGCTTAGGCACTAGTATTCCAAAGAACCCAGAAACCGTTAGTGAAAATTCCACTCGGAATATGTTTTATTGTAAAAATTAATTATTTTAATGGGGACCCTAAGTCTAAGCTAAGGGAAATTAAATAATTAAAGGGTATTAGTAAAATAGAGTGAGAATGATATAGAAAAAGCAGAGATCAATTCAAGTTATAATCTTCGCCGTTGATTAGAGATCTAATCTCGATTGTTGATGTCTCAATGAGAAGACTATAAAAGAAGGCTTGAGTGAATCAAGTGATCGAATTCTTCTGACGGAGTAGTGCTCAAATGAAGATCAGATCTAAGTGATTCCAGCGCAGTAAGGGGAAGTAGAGATAGTTGTTGGTCGGAGGATCTTCTCCGGGACCAAGAATACTAAGCAAAGAGGCAGCAAAACCAGCAGAGGAAGTAGTGCAGCCTCTAGAGGGTGTGATGCAGCCCCCAAAAGGGGTGATGCAGGCCCACGCAGAGGCAGTGCAGTGTTTTCGAGAGAGAGTCCGAGATTTGCTGGGAGATCGGGGTTCTGAAACGAGAGGGTTGGAACCTGACTTTCAGAGGAGCAGATCAATCCGAGAGAGGAGGTGACGCAATCCATAGAGGTCCCCACGTAGGCCTACGCAGCTACTGCGTAGAGGGTGTTGGGGTTTCACCAGTTCGGCTACTGGATCAGCCGAGACTTGCAGTGTGAGGTAAAACTCACGATAATTTGTCAATCGTGATTTCTCTATATTGGATAGCCAGCAAGACATCCAAAGATTGTATTCAAAAACTGTAGCTTCATAATACAAACCCTCAGATCTAATGCACCAGTTTTCCTGCAATGGGTTTTTCTGGGGACTTAGTCCAAAATAAAGGTGTCCAATGTGTGATTTTTTCTTTGCTCAGTTTCCTTCTTTCAAAACCATAAAGTATTAAGTATAGGCTACTTTAGTAATTTAATGCAATAATTCATGAAGAAATCTGAATTAATTCTGTAATGTAATTTACAAAATAGGAGTAGTAAATTCAGCTAGTTGCACTAGGATTCCTGAGATTGTTAGATCTAGGAATTTTCACATGGTATCAAAGCATTTGATGTGAAACAGGAAGAGCAGATCTGAGCACTAAAGTGAAGGCCGAATTTTTGCAGCAACAGCAAATCGAATCCCCAGAGGGATTGCGCAGTTCTAGCCAGGAGGGCTAAATCTTCGAGATTGTCTCTCTCTGAGTGAGTCGACAGAGAGGTAAGAATTCCAGATCGAGATCTTACTGAGGTAGAGGGAGCAGCGCAAAGCCTTCACGTAGAGCCAGAGGGACGTATTTTTTCTACAAGGAGTTGCTGGGCAGAGAAGTGTCAGAAGAAGAAGAAGAGCACATAGCAGGGAATTCTTCCTCAGTGAGTTCCTTTGCCAAGGAATTCAGAATTTCTCAGTTATTAGGCAGCTGAGGAGCATCAGACTTACCAGCTCCATCAACATGTGCGTAAGCTAGCTTAGAAGCTATGCAGTAGGGAGAAAGAGGAAGCAATTCGACAGTTTTCCGCTAAGATGGCATCTCATGGTCTTAGAGATCTGGATCGGTTGGAGGGATCCACCAACTACGTAATCTGGAAGGAAAGGATCAAATTCCTTTTGGATGAATATGATCTCAAGACGTTCATGGACAACGTGGTTGTTGTGCCTACAAATCTGGATCAGAACAAAAAGTACAAGTCCAATATGGCAAAGGCCAAGAAACTTATCCTTGATGGTATCAAGGATCATATTGTCTCACATATAGCTGGCAAGAACACGGCCAAGGAGATATGGGAGGCCTTGGCCTTACTATATGAAGGAACTTACAAGCAACGAAACAAGTACTTGGAGCAAAAGCTCTGAATGATCCGGATGCAAAAGGGGGAGCACATTAATGCATTCTTAACGAGACTTTAGGAGATTCGAGACTAGCTGGTAGTCGTGGGATCCACCCCAACTTCTACAACTATGGTGAAGTTGGCCCTTAACGCAGTCACCAAGGAGTGGCAAGTTTTTTCCAAAGTATCTTAGGCAAGGCAACGCTTCCTAGTTGGGAGCAGATGTGGGCAACAATTTAGGAGGAGGAGCTGAGAAGAGATCTGTACAAGTGCAAGCTTGACGGAAGTAGTGGGAGAAAATCAAAGAATCCAGAGGAGGAGGAGAATGCAGCCCTCGCATCTAAGGGGCAGCAAGGGAAACAAAAACAAAAGAGAGATGTTTCGAAGGTGAAATGCTTCAAATGTGGTGAGATGGGCCACTTTGCATCACACTGTCCTTTGAAGGAAAAGGACAAGGATGAGAATCATGATCCAAAGGTTGCAGCCGCAAAGATCGAGCAGGATGAGTTTGCCATGAGTGTCCATGCTTCTCCAAGAGAGAAATGGGGCGACATAGAATTGTAGTTCATCTTGAACTTTAGTTGGGCAGGATCCTTGAGGAGCCCACCTCTTGGACCACAACCTTGCTACAGGTGCCCATGATCAACAATAGCGAGATGGAGGAGTTTTTAGTGGGAGTCGAGGAGTGATGGAGCAACAGTTGCAATAGATAGTAGAGCAGCAGTAGCGTAGTGCAGAGAAGTAGCAGCGTAGTGCAGAGCAACAGCAGTAGCAGCGTAGTGCTTCAGAGGGACAACGCAATAGCTATCAGCAGTCAGAGTCTTCATCACCACGGTGCATCCACTGAACGCTTGTTCATTTTTTGGGTGGTTTTGAGTTACTTCTCTCAGCAACTAAATTGCAAGGGACAACACAGTAGCTATCAGCAGTCAGAGACTTTCAGCACCAAGGTGCTTCCACTGAACGCTTGTTAAGTTTTTGGGTGGTTTTCAGTTGCTTCTCTCAGCAGCTGAATTGTAGTGCAAATGCAATGTTAGCATTGGCAGTGCTAGCAGCATAGCAGATGCAGCACTTGAGAGGGAGTTGTAGTACAGATGGAGCAGTGGCAGTCACAGTGTCATGGGCAGGAGTACAGTTGCAGCAGCAGCGCAGTGGTTGGTGGACAACTTGTCAGATATCAGCAGTGCAGAGGATGCTTCAAGTTCAGAGCAGTATGCAACAGACATGGTGTTAGAGCACTTTCCTCGCTAAGAGGGAGGGTTGATTTTTTGTAGCATTGGAAGTGCTCTAAGTCTCAAAATTTGTGGAGAAGCTTAGG